>JAWMRA010000164.1:28127432-28450776 GCA_035584735.1 Pseudotriccus pelzelni | reverse complement strand
ATAAAATAATTCAAGCAATATTAACAGTCAACCCTTTAGGCCAAATGCTGCCTCTTTTTGTGCATACAATACCTACCAGTGCTGTCTAACATCCTGTTCTGACATCTGGTTGCTGCCATCACACAAGTATTTACTAACCACTGATTATAGCAGTCAGCAATAGAGAAGAAAATTTTTGCCATACTGTTTTGTTATTTTTAAGGGTAACTAATTGGTTTTGTTTCCTACTACTCTTGTAGTTGTGTGTTAGCTCACTTGCACCCCAGTGGGTTATGCTGAAGGTTGATTATATCTCCCATGCTGAGGTCTTGTCATGCTGTGGTTTGTTATTTTTCTGACGACAGGGCTATAAATTAATTTTGAATTGGATAGCTCTGGGAGACTAAAAATGTATAAATAATGCTCCATAAACAGATGAAAATTTGGATTTGAACACTAGCCATTATATGTTTTTGGCTTTGTTTTCAATTTAATAAAAATATTTTTAAAAATCTATTAAGAGCAAAACAGTACAGGATTGAGCCTCACACTTCTTGAAGAGAGCTCAGTTTCAGCACAGGTGACTTACTTGGGGCACTGGAGATTCATGACCTGAGTAAGTGCAGTCTCTCAGATTAGTCCTAAAACCAGCTGGAAAGTTCCAAAGGAGTTGAGCGAAGACCGTTCTGGAGGCGATCTGTCGATGGCCCTGACTCCATTTATCACGTGAGCACTCCCTGCGGTTAGAAGTGCCTGTGAGACCACGCTGTTCCAGCTGTGGTCCCAGAGGGATGACAGACTGGCCGGGGTTTCCAGCAGTGGTTACTACAAAGGTGTTATGCTCCAGTGGCTGGCCCAGCCCTGTGCCTGTAGACTGGGAGTGAATCTTCCCACGGAAGTTGAATGGTGCAAGCCTGTGTCCAAGTCCTGGGCTGCTGTATCTCTCTCTTTCATCTTCCTTAATATATTTATAGAAGAGAAGTACTTGCAGACACATCTTCCTACAAAGAGGACTTGTGAGAAACATTATGTGCTTTCAAATAAGGCATAAAATGTACTCGCTGATCAATTTTCTGTCCTCATTAAGTCTCTCAGAGGTGAGTTCAAGGGAAAAAATAAAGATGGAAAGAGTTTGGAAATGAAGTCTATTTATATAAAAAAAAGATAACTCAAGAATACAGAAAAAAGGCTGCAACTCAGTGGCTCGAGAAAGGGAGAACAGATTCAATTATCATAATGTTGTGCAGCTGCACTACCACATGTATTGTTTTCAATTTACTATCGGATATTTAATGTATGTGGGTAGCCAGTGTTCTCTTTCTGTTTGTTCTAAATATTTCCTATGTGTGATGCAGTAAAAGATGTAGTTCTCAGTTGTTTGAACAGAGCAGAGTTTGATAGAACAAAAAAAACATCCATGAGTGTTTGCACACACTACGAATTTAATGACAGAAACAGATTAATAATAGAAAATTTATTCCTGTACTAAAGGAAAGGAAAAAAAAAGAGGAGCAACTAAACTCATACCTTGAATATGGAATTTCAGTTTAAGGAAAAAAGTAAAAATCTTATAATAGTGATCCTCTTCTAATATTAATTGTGTGGATTTTAGACCAAATTTGTGTACTATGTGCATGGTGAATCATTCTCTACTGTTCTTGGATGCACATATGAGACTATTTCTGTATTGCATTCCTGGAAATTCCAAGGGTGCACAAAAGAGCATCTTTCTGACTTCTACCATGCAGAGAAGTGTCTATAGCAAGATCCCAGCTTCTCATGTGTCCCAGAGGTACAGATTCAAATCTCTGAAGCTCAGTTTTTCACCACACAGGGTACTGTGATAGGGCAGGGGGAGTGGGCAGGGTGTTGCATGAGTTTTGGGTCTCAAAGGGAGATTAAGCTAAATTGTTCCTTGTTTGAGGCGAGGCTTGGTTTTTTGCATGTCTCATGGTGAGACAGGCAGAAACAATGTTAATGCACAGCCATATATTACCAGTATTTGTTTCCCATTTATCTGACAGATTAAACAAAGCTGATGAAGTTTAATGAATGAATGAATTAATCATGCATTGCAGTCCTTACAAGAAAGAGAAGTATATAAATTTAAACACTACATTAATGAGGGAAGGTGAGGGAAAGCACTCAGACAATTCTGCTATTTTCCCACAATGTTGCATGATTTTCTATTTTATTCTTTCACATTAACGTTAAAGTTCAAGGTGCAACCTTTGTAAAAACAGTTCTTCTTCTAACAGCAGTTTCTTATATTTGCTGGTTTCAGAAGACATGTGAGATAACGATAATTGTTGAGTTTAGGAGAGAACAGTTTTCTTTCTCCCGGTTCACTGTATTTTGACAGACATAGCAGACATTCATTTCACTCTTCCACTTGCTTCTGATTTCCATAGAGCAAAAGGGAAAGTGCTAAACATGGGAGGGGGAAAAAGAAAATGGATAAAACATCCTTTATATCTCCCTCCTGTTGTGGGAGGATAAAAGGAGGATTCAGTATAGAAGGCCCCAATTAGGTCTGCTCTAGTGAATGAGCAGTTCAGTTTTAGTTGACTGTTTCCACCAGGAGGAATTCCCTTCAGTGTGAAGAATCTGCTCAGGTTTTGTGGCAGTCACACCAATCCTCAGGGCCTGGGAAGCAGGGCATGAGCTCCATGCTTTGCTTTCCTGCTGGTCTGCTAAGTGAGTGCAGGCATTTGGAGACAAATTAAGGTTTTATGTGATCCTGAGATTGTCTCAGTCATGTCAGGGATGAGAACAAGTCCTGTCCACCTCCAGGATCCAGGGGAACATTAAAGAAGATGCATTGTCATCTTTGCTCATTTCCTTCCTCTTTATCAAGCTCAGGTCTCTCTGATCTTGACAAGAGCACCTGGAAGTACAGGTGTCATGTTAGGCCCACTCAGGGACGACACTTTTTCTTTGTTCAGTCAGCATCAGGGAGGTAAAGGCCAATTGGATCAATTCTTAATTTCTATGTGCAGTGAAGGTCTACACGTTCCCTTGCCTTCTTCCTCACAGTAGGACTGAGGAGGGAAATGAGTGTCAGTATTAGGGAGGAGTGAGACTTTCTGTGAGAGAAGAGTGGTAGTGCTGTGGGAGAGGTTGAAGGTGAATGCCACCCAACACCTTGTGCATGTCCTTTGGAGTTAGCAGTTTGGTGTGGGGAATGTTTGCATGCAACTTGTACTTTGGAAAGTGTATGTCAGAAGCCATTTGTATTGGGAAGATGATTCCAGGTTTGAACACATTCATTTCTCCATAGACGTCATTGTGAATATGCACAGAATAACCCTGCTTTTATATAGGCTGCTTTTTGATTACAATAATGTTCCTTGGAGCTCAAGAATTAATTAATTTTAAACAGGGCTTAAAGTCTCAGGTAGCTGAAGCTATTTAACATGTAGGCTGTGATTTGGCTCTCCACAGTCTGTCTTCTCACCCAGTTTTATCCATTGCAGCATGGCTCGCAAAGGGATGGTTTCATGTGCTGTGCATTCTTTGTCTCAGCCATGAGGATGTTGCTTTCCTCTCTTCTATTCAGGAGGTCATTAGTGCTGATGAAATTAGAGGTTTATAACTTTAGGTCCGAGTCATTATTCCTAATTTAATCAATGCATTTGAAAATGTTTCCTCTAATAAAATTGTAATGACCTTATGTGATTTGTCATGCTTATCAAAAACATGGCTTTAACATTTTCGGATTTACAGGCACTGAGCTTCTGGAGAGGAGCTGTACATTAGTACATCACTGCTGGGCCAATTTCCTGTCTCTCCATCTCTCTCCCTCCTCTAAATCAGAATAACCTAGTCAGTGTAATCACAGTCATGTACAGCCAGCGTGGCACTGGAGTCAGACTTCACAAAAAGCATAAAATCCTGGGAGAGGTCCCTGGCATGAGCACGATTGCTTCTCTGCTGCCACCTCCATCATTCAGCCGAGCACTTTTCCTCCGTATGAAATAGCCTATCAGCAGGCTTGCGATAAAGGAAAAAATAACCATTTATAATGTAGAGGTTTGACTGGAGAAATGGCTTTTATGTTGCAACGGGAATGAGATAAATAGCCCCCCACAGGGGGAACTGAATTGCTAAGGCAAAGGGAAAGCAGCAGTGTTACAGCAGAGCTCAGTGTTTGTTTAGAGGCTTTTGAATAAAATTCATCCAAATGATTGGTTTTCAGGAATGCTCCTGGAATGTGTTAAGACTGCTATTTAACTCAAATTACCTCTTTTTTAAACAGTCTGTATGCATTTGGGTTCAGGCAGGTAAGGAAGGAGCAGGGGACATGAATTTGCTGTATGCCAAGTAAATGGCCTGAGTCCCCCGTTTAAACACACAGCCACTGCTGTCCCATGTGCTGCTCCCACAGGTCATCTTCTGTGGAGTGAGGCAGGAACGGAAATCGTGTGAGTGATTTCGATCCTGCAGGTGATGAACTGATGCAAGGAGGGAGAATTTGACTGTGTCCAAGGTCAAATGAGGGGTCTGTGGGAGGGCTGACATTTTCCTTAGCTCTTGGGGGGCTAGCTTGGCGTCCAAAAAGCAGGGCGCGTTTGCCAGGAAGTCTCTCTGCAGTGCCAGCGGAGGAGTGTCAGCTCACTGGGGTTCAGTGCTCCCAGGGAGGCAAAGCCTACTTGTGTGGGGCAGTGCTTGGGGTAGAAGTGACCAAGTTCTCTTGCCCTCTGCCTCTAAGCCTAAGCCACGTGCTCCTTCTCAGGCACCAGTCTAAAAGCAGCGTGCGGGTAAAAGCACCAGGGGAGGCTTCTATCTGTGTAGTAGCAGCGGCTGGTGATACGGCAGCGCAACTGGCAAATCGCAGCAGGCAGATGGTGGGTCTCGCACTAGAGGAGAGGATGTGTAAACGACCAAAGATAGGTTTTTAACAGCCTTTTTCAAAGCCAGGAGTTTGTCACTGTATAAGCTCTCAGTCTAAACACCCCTGTGAAATTTCAAGCCTCAAGTCTACTAGTGGTTTATTAAACAGTTCTGGCAACTGAAATGGGCACCGTAAATCACCACGTGAGTGCCTGAGTACGGGCTGTCTTGTGTGTCTCAGGCATTCGCCGTTCAGCACAGACCAGCCAGGCTATGCCTGCTGGGCTTACCCAGCTGGCCAACCCACCAACCCACCCTGGGCCTGCCAAGGACAAGCAGTAGGAGAACTGACCCTGGGAGTCGTGCACAGAATGCCTCGGTTTGTTGATGAGTTAGGGCAGAGCCATTGCTGGTGAAGCAGCGGCATGTTGAATGTCACTGTGCTGTCTGGCTCTCCTGGTGTGTCTCTGCCTTTGGGGATTTGCTGGAACCACACATCTCTGTCACCACTGGAGGGGTTGGTTCAGTTTGACCTTTAGTCTTAAAGATGAGAACTGCTGATTGCCTTCTGCATCCCGAGTCTTTGCTGTGCCTGGCTTCGTGGTATATGCCACAGCACAGAGCTGGAGGGGGTGGTAGGGATGTGCTTGTGCTCTGCAGATAGCTGAAAAGATCAGGCTGGCTTTTCTTCCACTCTGACCTCTGTTCTTTGTTTTCCTGGCTGATCTGTTTTAAGAGCAAGACTCAGCTAAGGAGAAGAGTATTTCCTGTTCAGAGCAAATTGCCATGTGCAAGTATGTAATGCAATTCAGCTCTCTGGAACTGCCATATCCTCTATGAACAGCAGTGCTGGCATTGCCCATTAGTAATATCCATTTTATTTTTTTGGCCTTTTTAATACTGCAGAGAAACAATTTTCATTTCCCAGCACCTGACAGGTACAGTGATGTTATATACCTCAGCAGCAAGGAACAGGGAAATAAATATAGTCACTGAGAACACAGATTACCACGAAATTAGATTCAAACCATTAGCAGCTTGAGCAGCAGATCCTCCTCAAATCAGCAACCCAAAGCTAGCTCTAGGGATTAAACTACCCTCCTTTTATTGACGTCAGTAGTGCAACTCTCAGTAACATTCGTTGAGAAGTAAATGTGCTCCCAGGAGAGTGAAGGTTTCCTTTTTCAGGTGCTTTTTTAATGAGGATGGAAAGCTGAACTGAGCAAGGCGTCAAAAGCTCTTTAGCTTGTCTCTGCTTCTGAAGTTTGCTGCCTGTGCTTGAGAGGCTCTTCTTCATGGGCCCCTGTTTATGACTTGTGTCTGTAATGTTCTCACCCTCTCTGTGTACTGCTATTCTCACTATTCCATTTCCTTTTTTTTTCTCTGACTTGCACACTATGACTCATGCCTTAGTTTTTGTTTGTGTTCCCACTCTGCCCAAGGGCTTCCCATTCACTGTAAGAGTACATTCCAATATGCAACATTTGATTGTCTCTTTTATTTTTTTGTACCTAGAAAATGAAGTTAAGTCAGGGAATGGGCTTCATTTGTGGAATCAGAGAAGGTTTCAGCAACAGGCCGGCAGTATCAATAGAGCCTGGTTGTGTGTGGTGCTGGGTCCAAAACATGTGTGCACTTAGAAATTCAGGGTGAAGCTGCTGGCTAGTTTGAGGCAGACAGAGTTTATAACTGTGACTCCTTTGAACCAAACAGAAGAACCTCTGGAAACATCAGAAACAGTAGCTTTGGAGGAAAGAGCTGTAGCATGCCAGGGATCCTGTGGACCTTAGATGTAGATTGAACAGTCTGATTAAATAGTCGTGAGTTTGATGTTAGCAGCAGGTCCAAAAGTGACCTTGGGGAGCGCCCATTGGGAGCTGTTGGTAGAGGACTGTCGGTGTGTCAAACCACGTTAGCTTGTTTGAAGCAATTACCAGCTGGAAGAAGTGGAGTTAGGCTTCATTAGAGCAGTGGCTCTGGAAAGAAAATTACTGGTGAGTATTTTTGGAGAGGTGGAAGGTGGTGTTCAGCCACTGTGTTTGGTTCTCACCCGAATTCTGGGGGAAGCTGAGGCAGATGAGCACATACCCTGTGTGTGTGTGTCTGCATGGCGTGGGAGTGCAGTTCAAGGCTTCAGTTTTGCCAAGGGGCCGTTTTTTGCCTGATGAGTGAAGAAGCTGTTTGGAGTTTCCTGGTGAATGTATTATTGCTGTTATACTGCATTTAAGAGCTATTTGCTTTTACGTTCCCCTGCTATTTGACACATTGAGTTCAGGGTAGTCCCTGATCCTGCAGGCCTGTAACTGGCAGCAAGAGGTAAATTCAGAAAGAAAGTAAGCCCCTGGAACTTAATTCAGTGGCCAGTCCCTGCTGCTGGCTGAGCAGAGAATCACTTGAAACTCTTGCTCTAAGGTATTTCCTCCTTTATTTTTTGTTTTATTTGAATTAGGGAGAAGGTTGATCTGTTCAGCAGCATCTGTGCATCACCACTGACATTTTAATTTTCAGTTAAATGATTTTAATTAAAATCTGACATAATTTGGTATGAAAAATGAGGTAGAATTGATATTATACATGCACACTGAACTGATGTCAATTTATATAACGGTTTCAGGAACAGCTACGTCTGATTAATCCAAGCAGTAGCAGTGTTTGTTCTGGTTGCTCCTTTTATGTAATCTTGCCATTATTCTACCAACATAATTACATAGGGAGAAGTTTTGTGCTGGTTTTCCTGGTTTCTTTCTGATGGAGTTCTTCTCTTGTTCTGCTCCTCTTTCCCCTTCTGGATGCTGTATAATCATCCCTGCACGACACGATTTGCCCTCTGGGCTTCAAGGAGACATTTGTATGGAGAAAATGCTTGCTCTTGAAATGGCTCAGAATGTCCCAAGTTTGGTTTTGTTTAAAATTGTACAGGTTGCACTTGGAAAAGAGGTGGTGAAATCCCTCCACAGCTCTGTCCTACGTGTGTGTCAGTGCCTGGTGTGTGCTCACACAGCTATGTGCTCATACCCATGTGTCCTGTCTCAAGCCACAGGACTTGGCACAGCTTTATTCTCAATTCCCTGTGTTAGTCACAAATGGAGTATAAACATGTCCAGGATGTGTATTTAAAACACATCTATTTGCCAAACATTGTCTGTCTCTTTGTACAGGCCTAAATAGGAAAAGACAAAAAGATTTTCCAGCCCTTTTAGTCTCATTCTTCCCTGTAGAATAAACACCTGCGTCTGGGAAATTTAAGACACATTTTCTGTCTCTGAAAATTCTGATTAAACTATGGGCAGCATGTAAATTTCTTGGAGAGGCTGTGCATATGGACTGCTTGTGAACCTGCTTTTGGTTTTGTATGGTACCAGCTCTGCACAAGGCTCTGCTTTGTCACTGTGTAAGTGCATAAAAAGGAAATGGCAGAGGTAGTGGGGCACTTCTGTGTATTTTCTGGTATAATATGAATAAAAGCACTCAAATACAAGAAGGGAAAACAACTACACTGAAACTTTTAACTAAGAAACCAACATTTGGTATTACCTAAACTAAGCTGTTTATTGCATCTTACTTAATTGTTGGGAAACTCGTGGTGAAAGGGATATGGTTTAGGTTAAGAGGTTTCAAGTCCATCTCTCCTACCTTCCCTCACATTATGTTTATGGTCAGAAACGAAAAGGGTTATCTTTCAGGTATGTAGTCTCTTTTTTCCCCAAAAATAACCCAAGCAATCTTTTGCAAAAAACACTCAGGAACGATGTGTCCTTTTGTACACTTGCAAAGAAACATCTAACTGTTTGACTTATTTTACTGCATGCTGCTACATTCCTACCATGAAGATGTGATTCACAAGTCATGTAGGTTTGATACAGAGCTAGAGCAGCCTCTGAAAATGGAGGGGTGGTTTTGTGGCTCAGTATTGCAAACTGTCAGCGCCGTTCACAGCTCCTCTGCCCTCTGTTTCCTGCATCACTGTGGGTGAGTCTCTGAGGTCAGCAAAGTGCTAATGTGTTTTTTAAGTTTCACTGAATACAGCAGATCTGTGTTTAAGCGTTTCATTGACTCAGCAAGAGCTGAGGATGTATCATCACGTCTGTGCTTCATGCAGAGCAGAGTAACTGAACTTCTGCTTATATCAGTGTTACTCTGGAGTCAGATCTGTTGCTTTAGTGTATGTAATGTATGTAAGTACCTCTGACTCTACATTCACTGATACATGACATCCCTACTTGAGCTTTTCAGAAATGGGATGCAAGGAAAAGCTGCTTCATACCCAGTTTTGTATGTTTGCCTACTGGGATTTCAGAATTTGATTTCAAGCCCTGTGTTTTCAGGCAGCAAAGAAAGAGGAAGCTCCAAGTTTAGCATTAAGGTATCCAGAATGAGTCTGTCACCAAAAGTAAGGTATAAGCTGTGGAAGGTAACACACCATCTCAATACTCTAAAAATGTTCTACTCTTCAGTTCTTCACAGGTTTGGTTCCATCACTTCTCTTACTTCTGATAGCCATGTTGACCCTGAAATCAAAGGATGTATTCAGACTCCTTCAAAATTTGTCCTTTGTAATTAAGTACTTTGGCTGATTTCTGGATGGTGTGCTTTTCATAGTTTCATACGTGTTTTCTAATGTGCATGTGAGTTTATTCTTGGGCATGTTCTTATTGATAGGAGAAAACAGTTTTATGTGAGAGTTTAGGAAGGAACTGCTTTGAGGTTGGGTTATGCCAACCTTACAACCAAAATCTCTCTGTGTCAGTGTGGTGGTGCACAGTGCTTGATGAATGACCACACTCCACCCGGAGTTCTTAAATCAGTGTTTGATTTTTAAAATACCAGCAAATGGTTGCAGGGTGCAGCATTCATTTTTCATGAGGGCAGTAATGCCATTTCAGTTTGCTGAGCTACAACAGTGTGCTCGGATGAATAGAGAATAGTCAGGAATTACAGAGTGTCTGACGGGCCTCAGTTTACCTGGTAGCTGAAGAGGTCACTGACAGATAATTTCATTGTCTTTGGAAAATGAGTTAGAAAAGTATTGTTTTCCAAAGTACATAGTTTAAAGACTGTGTACAAAGAGTTGATTCTGTTTGTTTTCTCAGTTAGTAATGATCCTAGATGAGAACATTCTATGGGGAAAAAAAAAATTCTTCATGGACAGGCATAAGGAGGAAAATATACTCCCTAAGCTTTGATATTGATTCAAAATCAGAAAACAGCTGAGACAAACCCCACTGAAATTCATGAGCTATGGAGTGTAGTGTCTATGGTAGTTCTAAAGGATTTAATTTTTGTTGATCTACCTGGAAAATATATGGTACTGCTGCAGAGTTTTGTACAGTTCTTCTGATTCCAAATATACCTTAAAATAGTCTATCCAGAAAATATGATACAATTAAGAACGGGATTTCCATGAATCTCATACATTGCTCCTGTGGGATACATTCTGCTTTCATTACATTAAGGTAAGGAAAGAACAATGGCTTTGTTCGAATAAAGAGAATTAAATGTGATTTGGATCAATATGCGCACCAGGGCACTCATATTTTAACTGCTGCCCCTGTTGCTGAACTACAAGACAGAAGCGTGTGCTGCCATTTGCCATATACAGGGACGTTTTGCAGACTGTTTCCTGTGTTTTCTGTGTCTTTGCTTTGGGAAGCATGATGACAGTGTTAGAAACTGCACTGGAAACAGTGTATGCTGCATGCAGAGCTGGTGTGCGATTCCATAAGGTAGTTCAGATGAAGGAGTCACTACATTCTGTGTCTGAGACAGGAGACTTAATTAAGGAGACAAATTCTCCTGGGTACAACAAAGCAGTTCTCTGGATACAGCCCTGATTAGACTGTAGTTCTTTTAAATGCTTTACCGAAGTCTTCATTATTATAATTAAACAGATATAAAATATGTTGGCCCTTCATTGCACAAAGCTTTGCTTTAGGGTTAAGACCAGAAATTTCATTAAGAGCTTTGAAATGGAAAGCTGACAAGCAGAGCAAATGATTTCTATAATTTTCTGAACACTCTATAATTTTTAAATTATTGTCCTTTTTAGTCTTCCATTTAAAGACAGGCACATGAAAAATTTGATCTTAAATGACATATTTACAGCAATATGATTTTCCTGAGGCCACCAGCTAGAAAAAAATAGTGTCATCTGTAAAAATGGAGCTGAAAAGTTGGTTTCTCCTAAGTATGCTGGATTTGGAGCAGTTCAGCTTGAGAATGAGTGTGCTACCCTAGGCCCAGGGCACACATTGCTGCTGGCTACTGGCCAGGGTTCTTTCTTGCTCACTTTTGGTCTCTTTTTCCAAGGCTTAGCCAAATCCTGCAGCTGAACAGAAATGTATTCTTTTACCCTTTATTTACCTTTCAGCAACATGTTGGGGAGCATTCGTAGCTCCTACATCCACTTAAAGGAACTGAAAAAAAAAAGAAAAAAAAAAAATTAAAAAAAAAGGTAGAGAGGGAATTAATGTTTTTAGAAGAAGAAAAAGAGTTTTTCTTAAAATTTATCTTTTTACTGTATCTGCTTCTGTAAAAACCACACTGCTGAATTTAGAATCTGTGTTTCCCTGGTGGGAGGGATTAGCTTTAAAAGTCTTGAAAAGCCAGAGGACTGGAAGGACATCAGGAGATGTTGGATGAAGGAATGCACAGTCACACCTGTTTTAATCTAAATAGGATGTGAAAAAAATGAACAGTGTGGCCATAGGGACTAAACCTGTGGGTAAGTGTTTGTAAGATTAAAGCTTAAAACAAGCAACAGCTCAATCGCACAGTTGTTGCAAATTGTAATCTATTTTCGAGAGCCAGTTGAATGGACTGTGAGCCCTGAGCTGATTGTTGTCCATGGAAAAGTGGCTCCTAGTGCTCACTCTCCTGCTACCACTTGTTCACGCTTGCAAAATTAAACATGGCCATAATAATAGATGCCTTTTAGGCCCCTGTCGTGTTGCTCCGGGGAGAGCGGTGGTGGTGTTAGTGATAACTGTGCAAGATAAGGGAAGCTTGTGGTTTAGCAGTGGGGCCTGTGGCTTTCCATCCTCATGAAGGCAAATATGAAACTTGGACCTCTCCAAACAAGAATCTTCCCAAACCACTGGCCCAGCCACTCCTGCCCCTGCTGATACATGCCCCCTTTTCTGGCATGCTATCACCCCCAGGTGAGGGGAAGGATGGAGACCCTGACAGAAATCGCCCTTTTTCTGAAGGTACATTCTCCAAATGTGCATCAGAAACATTTTTTAGTCTTATGGAAACTGTGAGAGAACTCCAGAGCACAAAGTGTTTCCTAAGGGGTCTTCCTGGGGTTGTGAGCAGAAGTAGAAGCCGGAAGGTTCCCACTTTTCTGGTTGCAAATCCAACGTTTTTCTTCTTGCTCAACATCTTCTGGATGTTGCAAGTGTACAAAACTATTGGGTATTTGAGGTGTTATCTTCTTCACATACATAAGTACTGAGCTGTGTTGCAGTTACAGTAAAATTATATTGTGGTTAGATTTCAGATTTTTGTTGATATCTCGATAGCCACTAATTCATAATGTTTAAATATAACTGGATTGAAGCAATTACATCAGGTTGGTAAAAACGCATGTGCTGTGAGAAACCCAAGGGATTGTAATATTAATATTCAGGCATGCAGCTGATTTAGTTCTAAGGAAAAGGCTTTATACTTATTTAGCAAATACATATATGGCCAGAATAAAACTGTATTATAATTGCATCCCTTTATTTCTTTAAAAAAAAACCCAAACCAAAATAAGTAAATGATTTTTCTCTCCCTAAGACTTGGACTCTGGGAAGTAGGAGAGCTATGCCCTTGAAGGTGGATACTTTTGAAGAAATGTGCTGAAAACTTTTAGCACGTCATCATAGCAAATCAGTTATTCTTTAAATAAATCGGGTATTTATGATGGTGCAGTTTGCATTCTTATCAAAATGCTTGTAACCTGCATAATTTACTCCTTATTTTGATGAGTAAATGCAAACATTCAGCATCTGTATTGGTAAAAATTTGGAATATGCCTACGTAGGAGAGTCACACAATATGATTTAATGAGGCTACCACATCTGTCTCTTGAATCCATTTTTCCTTGATATTAATGGAGAAATCTGTGTTTTGCTTGTAAGGGAGCTGGTATGGATTGTGCTCATAGTTGCTTAAAAAACCGTAGGTGGGAGTAAAATGCTTCAGGAATTTTTGAGTCCGTGTTGACGTACAGACACATCTCAGTGCCCCTGTGTGCGCTCTGTAGGGAGGAGCGGTCAGAAAGTCTTCCCTAATCCTTGTTTTGTGGTGAAGCTTGGCGATAAGGGCTGGTGAAGCACAAACAGGACAGGCACGCCGTGTGCGCAGGGAGGAGGATCGCACATCCACCCACGCCGGGTGGAAGCTGGGGAGCACCGGGGCTGCCACAGGGATCTGCCTCGTGGGTTCCTGCGGAGGCGGTGCCTGTACCCCTGTGGAGAGCCTGCACACCAGCTGGACCAACTCCTACACCTCCAGGGTGCCTCCCTAAACTGATAAACAGTTTTCTGCCAGGAGCTGATGCATTTGTCGGGTGTGCTGAAAGTTGCTTTTCTCTCTCACAGAAAGATGGGGCCTTTAGGTAGCACGCTCGAGGCAAAATTTTCACCCTCAAGTGCATTATAGGCAGGTAAAACTGTGCTCTGCCTTGCCCATATACTTTATATTTGGCTTTATGTATTTTATCCCAACCTATTTAATAATTCAATTATGAATAACAATTGGAATTTTTAAAAAAAATTTCCATTAAACCAGTTTCATTACCTTATTTTATTGATTTTTTTTTTTTAAACTTCATTGTTAAATGTAAGGGTTGGGGTTGATCTGAATCGGCATAAATGGGATTAATGAAGAAATAATTTAAGTTGATTAAAAAGGGCTTAAAATAATGTGATTAGCCTATTGAGGCTTGTGTGGCTTATTGGATTACACATTTTATTCCTGGAGGATTGTTGCAAGACTCAGAATGAAATTAAATTGGTCATCCTATTTTGGGCCCCTAGTGCCTGGTAATCTCCAGTGCCAAGATACCAGACCAGAAGGTACAGTCACATTCAAGGGCTTTCTTTTGAAAAATACTGTAGTGAATTTTTGAGCCAGTACCTGAATCATGAGGCCAAAAGATACCACTGATCTCATGGGACATCCTTTTGAAGTAATCAGGTGCTGGTGAATGCCTTTTTAGTGCTGGAGACTCTCCTGCCAGCCTTGGGTCATTGTGACCTCTGTCAGTTTTGCTTTTCTTTTTTTTTTTTTTTTTTTTTTTTTAAGTCTTAGCTTTATTTTGAATGTGCCGATTTCCAGGTATTAAATGGATGTATCACCTAATAGTACTGATCTTTATATAACCATCTTAATAATTGAGTTGGACTTGATGGTCCTTGTGGGGTCCCTTCCAACTCAGAATATTCTGTGATCTAAACTGTGAGACGTCAATTCCACATTTTCAGTCTCTAGGGGATCCATAAGGAGATGTAATTTGAAGGACTTCTTAAAATACATTGATTCACTATTTAATTAAACTACTCAATTGAAACCATTACATTCTGAATAAAAGTGCCCAGATATGCCTTTATTAGGCATGAGAAGTGACTTTAAAGTTATTCCTTATATTGTTGCACATTTCTATTACTCTTCATTTAATAATTAATTTTTATTAATACAGACAATGTGTGTATTAAACTAAAAGAATCTGTAACCTCTTACTTGAATGTGTTTTCCAAAATGTTCCTGATTCTTGTGACTCTTCTGAGCCTTCCAGTTTTCAAGGTAACTTCTAAACTGAGAGCATCACATGATGGACAAATACAAAGATATTAGAACCTTTCTATCCTGAGTAGATGCTATGTTTATACAACCAAGTATACTAGTTTGTGTGTGATCTTTTTGTTATTTTCGATGCCGATCATCTGTGATGATGAAGTCGGTTTTTGTTTTCCAGATTTTTGTCTCCTGCATCAGAGTCCTGTAAATAGGGCCCGCCCCTTTTGTTTCTAGATGTATGACCTCATATTCTGTTCCTTATTGGAACAGACTTATTTTTTAATATATTGCTTGTCAAGCAGTCTTTTGACTTTTTATCATTGTCTCATATTCTTTGTTATTCATCACTGTTGAAACGTAGCTTTGTATCATCTCCAGGCTCCATGCATATTGATTTTATGTTTTCTTTCAGGTTACTCTAGAAATGCTAAATAGCACTGGGCTAAGAATGCGTCCCTGCAGAATCCCATTTGACACATATCTCCATGATAAGTGTTTCACATTTACTGTTGCATTTGAGAGTTATCATTTATCTTGTATTTGATCCATTTAATGTCTTCTGAGTTTATTTTTATTGATATATCTTCTTAATCAAAATGTCATCCAGTACCAAGTCAAATGTGTTCGAGAAACCATAATATGTTACTGGGTCTAAGTATATTACAGTGACTTTATTATGTGAATCAACCAAACTTTTAATATCGTAAAAGCAGAGGTATCAGGTTAGTCGGACAAGCTCTGTTTTCTGTAATGGTGGAAATAGTTAATGTTAATAATTTTTTTCTTCTTAATCAAATCTTGTTTCAGCTTTCCCATTATTTTGAGAGTGAAAAGTGAAAAGTACTGACTCACAGATACTCTGCCAATCCAGCATTTAGAGGTGTAATGAAGGGGAGTACCAGTGGGGCACATTTTTCCTGAGCCAGGTCTTCCTAAACTCATTTGGCTTTTCCTCCTGAGTTACTACGGGAATTCTCTTAATTTTTGCCTCAGATGCAATCAAAGGAGATTCTGTAGAAGAATGAGAGGTTATACAGTGGAGCTCTTTTGGGAATGCTGCAGGCAGGATCTCCTTGTCCCAGGACTTGCTGCTACTGCTTCTGCTTGAAGACGGAAAGTGTTTTTCTGTCTTTCTCAGCTTTATATTCCCTTGGAGGAAGGGAATAAATTGAATTCATGTCCAAGGTGCCCTTGCAGACTCATAAGCATTAGAGCCTGTTAGCAGCCCAAGTACATGGAAATAATAGAGCGTTTGGGAGTGGCAGAGGTTGGAGATACTACCTCTGGTGGGCTGTGTCAGTCCCTTACAAACTAAAAGCCTCCTCCCCACTGGAAGTAGATCTGGCACTTGGGCTGTCATGAGTGAAGGAGTTTTTTCCTACAGGGATAAAGAAAAGTATCTATGAAAAAAATATTCTGCATCAGGTGGGGAATTCCATAGGGTGTGTGGAGACATTGTGCTTATGTATTGAAGTGTCATGCAGGGATTTATTTCTCACTGTAGATGTTGCTTAATACATAAAGGGATAGGTACTCACACCTATATTTAAGGACTATCCTTGTGGAAACCAGTTGGATGAAATGTCAGTAACGATGGTGGAAGGAGCTGTGAAGTGGTAGCCACATTACAGGCATTCATGTTCTTGTGCTCTTGGAAGCTCTTTGACTTTGGCTTCATGGCCTCAATTATATATAAAAAAAAGGAGAAGTAGTAACTTTAGTGTCGTATCATGCCAGAAAATAAACCCTTCTTGTTTTGTGTGGTTTTTATTTCCAAAAGAGCATTTCCAGATGGAGTCTTTAAGTGCTGCTCTCTTTTTCTTTTGCTCTAATTTGTCATTTAAACCGCAAAGGTAAATTTTCTTCAAGGTAAAGTTGACTAAATTTGGTAATGCTAATGATTTAAAAAAGAAAAGGAAAAAAAGCAAACACACAGCAAAACATTCCTTGAATGTCAAATAATTTTACTTCAGGTGTTTTTCTTAAAGATCTGCCCCAGACATTCTTTTCTATTTTCTCTCCAGCCTTACACTCCTGTATTTGAAAATGATTTTTAGTAATGGAGCAAAAAATTCTGCCTCCTGTCGAACTCCTCCAGTGGGGACTATTCAGCAGTCCAGAAGAGTTAAGTGATTGTCTTCGCTCAGTTTTCTTGCCCTCACAGCACCCGTTTTGCAGTGTGGCTCGGTGAGAAGCTTACTGTAAAGTAATTATGATGGGCCTTGGTGACAGTCTGCTACTCATACCCGGCATCTGGGTAGTCCTGGGGAGTTGAGGAAAGTCCCCTGTAAATGCAGATATAACTGTTCCCTGTGACGCTTTTCTTTCCCCTGTCGGAGTTGTTGCTCTCCCATGAGTGCTGACGATGGTGCTCCGGCTTCTGCGCGTGACTCGTGCTTGAGTTAAACTGCTGGTTGGTGACAAGCAGCTGGATTCGTAGACATGCTGGCCTGACCATATTGGTACTTGGGAAATGGTTGGACACTGTGTTCTGAAGCTATTTCTCACGTTTCTGTCCATGTTGTATTTTTGGTCTGCCTGAAATTTTCTGTTTATTCCATTACGTGTGTACTTCAGCTTTTAAGAGTGTGTGTGTGTGTTAAATTTTGGATCCAATCTTTATTCCACATGTGCACAAATCCCTGAATTAGTAGGAATTTTTCCTTGAAGAGGCTAGTGGGGTTGATCCCACAGCATTAACATCTGCTCTTGCAATCTGTTGAGCTGTGTGGTTAGCCCAAGTGTGACTGGCAGCATCCCCTGTGGCTGCTGCACCAGGGTATTAAGTGGTTTGATTGGTTCGGCCCCTGGGCAGAGGTAGCTGCTTTGTGCCATGAGTTCTCAGCCTGGATGAATTTTGAGTAGGCAACCTTTTCTTTCTAGTCCTGTGATTTGTCACAGTGGGTATGTAATATTTAGATCCTACAGGCCTTGCCAAGAAATATTAGAGGGAGTTTAGCTCGTTAATTTGTTGTGATAGCAGAGGCTGAGAGGAAAATCGATAAAATCTGCAAAATGGGCAGTCCTGGGATGCTCTCTGAGGGTGGCCAGAACATGGGTGAGATTTGCGGAAGAAAGCTTAGTGTGCTAACAATGGATACTGGTTTCCAGTGATTATTGCTACGTGTAGTATCACGTATTGGTACTGTGGGTTCAAGCTTTCCGTTGCATCTCTAATCAAATGGATTAAGGCTCACACATGTACGAGATCCAGTTGCAGCCCTGGCCCAAGCTTTGACTTCCTGTGTTCTGTTGGATGAGGACAGACTAAGCTGTCTGTTACTGATTTCTTAGTGCTAGGTTCAGAGGAAATGTCCCAGATCAGAATAAAGCTTCCATTTTAGCAATGGTGATTTCACTGCTGAAAATGTGAATTGTTTTTGGGGAAATGGCTCTTAATCGCACTTAACCAGTTTATCTCTCGGCATTGTTACTGAATTTCCTATCCTTTCACAGAACCCCTGTGGCTCTTTAGGGGGTTTTGGTGTCTTTGGGTAGGTGATAACTTTTACCTTTCTTATCCCCCTTAGCAGAATCCTGGAACACCATCTGTACTTTAGATGCCCTTCAGGTATCTTGATTTCAAACAAATAATAATTCATAATTCAGAGACTTGACCTTTGTGTGCAGCGTTGCTATCCAGCTCTTTTTACTGCCCTGTTTGCTAACTTCAGATCAGCAATTTATGTCCTATAGTTTTGACAAAGAGGGTGGGTTGAGGTGGAGAGCATGTTTATTCATATTTTTTTAAATCCCACTTATTTATTTCTGTTAGCTCTTTGATTTAAACAGCAGAAGTTTGAGCGCTCAAAGGTCAGGGTGGATGGGGTGGAGTTTTCCCACAACTGCTGATGGCTTACTGATCCCACTGTTTACACATCCAGTCCCTCTGACGAGGATGATGTGTTCATCAGGAGAGCTTCTCCTGTTTTGGGAGCATGCTTAGACTGGAGCTCTGAATCCCTCATTTAGAAACATTTAGAAAATGTTAGGATGCAGTCAGGCCAGCACAGAGATACGTCTGCTTGGTCTTAACTGACTTCAGAGCAGCTGTGTATATGCTGAAATATACACAGCTATATGGGAGAGCACGTTCATGTGGTCTTGTGGTTGAGGTCCTTAGGTATTTTACATCATGGACATTATGCAGGCTCAGGAGCAGAGAGGAGATGGAGCCATCCTATTAGATCACCTTATAGGGGATGACCAAAGAACTGAAGGAAACCATAGTTTGAGTCACTTTGAAAGAAGTGTCTTGCCTTGGAAACACAAGGTTTAGCTCGTAAGTGGAGGGGTTTCTTTTTGTACATGCACATTGTAAGCAAACTTGTTGTGTTTGTTTCCAGTAACAGTGTTTTGTATAGAGCTAGGTTATCTCTGGTACAACAGGTCTTATGGTGGAAAATCTACAAGTTAGTTCCTTGTTTTCACACTGATGTAAATTTCTTTTTTTTCTTTGGCAAACTTTCCATCTTTCACTGCAACAATAAATCCAGTTCCATCAGTACAAGTGACTGAGGGTAAAGGGCAGTCCTAAGTCAGTTACTGTGTGGCAAAATCAATTTCAATGGACTTCTCATCTCCACGATTCAGGAGTACATCTCATTGTGCTTTCTGATTGCTCTGGTTAATGAAGGAGAACAAGAGCTCTTGTGTGGGTGAGCTCTGAGGACAGTGTTTTTGATAATTTGCAGTGTGAATGTTTTTGGCAGGTAGCACAAGAGAGCTGATTTCCCGTTTATTCATGTACAGTTGGCAGCTTTTAGTTTGCCAGATGACTGTACTTGTTCCTATTCTTAGTATCCAGTGAAAGGTAAAGCAGAGCAGCACGTTTAGCCACTGGAGACACTGCAGCACAGTGTTCTTAGCTGAATGTCTTGTCCTAGAAGAGCATTGTGTTGAAATTGGATTAAGGTAGAGATTTAAGGAAAACAATAGCTACACTAAAATTAGAAACCTAAGTCTGGAGCCTCAGCTGAACCAAGCTCAGCACAAGATCAGTGGGGAGACACAGGGTGTCAAAGTCGTCTTCTCCACTGATGGGAGTGGGACTCAGTGTTGGGAGGGCACTTGAAGTAAACACTCCTCTGCTCCCCAGGGTGATCCCTTGGATCTGGAGGTGTGTGGTCTGGCTAAAGCATGGTGTCAGGATCCGGAGATGCTTGTTTCAAGCATTGTCAATATGGCAGAACAAAGGCAAGTGCCTGGGTTATTAGGCTGAGAAGACAGCCATCACTTGAGCTTACAGAAACACCTCCGGAGTTTCTTGCAGGGCTGGAATAATTGACTTGTTGATAATTGTGAATGAAAACTGTCACATTATGTCTAAATTAACAGCTCTCAGTTTGAAAGACTGAGCATCTCTCCAAGGGCTCCTAATCTGTAGAGACCAAGAGGGGAATAGCTGATGCAGTAAGAAGCTCAGGCGGAAGTTTCAATTTTGCAGGGTTTGTGTGTATTATACAGTAGGTACAGGAGACTGTTAGCATTGGTTAAAATAATTCCATCAGTGTCAGTAATACCTAAATCTTATTAATTTTAGGCAATTAGTCTGTGGATTAGGCTTGAAGTCTGTTAATTTGATTGAAAGATATAGGCATACTCTGAGATGAAGAACTGCTGTTGTACAGTTCTGATGTTCCTTACGTACCACTGAGTACAAAACCAGAAGTATCCATCAAAAATAAAGGCAGGGAAAGAGGACACTGAGAATAATCTGATTATCTTCAAAATCCCTGAGAGGTTAAAACTGAATGTTTAAAGGCAACTTCTGTTTTTTTTTCCATGAGGCCAATTAGTTTTTTTCCCCTCTAATAGCTGATTAATTCCCTGACTTATTTTGATCAAAAGGCATAGGTATCTTGGAACTAAAAATAAATGGCTTTTATTTTCTGCAGAAAAAAAAAATACTTACATAGCAATTCACACCTGCCTAGTTAAGGCAGAATATTAGACCTGTAGCTAAATTGGGCTGCTCTGATGAGATTTCCAAGTCTGGCCCTGAGGAGCCTCTGTCAAGGAATGAGTCACTGCAGATCCCAAGGCCATTAATGCATCTTCCCGTATGAGGAAAATAATCCAAATTAATCATCAATCTTAAATCTAAATATTGCTCCTGTAATCATGTAGAAATAAAAAAGGAGAGGCTCTTCGAGAACCTGTCGGCTGCATTCGTTTGTATTTATTAGCATCTATTACCTGAGGATTTTCATGGCCAAAACCATGGATTAAAACACAGTATGTTAATGCAGAAACAGAATGTTTTAACAGAAAACTGTAGTTAAAAATGTAGCTGACCTGAGGCACTCACTTTGTTGACTTTGTTCTTTTTCTAAGACTCATTCTCATAATAAGTACTAAATAATTATTCTTGTCCGTAGCAGTCTCTATATTAGTTTAATGAAAAATTTTTAGCAGAAGAACTTTAGAGGTTTTTATTTTATTCCCAGCAGATCACATACCTTTAAATCCAGTTTGGGGTGGGGGGCTGGGGGCTTGGGAATATTTTGGATATTATTGAATGAAGTGAGTGAATGAGAGTAGCAGCTTTGTAGAAACATTAATACTGCCTGATTTGCTAGAAGTATCTTTACAAATATGCAAAGAGTGGAGATGGTCCTGTGAACATCAGCACTGATGTCCTTGGTGGCTTGGAGAGCTACGCAGGGTCCTGCTTGTCACAGACAGCACAGAGAAGCAGAGGACAGAGATGGGTGGATGGAGGGCACTGCTGGAGCAGGGCTTGTATTTAGGGTTTGCAGAGGAAAGTTGAATGACAGAGCACATAAATTGGAGCTGAGGGAAACCAGCTCCTGGAGTAGGGAAGAGTAGTCCAGTCTGCAGAGGGTTTGGGCGAGTCAGGGGTTTTGGAGTCTCAAAGCAGGTCCCCAGGGCTGTTGGGAAGCTGGTCCCTGGTGCACATCTCATGGCTGGGCCTGAGGCAGCAGGGTTGTGTGCCTATACCCAGCATCAGCACTTCCTTGCCTTGAGACTCTCTTTTCTACTCAAAATCCAGGCAGCTGAAGTCTCTTCAACAGCAGAAGGCAGAGAATTGGGGATTTACTGCTAGTGGCTAGGGAAATAGGAGGGAAAAGCAACTTTAACAAGTCTTTCACAATTAGTTACAGCCTTGAATGTTGTTTTAAAAATATTTTTGGTAGCTCTTGGATAGTTTGTGTACAAACGGAGTAGAGGAGATGGAAATCCCGCAGAGAAAAATAAAATTTATAATTATTGAGAAATGTTTTGAACCAATCATATTTGGGGAAAGATTTAAATTTAGTTGCTGCACTAAAATTGCAGGCAGCTGAATTTACATCCAGCAGCAAGTAGGTAGCCGGTACTGAAAAGATGGTTGGTCACACATGTCTGGCTGAGTATTTTCTCAAGAGGAGTTAGAATATATTTCTTGTCTGGTTGTCCAATTTTCTGCAATGCTTTGTGGTTCAAAGCAAATGGGAGGAACGAGAGTGTAAAATACTTTTAGCTGAGCAGACAGGTGTGTGGGGCTCCCATGTGAGCCATGCAATCAAGTATGCAGCAGAGATGGGCTTTTCAGCCTTGTGAGAAGTCCCTTTGCCAAAGAACCCTCAAATATACTGGTAAGAAGACCCAGACTCTCCTGGATGTGTACCTCAGGGGTCTGACCCATGGCTGTTGTTTGGCTTCGGTTTAGTGTTGCTTGAGGTGTCCAAGGTTGCTGAGAAGAGGCAAAATGGAGGCAGGACAGTCATCTGCTGAGCACCAGCTGTCACATGTGTCCCACTGGCATGCTGACTCATCCAAGGCTCCCAACAGTCCTTCAGAGACAACTTGTCCTTCTCCCACATACTCCGAGACTCTTTGTTCATGCCTTTTTATCCCAAAGCTCCTCCTTTATTCATGATATCTCTTAAATCCCAGTGGGATCCTCCAAATTTTGGTTATGCAGACCTTAACCAAGTGCTGGAGCTTCCCGTCAACCTCCTCTTCTCGTATAGGTCTGCTTTGAAAATGACACAACTGGAAACTGCCTCCTCACAGCTGTAGCAAGTTGCTGAGGTCTAGAAGGCAGTTTAGTAGCTGCAAATATCACTCATGAAAACTTGCTCTCTCTAATGCTGCCATGAATCAAGTTGCCCTATAGCTCAGAATATTTTATAGCTCAGCATAAATTCAGGGAACTGAATTGTAGGAAGGGATAATATGTTGTGTTTTGAGGTTCAGAAGACCATTAATCATCTTTACATAAATATATCTTTTCTGTTACTTATGCACTCTTGGAGTGACCGAAGGGAAACTAATTTTTTTTTTTTTTTTATTATGTAATTATTCTACAGGATCCTTCAAACCAAAAATGTGGAAGAAAGAAAACAGTGTCCTTCAGCAGCATGCCATCAGAGAAGAAAATAAGCAGCGCCAGTGACTGTATCAGCTTCATGCAGGCTGGGTGTGAACTGAAGAAAGTTCGTCCAAATTCCCGGATTTATAACCGTTTTTTTACTCTGGATCCTGACCTGCAGGCTCTTCGCTGGGAGCCTTCCAAGAAGGATCTTGACAAAGCCAAGCTCGATATTTCTGCTATAAAAGAAATCAGACTAGGGAAGAACACAGAAACGTTCAGGAATAATGGACTTGCAGATCAGATTTCTGAGGACTGCGCGCTGTCGGTAATTCATGGCGAGAACTATGAGTCCCTTGACTTGGTTGCCAATTCAGCTGATGTGGCCAATATTTGGGTATCAGGATTAAGGTACTTGGTTTCTCGTAGCAAACAACCCCTGGACTTGATGGAAAGCAGCCACGATACCCCACGGTTTGCCTGGCTAAAAACTGTATTTGACGCAGCAGATGTTGATGGCAATGGCATAATGTTAGAAGACACGTCTGTGGAGCTAATAAAGAAGCTTAACCCCACCCTAAAGGAATCAAAGATTAGGTTAAAATTTAAGGAAATTCAGAAGAGCAAAGAGAAACTAACGACACGAGTAACGAGAGAGGAATTTTGTGAAGCATTCAGTGAACTTTGCACAAGACCTGAAGTCTATTTTTTACTTGTGCAGATATCCAAAAACAAAGAGTACCTGGATGCCAATGACCTCATGCTGTTTTTAGAGGCTGAGCAAGGAGTGACCCACATAACAGAAGAAATGTGTCTGGATATTATACGTAGGTATGAGCTTTCTGAAGAAGGGCGGTTGAAAGGTTTTCTTGCAATTGACGGGTTTACTCAATACTTGTTGTCCCCAGAATGTGATATTTTTGACCCAGAGCACAAAAAAATTGTCCAAGACATGACACAGCCTTTGTCCCATTACTACATCAATGCATCCCACAATACATATCTAATAGAAGACCAGCTCAGAGGGCCAGCTGATATCAATGGTTATGTCAGGGCTTTAAAGATGAGTTGTCGGAGTATTGAACTAGATGTCTGTGACGGCCCAGATAACGAACCCATTATTTGTAACCGCAACAATATGACGTCTCCACTTGCCTTTCGAAATGTTATTGAGGTAATAAACAAATTGGCCTTCTTTGCTTCAGAATACCCGCTTATTCTCTGCTTGGGAAACCACTGCTCTGTACAACAGCAGAAAGTCGTGGTGCAACACATGAAAAGAATCTTTGGAAACAAGCTGTACACGGAGGCACCTCTATCCTCAGAAGTCTACCTCCCATCACCGGAGAAACTGAAAATGAAGATCATCGTGAAGGGGAAGAAACTGCCCTGTGACCAGGATATATTGGAAGGAGAAGTCACGGATGAAGATGAGGAGGCTGAAATATCCCGAAGACTGTCAGAGGACTTCTCAAGAGAACCAAAGCTGATCTGGCTCTGCAGGGAATTGTCTGACTTGGTGTCCCTATGCAAATCTGTCCAATACAAAGACTTTGAGACATCCATGAAATTTCAAAATTATTGGGAAATGTGCTCCTTCAGTGAGGCAGAAGCCAGTCGGATTGCAAATGAATACCCTGAAGATTTTGTCAACTACAACAAAAAGTTTCTGTCCAGGGTGTACCCGAGTGCTATGAGGATAGACTCCAGTAACTTAAATCCCCAAGATTTTTGGAACTGTGGTTGCCAGATAGTGGCAATGAACTATCAGACCCCAGGGCCCATGATGGACCTACACACTGGTTGGTTCCTACAGAATGGGGGATGTGGGTACGTTCTCAGGCCTTCAGTGATGCGTGACGAAGTGTCTTACTTCAGTGCAAATACCAAGGGTATTGTGCCAGGGGTCTCTCCTCAGGTCCTACATGTCAAAATAATCAGTGGTCAGAATTTTCCAAAGCCCAAGGGTGCATGTGCAAAAGGGGATGTCATAGACCCCTACGTCTGCATAGAAATACACGGGATTCCTGCAGACTGCACCGAACAAAGAACTAAAACTGTTCAGCAAAACAGTGATAACCCCATTTTTGATGAAAGCTTTGAGTTCCAGATCAACCTACCGGAGCTGGCCATGATCCGCTTTGTTGTTTTGGACGACGACTACATTGGGGATGAGTTCATAGGACAGTACACCATCCCTCTGGAGTGCTTGCAGCCTGGATACAGGCACATACCGCTGCGGTCGTTTGTTGGCGATATCATGGAGCACGTGACCCTCTTTGTTCACATTGCCATCACCAACCGAAGTGGAGGCGGGAAGGCGCAGAAGCGCAGCCTCTCGGTGAGGATAGGGAAGAAAGCGAGGGAGTACACCATGCTGAGGAACACTGGTCTCAAGACTATTGATGACATCTTTAAGCTGGCAGTGCATCCACTGCGAGAGGCTACTGACATGAGAGAAAATATGCAGGTATGACACTTTCATTGTGTGTGCTGTGGTGTCCTGAGTGTGGAAGTGAAGGTCATGGCGTGAGCTGCTCCTAGGACAAGTTTGCTGAAGCTGGTGAAGCTTCAAACCCACAGCTATGGTCAAACTTTAAGTGGACGTTGGAAAGCTGATAGTTACAGGTGTTAATTAACAAGCAAAGGTAGGATTAGGCAGAAACATTTTAAAAATCAGTATGTGCTCCCCAAACATATGCTTTACTGGTTGTTTTTTTTTCTGAGAAAGCCGAACTGAGGGTACATTTGTGTCCCCCCACCTCACGTCTCAAGTACTTCATTTTCTTGTTGGTTCTAGAAAACGTCAGCAGGCTTTTGTTTTGCTAGCTGTGTGAGGGTTATGCTCTTAGTTTTCTTTGGGCGAGTATAAGAAACACTCAGTGGATGGTGTCACTAAGGTCTTGTCTACACCAAAGAAACCCACTGTGCAAAGAGCAGCGTGTTTTCCCGCGTGTGCGTTGCCACTGTTTGCCCAAGGGCTGCAGATGTTCGACATAGGCGCTGAATGCCCCTCGAATTGCAGTTTCCTCCCTGCTAAGTAGCTGTGTTGTCTTGGCTGGCTGAGTGCCGGCACAGACACCGCTCCATGTCTGGGCTCGGAGGGTCTCCTGGCACCCTTTCCACCTGCCCGTGTTGCTCCGAGCAGCAGAGCCTGCTGTGGCTGGCAGCATCAGGTGCACAGCACTGCCACAACCGCTTGGGTGGGTGAGACCTTCATAGCTGGCAGGAGGTGAAGTGGCAGCGAGGCCAAGCAAGAACCAGTCTGCCCAGTGCTCTCTTCCGCTTAGGGGGCGACTCTGCGGGTTAATTAAGGGGCAGCTCAATTCAGAGCTTCAGGCACTGCCTAGAAACAAAACTCAGTAGCATTAAACAATGAGTCTTCCTTAATAAATAGCTGAAATCAGCTGTAATTATCTCCTTGGTAAAGATACAGAAACAATTCATTTTTCTTGAAAACAGGAGAAAAACGCACAGCACTTCACTGACCCCACTTTTCTGGACAGACTCTAAAGCAAATGAAATGTTGACAGCTGGAAATGTTTACAAAATGACATAAGTTTCAAACCACTCTCAAAGGAATAGCCTCAGCATATTTTTAAGAATGGGAAACTCTTCCCAGCCTTTTCTTTCTTTCAGGCCTCGAAAGTAACTAGTTTGAACTGCTGACTCCACCTTCTGTCTAGGTCAGGCACTAAATGTGAACTTTATATAGTTCATTTATATATGAAAAAACTCTGACTCAGAAACAGCATTAATGTGCCTTCCAAGCAAAACTTCGGTAAGAAATCATGTTCTGGGGAGTGCTGTGTAAAGACACAGTTTTATATTTAACTGCAAGCTAATGTATTTGATCAATGAGAAAAGCATTGTCTGATGGGTTTTTTTCTACAAGATGTGGGAGGAACATTTGCAAGGTATGGGTTGTTATGATACTTGGGTTTTGTGCATCTTGGTCACTCCTCATATGACTCAGGAAGGTAAGTGATGGGTGCATGTCAGCAGTACATCCTCTGACTCGATAAATAAATAAATCCTGGTGTGTTAGTTTGGTTTGACCTGTATATTCAGTATTGATTTTCTTACATGTGACCTATGAAGAGGAAAGAGTGATTGTGTTTCTTTATGATGTGGTAATGCAAGGCTGAAAACTGAATGGGTTTTTCCTTCTTGCCTTTCCCACGGGAAATACAAGGTCTGTCAGACTTGTTCTTGCTGGAGGATAATAATGATGGGAGAATAAGTGATTACAGCATCTAAAGCAATTGGAGTCTAAGCAGTGGGGAAGAGAAATAGCATTTTAGGCTGAAGGTTTAATATGCTGGGGACCAGAGCTTGTCCCTGTTAGGACTGGATTTGCAATGCAAAGTAGCTGAAGGAGCTGGCAGTTGGGATGCCTGGGTCTGGGGGAAAGCTGGAGCTGGCAGTACGCTTGGGGACAGAGAATGGGGCTAGCAGGGAATTCCTGTGTGGGGCGGCCTCTCGTGGTCCATGGGGCCCCCAGGGACAGCAGGATAGCGCTGCCCCACATCAGAGGGGAGAAGTGGCCAAGGGCTGACAAGGTGGGAAGGGGGGACTGAGTGGCAAGCAGAACGTGTGCTGAAGTGCTTGTTTTCCTTCCCCCAGAATGCCATGGTGTCTGTGAAGGAGCTGTGCGGGCTGCCGCCCATCGCGAGCCTGAAGCAGTGCATCCTCACCCTGTCCTCCCGGCTCGTGAGCAGCGACAACTCGCCCTCCGTCACCCTCTGCATGAAGGACACCTTTCCTTACCTGGAGCCCCTGGGGACCGTGCCCGATGTGCAGAAAAAGGTCCTGGCAGCGTATGACCTGGTAGGCACTTCCCCACTGCTCCCTCTGTGTTCCCCCGCTGTTGTGGGTGCTGCAGGCTACGCTCGCTGGCTCTCGCAGGCCCAAATGTTTCAGTTAAATGAACAAGGCTCTTCAGGCCGTGCAAAGTTGTCCTTCAGTGGCTACAATGCCACGCCGGGCTTTTTGTTGCCATTTCCTTTTTTAAACACGGTAGTGGCTAGCACAGGTTGGCACTTGAAGAGTACTTGGTTTACAAAACTAGGGCAATTCAGCTTGTACTGGTGATTGTTAGTCCTTGTCCTTGAGAAGCAGCGAGATCAGTGCACTGCCCTTGGCTTGCCTGCCCGCAGGAGAGGACAAGGCCATTAGATAGGGAGCTGCAGCATGGGAGTTCCCAGGCAAAGCCGAGCTGTCCCCTTCCCAACACTTTTCAGCAGCGCTGTTAAGTACTGCCCGTGTCCCTGTCAGACGGAGCGTTGCTCTTGGGGGAGGGCACGGCAAAGTTGCAAGGGAAGTTTAAAAATGCCTGTTTTCTGGCGTGGGGAAGGAGAGGTCAATATGGCGCAGGAATACTTTATGCAGATGTAGGGACACAAACTGGAATCGTTCCAGATGAGCGCTGCCGCTCGTTGTATGACATATGTCACTTCTGTGGGTGACTGAGCAACAGCTGTGCGGGACTTGCGGCAGCAGAAGTTGCTGTCACATGGTACCTCTCGGGCCACGACACTGCCACCTCGCTCCCCATCCTTTGTAGATGGCCTGCACAACTGATGGCAAGCTGCAGAGTTTTGCAAAGCCTGACTTAAATATTGCGCTGCGGCAGCCAGACTAAATCACGACTCTTGTTCGGCGCACAGCAGTCGTTTCTGCAGCGTGTGTTATTTCTGAAGCGTGTGTTCAGAAGGAATGAAATGGTGAATAAGGCTGGGGATATCAAATTGCTTCCAGAGAACCTGAAGTGCTGGGAAGAGTGATCACAGCTTTGACCAGCTATTCAGTGTGCCAAATCTTGCTTCCTTTTCATCTCATTTTTTCACCGTTATAACACACTTTTCAAGGGAAAATCAGCCTGTGGTGAGGAGGGAGACGCTGATGTTGATTAAAACAGAAATACTAAAAATACCCTGAAATAACCCTTGGGTTCCTTCCAGGGTAGTTTATATTACTTGAAAGTGATTAAGTTATGGTAATAAAATACCAGCTGTAACAATACCAGGACGAGGATTTGCAAATCCAGTTGATTGCCTTATTTTAGATTGATTTTTTTTTTTTTTTTGGGTGGTAGATTTGTTACGTGGTGTGATATCTTTCTGAAAGAGCAAATACCACATAAATAAGAGGTCTTTGGAGGCCTGCTTAATGGAGTCTTACCAAAATGAATGTGTCATCTCTTATCTTTGTAATTATATACTGAAGAGTACACATGGGACGTTTCAAGGCCTCCTTGTGCTTTGGAAACAGTTTTTCAATTTAAATAGGTGAAAGGCCTCTTTTGGATGTAGACAAGAACACTTGTATAACTGTTTTAAATAATGTTTGCTCTCACATTTATCTCTGATAGGGGAAGATGTAACTTGAATGTCAAGAGACTGTGCAAACACTGTAAAATCAGTGAAAGAGAAGGGAGTTCTGCCTTGCCTATGTCAGGATCGATTTGAGTTATAATTCTGGTAATGCCAACATGATGGTTTATTTTACCTGCTTTGTCTGGCTGCAACTGCCTCCTACTTTGCTTCTGAAAAAGCAAAAGCCAAATTTAATAGATGTATTTGCTACATTTTGGATATTTGCCTTTTGAGACAATGACAGAGGCAGAATATTGAAATCTCTTTAGTCTTTCCTGTGTTTAAAAACAAATGCACTGTCTCTGGATATTTGAAATCACCGTGTGGGGAGGGGTTTGCAATTTTCATGTTGGTAAGGGGCTCCTTCTTCCTATGTAATGACTTGGTGTAATCCAGGGTGTATTTCTTTTTAATACTTATTTTTTTTGTGCAAGTGAGAGCACAAGGAGATGTTGGTGGAAAACAATATAAAATATTTTAGCTTATTTATTTATTTATATTCAAGATACACTATGGCTCAGCCCTTTATATTGTTGATAAATATGGCTTCAAGGAACTGGATCCACAAATGCTTGCTGCATGTCTTTAATTCCTCAGAATTGTCTTTTCACTTCAAAGCACTTTTTGAATGAATAGGCCTAAGAGGATTTTTAAATAATAAAAAAATCTGTTTATGTTGGCCTATCTCTTGTATGAACGGGCTTTATTTCTTAATTCCTTTTGCAGTAAAATGGGAAAGAGTTTGACCCTAAATCTCGTAGTGGGAGTCTGTGATGATATGTCTGCCTCACTCTCTGGGCTCCACAGCACAGGGAGCTTGAGTGCTGTGCAAACCTATCCTCACCACCTCTGAAAACAATACAGATGTCACATTCTTTAAAAGGTCTGCTTTGAAAATAATTTCTGGTAAAAACAGCCCTAACGTGTTAGAATCTTTTCCCCTTACAGAAAATTGCCAGCTGAACTTACCTTTTTCTTTTTCATCTTTTTTTTTTTTTTTCTTTTTTTTTCCACGGCAAGTGTAGACTGTGCCTGTGTGTTTAATGGGGCATAAACAGGGCTGATGGTCCAGGGAAATGGAGGTGCAAATGCTCGGAGACCTGCCACAATGATCTGGAAAACAATTAACTGTCTGTTCCCTCCTGCTCAGGCTTTGTCAGCAGGCAGGGTAGACAAAGACTGGTTTGTGCAGTTTGTTTGTTTTTTCCTGGGCAATTAGTTTTACCATTGTGAGCTGCATTAAATATTTTCTTTTTGAGAGAGGCCTTATTAGAATAAAATTTAATGTGCTTTGTTTAAGGAACCGGAATGATTTTTCAGGACTCCATTTACCTCTTTTTGTGGATGCACTGCAGTGGTTTAGTGGAACTCTACTGTTGCCGTGTCTTATGTAGAATGAGGCTTCATTGATGGTTCTGGGTTGTATGGGAGTTTCTGCAGAGGAAAGAAGGGAATAGGGTTTACCAGACCCAAGAAAATAAGGTGGGCTGATGACAATACACAGAAAACATTTTTGAAAAGTGTGTCAATGACCAGAAATACAGTTTAGAATGGTTTATTTTGGCTTACAGCTTTGGTTGATACCACAGATAAAGCGTGATGACTGGACTCTGGTCGCGTTGTCATTGGTTCCCACACATACATCCTAGGATAATGTTCTGTGTCACTTCCAGAGTTGTTCTTCAAAGCTTTCCTTTCCCGCAAGGAAGGGGTCTCCCTCTCCCCCTTGTCGGTGACCGCTCAGGTGGGCAGCATGTACAGTGTGCTTCACAACCTGTCAAATTAATGCTGCTGTTCAGTGATCACACCTGAAAAAGGAGATACTCCATGTGAAGAGAGGGGATGGGGCCCAGCTGGACCTGACAGATGGTTGAATTATTCATTGCAAACAGTTATCTTGTGAAGTTAGGATTTTTTTTGGTTGAGAATTGTTTGGAAACAGATTGTGATTTCTGCGTCTGCACGATACATTCATGTGCAGATGCAAGCATGCATGAACTCAGGGGCACGTGTGCACTCTGCTTTTCAGTTATTGGTTCAGCATTATTTTTCCTCCAAGACAAAATGATTGAATCATTTGAAAATCAAAAGCAATAAACAAGTGATAATAAACTTTCTTGGTTTTACCCAGCCTCCCTGCTCACGTGCAGCCAGAAATTTTTCTAGAAAATTAAAATAAGATGTTCAAGGGTCTTTACAACTTTTAAGTCATAAATAACAAGAAGTGTAAAAAAAGCTGAACAATGAAGCTATTTGTTATATAAACTCACGTTGGCATTAATGTTTTTCTCTGCATTCAAGCCTCTTTACTGGAAGTGATCTTGCTCTGTTGGAGCAGACAGCTATGGAAGGACAGGGTGTCTGTAGGTGCTGTTGGGAGGTGGTAAGGTGGTTAAAAATGTTACAGCCAACATGGGGACGGACTGGGGATTTTTGAGAGGAAGTATCCGTGATGCTGCTGGGAAATAAGTCATTGTATTTAATGGCAGCGTTTTTGTTGGCAGGGGTATCAGTCCATGCCTGCTCACAGAAGTCTGCTGAGACCTGTGTGCAGAGGAGCTGCTCTTTGTCTGCTGTTCTTTTCATATTCAGGTTTTTTTGGTTTTCTTTGTCTTGATGCAGGCATGAAAGCTCTTTATTCCCAAGGAGAAAGTCCTTTTTCTCAGTTTATGTAAATGCAAAATGACTAAATGGATTTTTGTGAGCATTTCCACTGAAATTCATACCTCAGCTGGGACAGAATCATCCCCAAAGGAACATTTTTCACAATTCTCTAAGCAGCTGAAGACAGGGATATTGCAGAGCAGAGCATCCACTGCCAGGGAAGTGTCATAAGGCACTGACGTCAAACACAGTCCAGTACATGGACATTGTCTTGAATTTTTATTTATTTTAAAGAGTTTTCCATCCAAAATTGGACATAAACTGGGAAAGGCTGTTTCTTTTTCCATTTCTTATTAAGGAAAGTCTTGTTTCTTTCTGCATTTCTTATAATGCTCTCTCTTATTTACCCACCACTCTCACAGTTTCTCTCTGATAGCCCAGGTCCCTTAGTCATTTCTAAAAAAGAATCTGAAAACAGTCAGATCAGAACTTTTCTTGCAAAATAAAGTTGCAGTTGGGTACTTTAGTTACCCTGTTTTAGCACAAGCGTATTGAAAGCTGACCGTTCCCGCTGTTCCTCCATTGCTCCTGTTGTTCTAAAGAGGGCTGGTCTTTGTGCACAGGACACATCCTGCAATGCTCTGACTCTGTATTTCCTCAGAAACATTTGGAACTGAAAACATGAGATTGTAACTTCAGGTGAATTTGATTTAGTTCCTCCCACAGTTTGTGTCAGTAAGGTATTTCAGGTGTTTCCAGCTCGTTTCCAGGCTCAGATCTGGCTTGAAGTCTGTTGGGACAGAGACAAGGTGGTGGACAGCGTTCCTTCCCGCGTCCTGGCACCACACGCACATCTTTCTTTTTTTTGCAAAACTTGCTGGCACATGATTGATTGCCTGGATGTTTCTTGTCCCAAATGTATGCAAGAAATGCTCAGTGCTAAAGGGAATCCTATTCAAATTTTCATGAGCTCAGTTTGCACTTCAGCTGTTTTTTGAATTGGTTTTATGTTCGTAACCTCTTTTAGTTTTGATTGACGGCTTTGGTTTGGGTTCTGTTTGTTTGGTTTTGGGGTTGGTTGGTTGGTTTGTGCTTTTTTTTATAGCAATAGGGGCACAATATAGTACCCCTTACCCAGGAAAAATTCTGTATTGTCAGTGAAAGGCATAGGAGATTGGGACAATGGCCAGGAGCAGACACCTAAGAGAAGGCTGCGTTCTAGTTTGATGTTCAGTCAGTTTCTGTTCTAAACTTTGGAATATTTGTGAGAGGATTCCTTAAAATGTCCCTTTTGTATCATTTATCTTACCAACAGGAGCAGTGCTTTAATTTGCCACCAGGAGATTTTCCTGTCTTTTTTTGTCTTTTTTGGTGAGATTCTGCTGTGTTAATTTCCTCTCTCCCTTTCAGTTGGTAGAATAGTTCGTAATGAAAAGAAGAAATTGGTCTTTAGCACAGGAGTTCATTAAAATAAAAAGAAAGAACGTTTTTGTTCAGTTTATACTGATCCTATGATTAAACTGCCTTTAGTACAGGTAATAAATAACCCTGTTAATTTCATGTGAGTAATATGATGCCCTCAGCATTAAGATATATTAAATTTCACTTAAATTTTTTTAGCTTTGTAATTAACACTCAACAGAAGTGACAAAATAAAGCATTGTTCTATGCATGAAGCAATGGGATTTTAAATTTGATATTCCATGCTATATTTAAATGCTGAAGTGAGACAGGTCAGTTATATTTTCAGCCTGTGGTCTGTTCCACTTTCTGTGTCTGATATACTGGATAAAGAGAGAGCTCCTGGGTTTGTGGCAGCTCTTGCTTCCTATGCTTTTGTGAGAATCGAACATGAGTGTAGCGGTGCTTCAGGTAGATGGAGATGAATCAAGTTTTATGCTTCTTCCTTTTAGCATTGCATAATAATATTTAAATTCTATTAAATTAGATGAGCTATTTTGCAGAAAAAAACTAACCTATGTAGATGAGGCTTTGTATTCTTCATTCCCATTAGTTTATTAAACGTGACATGTAGCTCTGGGACTCGTGCCATGCGCATCTTTTGTCAGTCTGAACAGCCCCTTATTCACTTCTCACGGTGAGGGTGTTTCTGGTGCTGCAGCCTCTCCGCACCTCCAGAGCTCCCAAAAATCTTTGTGTCCGTGCTCCCATGGAAACGTGGCAGCAGTCCCTGAGGCGAGGAGCGGCTGTCCCTTGTCCCCACAGAGCTCTGGGAGGAGCCCCATGTCCTTCCTGCGGGTCTCAGCCCTTGGGGCGCAGGGCCCAGTACTGAAATTAGCAGGATCCCAAAAGATGTCAAGGTATGTAGTGGTTTCTCCCATCCAGTCTTCTTCCCTTCTGCTTACTCTTATGGGTATACACTGTTGGCTTTTTCAGCCCCTATGCTATAGGGACTGAATTATTATACCTGTATTATTAGATATATTATTGAATATAATTACTGAATATTACAGCTACATAATCAGGTTTTGTGTGCTTTCACTCATATTTTTGTCCAATTTTTCACCCCTACAGTTACATTAAACACCTGGCTCTGTAAAGTTTATCACCTTCTTTCTGACATGGGAAATGCAAGTTGTTCTAAGCAATCCTGCCAGCTTCAGCAGCTGTTAAAAACTTCTTCACTGAGTCCAAATGGACCCAGATACCAGCATCCGTCCTCTAAAGGTTGCTTTTCAATATATGGAGGTCAGTCCCTTGAAGCTCAGTGTTCAGGAGTTAACGCACTCTGGTGGAACACAAGTTTCCTGAGGGAGCAGGACATCTCTCTCTCTCACAGAAGTGAGTTGCCTCTCGGGAGCTGATGTTAAACAGCAGCCTGATGGGCTCCAGCCAGATGGCTGAGGCTTACACAGCTGCCTGCAGTGCTCAGTGCGGGTCTGAGCAGACTAAAGGTGCATGGAAGTTCATGCTGCAAACATCAGAAAGCTTAGTCTCCCCTTTTGAGGCAGGTTGGTGGGTTTTGAAACATTACTGGCAAAGCTGGGCTTGAAAAATCTCAGGCTGTCATGTGATTTATGGGGTTACCTTCTCAGCAGAAAATCTCACAGCCTTCTGTGTTGTGTTTAGGGCTTTTGGTTTTTGTCACCTACTTTACAAGCAGCAGGTGACGCCTCCAAGCAGGGTTTCGGATGTGCTGGCAGCTGGAAAAGCAAGGGATGATTCAGACTGAGAAACCATGGACTCGTTTCAGAACCAGTGCCAAGAAATAACAAGTGTATCCAGATGCCATGACCCTATGCTATAACTTATTCCTGGCTGGCAGTTACTTGCCTGTTGTACCTGAGTGACCACCCAGGCTTTGTCCTTGCGCTCTCCTGTTGTTAGGATTTTTAACGGCAGCGTTGGGAAGCAGGATCTTGTGCCCACTGAAACCGCTTGTGCAGCTCTTGTTGGGAGCAGAGTCTGCCCTGTCATGTAGAGATACCGGGTCCTGCACGCTGTGTTCTCACAGGTGGTGAAGATATCGTAGGCCACCCAAAATCATATGTCATAATTGGCCCAGGGTGTATTTTTTCTACCTAGTGCATTATTTCCTAGAGGAATGTGTGAGAGGGGGTGCCAGTTGGTCACTAAGGCTGTCCCCTAACCCCAGTCACTGAGCTGGGGAATTCTGAAACCGCTCTTAGGATTTGTCAGGGGAAAAAAGCTACAAAAGCTGCTTATTTTTGTGAAGATTACTGCCGAGCAGGAAGACAGGAACAGGTTAAATTCTGCTGTATGATCTGGTTTTAATTGTTTGTTCTTACTGAGCTGAGAGCAGCGAGACTTTGATGTCAGCATCAAAGGAGTGGAGCGCTGCTCTACCTACTCTGCAGTAAGGGATAATTGACATCCTAGTGCCACTTTTTTCTTAAAAAATGAATAGAATACCTTCATGCCTGAGAATCCTAAAACAGCCATGCCAGAAACTCCCAGGAGTGGGTCCAATAGTACCATGATTCTCAAGCTTGCTGTTTTTTGTGTGGTAGGATAATTTCTGTGCCCATAATGTATATTTGTGTGTGTGTATGTGTGGGTGCATATATATAAAAAATTCTCACAGGTCACATTCTGCTTTAGGGACCTGAGCACAGGAAAGTCTGGCACTTTGGATATCCTGTACCAGCTTAGATGCAACTGACCTCTCGGGGCACACCTTGCTGCTGGGTAGGAAATGCAGGCACAGACACAATGGGGACCCAAGCCCAGGAGGACAGCTGAATGGGATACAGCAGCCATGGAGATGCTGGTAACACCTGCTGGATCAGGCAGTGCCAGCACTGGCTCACAAGCCCATGTCTGCACGTGCAAGAGATGCATGTTTGGCCTCTGGCTGCCTCTGGAGTGGCTTGCACGTTTTTTGGGACTCTCGCTGTCTTTACTGCTCAGACCAACTTCAGCATTTGCAGTTGCCAGCTTAGTGGCTCCTTCAGCACAAAACAACAATGTGCTGTGGTACAGGAAAGCCAGAGTGTGGGGAGAAATTGTCATTTCTTTCTAGATGACAAGTGAAAATATCAAAGAGGGAAAAAATCAACATGATGCATGAACAAGCAAGTAATAAGAATGAAAGGCAAAGGATACTATCAAAAGTAATTTCAATCTCAGGCATATCCACTGGGCATGTTCTGTTAAAAACCAATTTTGCTCTCTGTAGGTATATCATGGTTTTTTCACTCTCCTGTGAAGCTGATGATGGGTTTTGTTTTCCATGTGTTCTTTCTATCAAAGCAAAGGCATAGGTACTTCTATTAAATGCAGCCTGCCTTAATGCTTCTAATTAGAAATAAAGGTGGCATGAGGAGCAAAATTTGGATCTAAATTTCTCCAGAATTTGGGAGTTTGGGTGTGACAAGTGGAAGCCTCCCTCGTACCCCTGTGTCTAATTAAAACAATGAGTGCTAATTTACAAGTGTTAGTTTAATACTGTTATGCTGCCTTCCACTAAAACCATCGAAACCTGTTTGTGTTTGGTGTGTTTGAAAGTAGGAAGGCTTTTAGCAGTTGCAGCATTTTGGCAAAGCTTTCAGATGGCGGCTTCGGTAATTTCAGGCTGTAACATTAGGCGGTATTCAGTTTGTCTCATTTCTGATTGGCACCACTCTCATGCTGTTTGGATTTGACTGAGGTTTGTGGTGTAGGTTCCCAGGAGAGGGAGATTATTCTCAGCCATAGTTTGTTATACAGCATGTTCTTGCCTTCTGTAACAGATGTATGTACCACCTTTGCACTGGAACAATTTTCTCGCTTGCCTGGGCTTCTGAGGGGTTTTGGAAGCTTGTTGCCATCAAAGAAGATTAGTATCTGCAAGCAGGGAGGCTCAGAAAACTTGTCACGTAATGGACCCTGCATTTGTTTGCTGATAATGGGCTGCTCTGGGAAGATGCATAAGTACGGACATCTCCTAAAACTTTTCAGTAGGCTTGTTGAAACTGCCTCTTTTGTTTTGTTTTGTTTTATTTTTCCTTTTCCATTAAACTTCAACAGAAATATTGAGGATAAGGTGAGATTTGGATCTGAATTTCTCCAAGGAGAAACTCAAGAGATGCTGTAGCTGGCTGGACTGCTGAAGGGCATAAAGTTCAGCACAGGCTTAAACACCTCTTGAGATCAACTCTGTTCATGACTTAGTAACATTTTTAATAATTATGTCAAAGACTGTACTTATTTCTCCTTTTGTTTCACAAAAAGTGCTACTTAGAAAGGGCTTAATTTCACGCAGAATGAATTTTGTCTAACTTTGCTTTCTTCTGAAATCACTTGTTTCCTTCATGCTGTTTGCAGTGGTGTTTCACTGATATAAAACAGCTGTTCTTTAACTTTTGGAGCAAAACATTTTCTGAGCAACTGACACTTATTTTGATACAGATCTCAGAGCTTTGATAGGAAGAAGGAAGGAAGGATCCAGTCTTCATAGTGTTACTTGCAGAGCAGACCTCCTCCCATGTTTCAATCTCTGCGCTTTTCTGTGCTCTAGATGTTGCAGGAGACCCTTGTAATGCTGACTTTTTTCCTTTTTTTTTTTTTTTTTGCCAGATGATTCAAGAGAGCAGGGTTCTGATTGAGACGGCAGACATCACTCACGACAAGATTGTTCAGTGCCAGAAAGCAGGTAATCCATCTTTATTGTGCAGTTCTGGATGGAAGATGGGAAATATGCCATAATTTACTTACACTTTGTCACTAATACAGCATTTGTTCCCTGGTATGTAAGTGAGCATTCCAGTCTTTCCGTGGCATACTCTACCCTCCTGAAGGTTCATCTTCCAGTATCAATGCAGGCATGGGAACAGGGAATAATCAGCTTTCACCTTAAAAGCTATTTCTCCATCTGCTCTACAGCTCTGAAATGTCTGACAGCATTTAAATTAGTCAAATGAACTGGAAAGGCATTCAATTAAAAAGACAGGGTGAGAAGGCATCCTGCCTTTACTAAGTGCCATTCTCTACCTCAGCTGTTCCCTTGAACACGGAGGAGGCAAGAGGCTTTGATAACCAGATGAACAAGCTGTGTTGCCTGCCTGCCTTTTCTTTCTTTTGCTGTTTAGGTTTGGTTTACACCTTGTAAACTTGAGCCAATATAATTGTGTTGTATCCCAGCGAATCTGTGTGATTCTGCATCATGTTTGTCAGGTGTACGGGCACAAACCACTGTAAGTAGGTGTGAAGTAGATCTTACATTGCTGTTGTGTTGTACTGAGGTCTTTGTCTGAACTAGGGCTCTGTCTGGTATGCACCAGGAGAAGTGGAAGAGGTGGTTTCAGAAGTGGTTCACGCAGGTTCACACTCCTGTTTCAGGATGATAGAAATCACCAACATGTCTGTGTTTCTCAGTTCGGGATACTCAAACAAACCTCTCTTCATCACCGCTCAGGATAGCAGGCTAGACTTTGAGCTGGGAGATGTCTCCTGTGGTTTCCACTGATACACAAGAATAAACCCTGTTAGAGAGATAAGAGCCCACATTTGGCAGTGGTAATCCTCCACAACTAAATGCATCAGCTTTCATGTGTCAGAAACCATGCTGAATAAATACATGCAGTGTATTTCCAATAGGAGTTTTCACTGCAGAAATTAAATTTATTTTCAGTTGAATTAGTTGTCCAGCCGTACCTTTCCTAACCTATAGCAAGCCCTGAAGGTCAGTAACACAAACACTTGTGACTGCAATTAATAAATACTATAGTTTCTGATAGGCACTTTTGGATTTGGCAAGTGATGCAGGCTACAGCCATTTGCTTCTACTAAATGTAAATAATGAATGAAACAGCTGTTTTGCAGTAAATATTTTAATTCATCTTTTTAATTCGAAGGCATTCAGAAACTGTTTCAACAAAGCATTTAACTGATTTTCGTGTGGTGCGAGAGCAGGGTGGAACCCAGTCTTTGCGCTTTAGCCATGCTGGCACTGTGGTAGCGAAGGGAGGAGAGGCAAGTGGTGTGGTGTCTCACTGGATTTCGTGGGCCTCATCATGGCATCATGCCTTGGGTTCTGTGTATCTGCATAAGCAGCATAAAATTCCTCAGCCCAAACCCTTCATTGTGTGCAGAGGGTTCAGGAATGGACAGTAATGAGAAAATGCAGCACCAGGAGGGTCTCCCTAGGTGGTATAATTTAAGAGCAATACTTTACACTATGCAGGCCCTCAGCAGCATCAGCCAGCTTTTTGCCCAGCCTGCTCTGTTCACAAGAGAGGAACCCACAACACTTGCTTTGGGCACTTTGGGTCTCTTTGTGAGCAAGGGGCTGGAGATGTGTACAGAGAACATGATACAGAACTGTGCCACCACACTGTCCAGAGTTCCCATGAAGTTCCCCTCTCCTTCCTTCCCTCTAGAAAAAGAGGAATTTTTTCAAGTTTTTCTCTTTGCACTTGTATTTTCATTTGTTTTGCTTTGTTAGACTTATAATATTGTTTCTGATTGAGAAGACAGATGGAGAGATATGAAGTACTTCTCTGGAGACTGAGGATTTAGACAGAGGAAAGGACTGGGAGAGAGAATATTCCTCCCTGCACTCAAATGCCAATTAGTTTGTTGCAAGTGCTACCCAGGCAAATTGTTATATAACATTGTCAATGGGGCAAGATGAAGCACTCAAAATTGACAGGTGTCAGAGGTACAACTGACTGTGACATAGTCCTTCACCTCACACCAGTTCTGCTCCCTTTGAACATGTGTTCCCTCCAGACCTCTGCTTCACATCATAGCCTGTTTTGGTCTGGGTTCCCTGTGCTTCAGGGTCCTGCCCACTCTCCCAGATGGTTTTTCAGGTGGCTGGTTTTGTTGGTTTTTTAAATGTGCAGGCTCAGCCCAATGCACAGAGGTCAGCAGCAGCTTAGAGGACTGACCTGATAAATGCTTTCATTGGTGCTGCTCCCCACAGCCTAACAAATGTTTGTGGCTCCCTGTCTCCGAGGCAGCACTGTCTCCAAGTTAGAGATGGAGAAGTGAGGTCCAGAGGGAAAAATACCTGAAAGGATGGTACATAAAAACAGGGCTGCCCATATGGAGCAAAGATCCATTAGCCTTCATATTTTTTTCCAGGACAAAGCGAGTCATTTGAAGGTTTTCCTTCACTAACTGAAGTGAGATGCTTTGTAATTTAGTTGGCACGGGACACACCTAAAAGGAAATCTTCCTTGGGGTGATGTTTTTCAAAGGATGTACTGCAGGAACTCTCTTACCCTTTACAGGCAAAATTCGTGAGTGGGCAAAGTTTTGGCATGTAAACAGTAGAGAAATCTTGCGTTTTGCGGGTCTGAACTGTCTCAGTGTTAGTGAGCTCCTGGAGTCACCGCAAGGCAAGAAAAAACTTATTTTTAGTCTTCCAGGAGTGCTTTGGTCAAGCTATGCCAAGTGCAAGCCTGCCTTGTAATGTCCTTCAGCAACCTGCTAAGCAGCCCTTTGCATCTACAGCGTGCAGATGTTCTCTCAATAGGCATTTCTTTGACGTAATTTCAGCAAAGCTTGAATTTGTGAGTGACATTTACCTCAAAACGTTAGGGGAGGGAGAGCTGTGAAACAACTGGAGATGGAGCTTGGCTTGTTCAGCCAGGTTGTGCTTCTGATGCTTTGGGGCAATTTGGTGCCAATTTGGCCTTTGTAAGGCACAAATTAAGGGAACACAAACAGCTCTCTTTCCATTTTGTCTCTTAATCCATGCCAGACTCTGAGAAATATATGCGTACACTGTGCAATTCTTGTGAGATTGGTGGGCCTGTTTGATACCTTAAGGTTTTTAATCTGCTCCCAGATTTCCTGAATTCTTGTATCCAGCAACAGATTTGCACAGAAAGTAGCAATGAAATGTAACAGGGGTGTGGTTGGAAGTCTCAGTTCTCTGCACTGCAGGAAGAGCAATCCTGTGATTAGATTGATGTGTTTCTGACATAATTTATCACCGTGAAGTACAAGGGCTTTTCTGTATGACTGAGATTAAGATTAATGAGGAGATGTGCATTGGAATCTGTATTTACTGTGCTGAACAGGTATCTTTCACATCTGTCAGAGAGCCTTCCAAGGGGCAAACTCATCTGTGCAAGGAGAGCTGTGAGCCGTTGCCTTTTGCTGCAATATTGCAGCAATGCAGACTGCAGGCGGTGTGAAAGAGGACCAGGCGTGTGCCCGTGTGGAACCCCAGCACTGGCAAGGAGGGTCCCATGCAAAGTGGAAGCACAACCCCAAGATTGCACATGACACTTTTATCCTGGAGTCATCAAAGGCAAGGGATTGAGGGAAGCACAGAAGGAGGTTATAGGAAGTATCAGCTGCAAGACTGAAAATGCTCACTCAGTGTTTCATAGGGAAGATCAGTCATGCACTGGGTGATGGTGCAATCTGTATTTTCAGGAATGGAATTCCATGAAGAGCTTCATAACCTGGGGACAAAGGAAGGTTTGAAAGGAAGAAAATTAAGCAAAGCCATCGAGAGTTTTGCGTGGAATATCACAGTGCTGAAGGTAAGCACAGAAAGCACCACCTCATGTCTCCTATTAACCTGATAAGCAAACCTTTGCTCTTTTAGCTCATCTGTTTGTACTGTGTTACTAATACTGAAACAACATGTTCTTTTTTTAATGGGATATATAAATTACCCCCACTTGTTGATATTTATCAAATATACCTAATTACACCTCTGATTTGGAAGCTGTGGAAGGGAATTTATCTAAGCCTCAACAGAAAAGGCAGCCTGTGGTTTGTATGCTCAGGGACCTGGCTTTCTTGTCTGTTCTGCCCCACTCATCCTGAAAATGATCTGTCTGAGGTCATTGTGTCTCAGATACTTGTTTTGTAAAATGAGAGCTAGAGCATCTCTTTGGGAAGGGACAGGGCGGGAGGGGCTGTCATGAAAAAACATGAGGAACACTGTAGATCCTGCAGGGTTATATTTCAAAAGAGAAGCACTGCCCAAACAGCTGAAAAGGGGATTTTCATCCCTCCGTACTGGCTGCACAGTGACGCTCCTCGTGGTGTAATTGATACTCACCAGGATTTAGCTACTGGTTCAGCACCAATCAACCCCGAATTGTCACAGTAGCTGTGTGAGTGAGCCTGGGTGAACACACCCAAGGGCAGCCAAACATGGAAAAAGGAGGGAATCTGGTGTAGCCACAGCAGAAAGCAAGGAGAGGGCCTGAGCCAAGCGTTCACGTTGTTAGCATTCAGCTCACACCTTTCACAGCCTCATTTCCCACTTTCCTCTGATAGATCACGCTTTAAATTTCTCCCTGCTCTGTCTGTGCTGCTGCCTTCCTCCAGCTCCTGTTAAGCAGGTTGCCTTGTCTGACAGCATCTCCCTGCTACCTCCCAGTGCCTTTCCCTTGGCTGGCATCCCAGAGCAAGCCAGTTGATGAGAGGGAATTTTTACTAAATTCCTCATCAAATATACCCCTAAATGTAGTGTGCAACAGCAGTAGCAAGAGTAGTAGGAGATGCATACATGAGCATGGTGGTCTGGAAAGAGCACTAACGTATCTTGAACAGGAGAGGGAAAAAGAAGTTGGGAACGGAGGGGGCGAAGGGCAAAAGTGGGTGGGAGAGGCCACTGGTAGTAGGGAACAAGGGTTGGAGAAGACCTGGGTCACCTGCAGTTTCTTGCTTACCTTGATTCACCATGAGAGCGAGGGAAAGTGAGGAGTGGAGTGAGTTTCGGCTCAGTTAATAGGACCTCTGGTGAAAAGGCAAGCAGTTCCGACATTATGGAATGGGCTGACCTATTCCACACAGCGTATCCAGAAAAGGAGCTAAAGAGGACCGAAAAGAAAAGCACACTAGGCAGTTCTGAACATTATTCTGAATACCTCTTGCTGTGTTAGGTAAAATAAATGCCCCATGCTCAGAGTCACTCTAAACACAGTTAGAGTTACTCTAAACTTTTTCAGTTTCTAGATGTCTGTTAAATGAGAAGCTTGCAGCTCTGAGGGTGACCTATGATTAATGAAGGTACAAGTAGGGTATCAGAGAAACATTTTCCATGAAAAAGAACGGCTGCCTAGCACATACTGTAAACATATTGAAGAGCTTTTAAAATACATAGTTGAGGTCAAGGAATAATTGACCTATTTCATTTCTAAGCCACAACTTCTTTTCTACCTTTCTCACACAATAAAATTATTAACAGTTTGTGACAACAGGATGCACATGAAACATTTTTTCATTCTGACTGAAGTCTAAATCAGTCAGACATTAGAAAACTGGGAATGAAGTTGTACCTCAGGTGTCTGATATAAGACTATCTGTCATTGTTCTAATTTGTCCATCTTTTTATTTTTTTCTACCCCCTCCCACCCACTTAAAAAGTACTACCTTTCGGTGACCATGCCTCTAACAGACCTATTTGCTGCTAACAGCTGCATCTCATGTTTGACACTGACTCTCCTCAGTGCTGTTGAGGGAGTGCTCCTCAGGAGGATTTGGTGAGGACAGACCAACAACCCTGCCCCACTCAAGCCTTCAGTGTTCCCATATGTCCAGTAGCAGGGTGGACACTGCAAATGTGATTTCACTAGATCTTGGTATAGTGTTGTAAAAAAGGAAAAAAATAGCCCCTAACATCTCCCAAATGCATCACCTGCTTCACAGTATATGGGGTGAGTGAATGGCTGATGAAGGAAAGCCTCTTTATGTGCTCAAGGTTGTTGGAGGCAATTACAGGAGTCAGTTTGTGTGAGGTGCCCATGAGCAAAATAGCAGGTATTATGTTGTGCTTCTGCCTGTGAGATGATTAATGGTCTTTTCCTAGGCTAGTGAAGCCAAGGCATATTTAATTAATGTGTTTCTTTATGAAGTCTCATTGCAGTAGGTAGGCTTTGAATACAAAGAGGAGATGCAATAAGAAATTGCTACTGGCAAAATAATTAAATAGTTACAGAGTGCAAGATTAAAGTGTATTTTATAAAAATCATACATTCTTCATGTTTAAAAATGCCCTGGGGTACTTTTAAGAGGTGAATCAAAATAGTAAGTCATTTTCTCCCTTAGTTTATATAAATGTAATTACATATTAGTAATACCCACAATAAAGACAAACCATTTGCCAGAAGGTAAAAATGTCAGTAAGAAGATGGATGTTATAACTTGGTGACAGTCTTAACAAGTCAGCTTTGACATGGATGCATATTTTTAACATGTCACATCTTCCTATTTGGTCACATGTTGTGTAAAATACTGTCAGTCTCGCAGTCAGTAATATCGAGAGGCATAACTTAGGGTACACTAGACAGAAGACTCATGTTCTAACAATGATATTGCAGGAATGGTTATGTTTCCAAATTTAGTCTCACTTTCATGTGTGTTTACGTGCAGCACCAGCTCTGTGTCTTTGTTTTCTTCTCTGTATTTAATTGAGTTCCAGTAAAATGCAGGGTAGCAAAAGCAATTTTGTGTTTATCCCCTCATGGATGGTGTTATGAACTGTTCATTTCACCCTAACAGGCCTGCTAAGCTGCTCGGCTCAGCTGAGGTAACTGTTCTGGTCTGACCCTCTCGTCACAGAAGTTCACAATTCATTTTCATGAGATACTTCTTGTTTTTAAAACAAGCCACTATCCATTTCGCTGAGCAGAGGCTTTCACATGGGTGCGTGGGCTCTTGCTTGTTTCTCCCCAAATGTTGGTGCTCCTCCCGCCTTCTACTGCCGAGGTCACCTCCTCTCTGCCTGTGTGGCTGCTTTTGCAGCAGGCACGGGCTCCTCCTGCCTGCCCTGGGAGGCAGAAGCTGAGAAGCCTCAGTTCTGACCTTGAGCTGTAACCTTGCACTCAGTGCCACCGTAGAGCATTAGGTGGCTTTCAGGTCAGGTATACTCATGTACCTGTGGGTGATGGGCATGCAGGGCCAGCCTGGGGCTGCTCCTGGCCCTCTTGACATGGGACAGTACCAGCTGCCACCTCTCCGGGGGCTCTTCTGCCCACTCCATCTGCCTTTCCCATGGGGTCTTGTACCAGGCATTTTCCTGTAACTGAGGCCTCTCAGCGTCTGTCACATGTGCAAACCACTGATTCAATGACTGCTTTTTGAGTTTTTGAGAATGTTTGGGGAAAAAAACTTGAAGCCTGCAAAAGTACTCTCTTTGCTGAAGCTAAACTGTCACAGACTACCAGGAGGTGTTTACTTGAGCAAAGAAGTTGGGATCTGCCTGAGTCCCAGGAGCCTGTCAAGTAAGTCAAACAAAGTCTGAGTATGGTTCAGATTTATTGCTCTCACTTGGAGATGCTTTGATTTTCTGCAGACGTATTTGCCTGGGCTATTTGTGCTTTGGTGGGTCAGCAAATACAAAGTCTAGAAGCAATACCATGGGGTACTTGCCTGCATGCTGATGGTAAATATCTAGATGGTTAATATACCAGCATACTGACTTATGTATAGACAAAATGTGGGAACCAAAAGATAAAGTGGCATTTACTGTTTTGGTCTTCTACTGAAAGGGAAAACACCCAAATGTTTGCTTCTAGTCTTTTCTCTGCAATGCATGTGTTTTCTTTAATCTTTTTTGCTGTCCATGATAAGATTTCTCCTCTGCTGCCATGTGTCCTTTCTTACTAGGACTCCAGTTGTTAGTACATGGTATAAGACATCAAGTGGTTACATTTTCAGGGATGGTTTCATCACTCATCCATGAGTATATCTGTTAATTATCCTGCATTTAAATTAATGCTGATTAGATATATCAAGAGAGAGGTTGCTGAATGCAGAAGGCGTACAATTATTAAATTGCTAATGCAGTTCACTCTTTGGGGGAGGAATCCACGATTTTATGGTGTCGTTGTGATCAGTGTTAGCTCTGGTGTAAGTGATTTTATGTAGCAAAACGGTGCACAAATAGCACTTTTGCAGGATGATGTCCACAAATCACCTCTTTCTTTGCCTCAGTCATTTGTGACAATTGGCCTTTACTTGCTTGGGAGACCTGCAGCATCCAGACTCCTCACTTGGGTTGCAGAGCCCCAAATGCACACTTTAAGGCTGCTCAGAGAGATAAAAGCCAGGTTTCTGAAAGATGTGCATACAAGACTATCTGGCTTGACCTAAACTGAGATGAATTTGCCATCACTGTAAGTTACTGGTTTTCTTTAGGAAGAAAAGCTACATATCAGACAGTGATTGTTATTCTAAAGGACCTTAAACACAGAATTTCTGATAATCTTTAGAAGAACTAGGTCCATTCAAAGCATTAATTTAAGCATTATTATAGTGCACTGTGGAAGTGGTTTTGAATGGATACTCTACAGTAATCTAAAAGCATCTTGTAAGAGAGATTTATTTTGGTCTTTTCACATCAGTCCTTTTTCCTGCAGTAGGCAAGAGCCATGGCTTTGTTTCTTGGCATGCTACAGAGTGGACAACAGAGCAGCCTGGCAGAATCTTAGCAATATTATATGTAATTAAGCACAATGGTAACAGTATATTCTGTTATATGATTGCTGCCGAAGGATTTGCTTGGCAATTTACCCTATCTAGGTTTTAAACAAGAGCACAATGAATTGACGAGTCCCTGCAGAGCTGCTGCTTTCTATGTGACATTTATTTCTTTCACTATGAGTGTCAGTTAGGCTTCCCCCTGACCCCCCAAAAATTCCTTGTGTCTTATCTCCTTCCTTTTCCCAGTATTATCTCTGTGGACATAAGCACACGGGAGCTCAATTTGTGAAACTGCAAAACCAGATAGAACCTAAGCCATAGTGTTTTTAAAATTTAGAACCTCTAAATTTAAAAATTTAAAGATTCTTTTTATTTGCTCTCATATTCTGACAGTGACAGTCCAGCAAGAGCAGTAGGCAGGAGTGGTTTGTGTGGCATGGAGTCTTCATGCCTGCCTTTAAATGCAGGGCTAATTGTGTTATTCTATGTGTACCCATGTCTACTCATATCCACATCTAGGTAAATGTATTTTGAATATGGTTATCCCAAAGGCTCTTTTTCTGGAGAGACTGAATGTCTTTCCTGCTGTCTAGTCCTCACATTGTTTGCATTTCCTTGGTTGATGCAGTTCACAGTGGTGTGTCAAACTTTTAAACCTCTCTGGGCTGTGCCCTGGCTACTTTTGAGGGATCTGCTGCTTTTAGCTGAGAGCTGCTCAGCTGCAGCTGAGGTTGACCAAGCCAGTCAGTCTGTGATTGGCGGATTTTACAAACATACAATGAAATGCAGAGCTGCTCTAATCATTCATGTAGTTACTGGATCAGCTTGGTCTCTCACATGTGAGCTGAAGGAACAAATAAAAGATAAATATTACAAAACAGCTGGCTTTCTGAGAGTGCTAGAGAGAAAGTGAAGAAGTCCATCAAGGTCAACATCTATTTAATCTTGTAAATACCAACCTGCTTAGTTTGAGCCAGTTTATTTAAAAGTAAGGGGAAAGATGAGGGAAAGGAAAGACTTAGGTTGTTCCTTATTGAGTCTGTGAAGAGTGTGGAGAAGTTGCGTGGGAGTGCAGGTTGTTCGCAAGCCCTTTGTGTGCTTTGAATGCAGTGGTGAGTGCTGGGGAGTCTCCCAGTCTTGGAGCTACTTTCAGAGCAAAGCCTGCCCCAGGCCCCCAGATCAGTCTCCAGGGCTCCTCTGTGTGTGGAGGTGTTGCAAGATCTTTCTGGGATAGGGAATTTAGAGTCCTTTACAGCACAAGGAGGTAAAAGCATAAGGAGGTAAAAGTGTGCGATCCACATGAAAAGTTGTTTTGATCAATGTGTTTTGTAAACTATGGGAACCAAGCCCTGTGATCTTTAGGTAGGATAGGAAGAGCTTTCTGGTACCTAGCAGAGTGCTGTTCTCTGCTGATCTGGTTGAGAAATGCCGTCTTCATCAGTGGTGACTGCATTGTTTTTTACGTGTCTTGCCTTAGCCCAAAGGCAGGAACCAGAGCTCTTTGAAAGGCTTGGTGGACTTTGTCAGTTGTATCTAGTGATGGAAACTTCTCAAGTTACTTCAGCAGTGTGTATTAGGGTAGAAGGAGTGTAATACCAGTCCGTCAGGAGTACTAGTTAATCAACTGGAATATCCTGTTCCTCTTGGCCCTCAGCCATCTGCCGAGCACTGCTCTGGGGAGGATGGAGTGAGCAGTCTCCAGCGAGTATAACATGACCTCTCTGGGTACCTGGCTGTTCCCTACTAGTTTTTGAAGCCCTAATGATGTTTCTGACAAGGTCACTGTTTTCTTGCCCAAGGAAAATTCCAAGACAAGAGTTGGATTTAGAACAAGTTAAATATTTGTGTTTAAAACACACATCAGGGCCACCCAGATAATCTTAAATCTGCAAGTACCAAATGCTGGCAATAGCAGGGACTAAGGGGCGAAGGGAGAGCGAAGATCAGCACGGTTCACAGCTCTTGCTCCTTCATGATACTGTGAGTTTCTGAAGAGATGTAGTAGGGCATGGAGTCCCAGGATGTTCTGACAAAAAGGGGAGACTTTGTCCCCTCTTAATCATTTATTGCTGGGGTTTTGTTGAATGATGTCAAAGCAGGAGTGTTCCATTGACTGGCAAGAAGTGATTGTCCAGACATTCAGGCCAGGCAGTGCTTAACTGTCCAGGCACAGGGACCTGCACTCCCCTGCCTGCAGCACTGGTGCTTGTGATGAGCAGCACTCGCCTCCCCACATCACACAGCCCCTGCAGAACCAAACCCAGTTCATAATGTCTGTCCATCCAGGGAGCATGCACAGTTTTCTGTCTTTTCTCTAGCCTTTAACACCTATAGAAAATAGGACTGGAAGGGTCTGTGAGAGCCTGTGTAGTTCCTCCTGCTGATGAGTATTTAGCTGCTGTGGATCTAAGAGCTGCTCAAATATATGGCATGGAAGGTGCTTGGTATGAGGCTGTAGTGTTTTCCACGGTGATGTGGCAGACCCGGGGACCCACGTGGCTCTTGGGGAAAGAGCTGATGGCCAGTCATCTGAGCAGAATCACGTGTCTGCCAGTTTTCTTGCTTTGCTCTTCCTCCTTCAGCAGCAGAGCTCCTCTCCTGCAGGTGTTTCACAACAGTAGGTTTACTCCTGCAGTCAGTGCGGGACCCCAGTGCACGACAGACCAAAAATGGAGGATCACTAAAATTCATCCAGAGAACAAGTCATGTGAGGTGCCTTCCTTTAATGTAAACCTTTTTTTTTTTTCCCCCTGCAATTCAGATCAAAATGTTATACCTTCAGTTCTGATGGGATTCTATGTGTGCAAACCCACAGGCATGTATGTGTATAGGAGGTGAGACAGGCCATCAAATATATATGCAGAACGACCGTAACTTTGGCATAAGAAAAGATATTAGAAAAGTGAAAGTTGTCGTGGAAAGCCTTGAGTGATACCTTGCTTAGTGGACTTGACTAAAATTAGCCAGAGATAGATGGCAACCAACCTTGTGATATGCCTTTTATTTTGAGTGATGGGACAAATTGCCAAAAGCCACAGATCTGATGCCAAGCTGCTGGCTGTGCACGCAGGACAAGATGCATCGTGTTGCAGTGAGGGTGGTGGGAGACAGGGCCAGAAGCATGTGGGGCCACTATGCCTGATGCCCTTTGTGTCAAGGCCGCCTCAGCAACATGGGCTTTGAGCCCAGGCGAGGGTTGGCACACTGAAGTGCTGTGTGGAAAACCAATTTTAGTGTCACTTCACAAATGGAGGCCTGTCAAGGTGCTTAAAAGACATTAATCTGCCAAAATAGGTGTCCAGGACTCTCCTTGTGTAGGCTGGCAGCTCAGTGAAGCCCTCTGCTCAGTCATCTGTCCTGCCTCAGTTACCCCTCTGTGCCTCACTGTCATCTCAGCGTTTGCAGTCTCTCTTCCCCAGCCTCAAATCCCCATTCCCTCTGCTTCGCCCCAGTTGAGTGTTATCATCTAAATCATGCTGATTCAGGGGGGCTGAACCACCGTGCTCTTTGTCTTACCTGTGTGTCCCACTGTCCCCCATCCTTGATCTGGACTAAACTCCGCATGGCTGTGGAGCTGTCCCTAGCTGTGATGCAGTTCACATGAGTTTAGCACTCCTGTATTCTGTGCCAATTTGCCCTGGGGTAGCTGTGTGGGACCTGGCACCGCTGTGCTTGTGCCGCTAGGGCAGATCGGTCGCAGCCTGAGCCCCAGCTGTGCTGCTGACGTCCCTCTTCTCTACCAGCCCGGCAGGGATTTTGGCACGTGGGTGTGAAGGCCAACTTCTCCCTAGGGGGTGTGTCATCCGGTCCAAAAACTGTGCACCTGGGAAAGTAATTAATAATATGTTCAGGTGATGGTGTGTGAATACAAAGAGGGTTTGTTCTCTGAATGCTCTTTTGAGCAGCCGCAAGATTATGACCTATGAGGAGGTTATTTGAAAAATCAGCCGGTAGGGTTACAAATTTACTGAAGATACTCACCTCTGGAGGAAAAGGAGCCAGTCCTGCACATATGTGTGCTTGAGAAGAACTGTGCTGGAAAGTTGGTAGTATTAAGAAGGAGAGAAGGGGCACTAGGGGAAGGTGACTGAATGTTTGTAGATGGTTCCCCACCAAAGGACGATTGCCTGTGTGTAAAAATTGGGTCATCTCCCGTCCCTTGGAGGAAGAGACAGTGTAGGCAGAAACTGCAGGTGGCATAGGAACTTCAGCAACTTCTGCCACCATCCCCTCCCTCCCCTGCAACGGTGACATTTTCATCTGAGACATGGATATCAAAGACTGCTGTACTGGCTGTTGAGTTAATTAACACAACCTGGAAGTTGAGAACCTAGTTTGTGCCAACCTAACAACATGACCTCATTCAGAGGAATTAAAAAGGCTGTAATGAAAGTATAAGTTTCGGCAGAAATTCACACGTTTCTTGCTTCTGTCTGTCAATGGCTGTACTAACAAAGAATGAAAGAAGAGCAGGTGGCTCTGTCAAGTGTTGCAGGTTGCATTATAATGCAAGCTGAGCCCCAGCCCTGCCCCTCAGAGCCTGGGCAGCTCAGTGGGCTGGAGGGGTGGGAGCCTTTCATCTGGGCCCTCAGAGTGGCACTGGGCATGTGCCTCAGGTGGAGCCTCTGCCCCAGTACCTGGCCCTAGTGAGGAGCTTGGAGAGACCTTTTCCTTCCTGGGTTGGCAGCGTCCTGCACTGCCTTGCCTGGATATTTATCCATGACACTGAAGGCCGCAGTGGTCTTTGTATCAGTGTGGTCAGTTAAGCAGTGCAGTATTTCTCATTTATGGAGAGACACGAAATGGATGTTTTTTCATGGACTCAGGGTAAGACTGTTGCTTAGAAAACTCCAGTTACCTCTCTATGCAACTGGGAGGATTCCTGATGTCCCTCAAATAACATAAGAGATATTCAGTTGTACAATTATTATTGGAAATACATGTTAAATTTTAAAATAATTTCAGGTGTATTTTGATCTGCATACATGTAATAAATTCACTTTACAGCTTAGAAGTTGCATTTGCTGTGCTCATCTCATCCTAGCTAGCACATACTGCCGTATCTCACCCATGCAGAGATGACACAGATGGTGCCTACCAAGGTGTTTTAAACTGTGAAATGCCAAATGTGTCTGGGTAAAGATCTGGTGGAGCCATGATTGCTTAAAGACTATCAAAATATGAGTAGAGAAAAGGCCCTTTGTTTTCTTCCAACTGTGGAGCTGGTGTGTGTCAACTCAGTGTCCATAGGCTCTGAGAGGAAGTTTTCCCCAAAGTAGTTGTGTTCCTATACCATTAAGTCCCCTGGTTCATTTAGACAGGGGTCTTTGTGTCACTGGGGAATTTCTTGTTTTGTCAGCCTGTGCACACGTTGCTGCCCTACGTGTTTGAATGAAGGGCTCCACTCCTAAGGGGTTTTGTGGTGGGACAGGGCATGAAGGAGCCTCCACTCACGGTTGGGTTTTTTCTGAATTTTTATAGGGCTGTTGAGTGTCAGGGAGAGACCAGGTTACTGACTTGTACATGGTGGGAACTTAAAGAGAGGATCACTGGTTCGTTGTTTTTCTCCCAGCATTTGCTTATTGTTAAATCTGAACAGTGTCGTTCTCTGGGAGCTGTAACTGGTGCTAGTCTGAAACGGTTATGTTTGAGTGGTATGTGCTGAGAGCTTTAACGTCGTCTAAAAATTACCTTTGTGGTATATTTTGAGTTTGTTACAGCTACTGTCAGTGGATCACATAGAGTTTCCCCGAGCTGAGCTTAGAATTGATGGCAAGCTGACTGCCCCTTTTGTTATGTGAATTACATGCCAGCATCTACAAAAGCTGCTCCCTGTGGGGGAATGGGTGTCTAATTTAAGATAGCTCCCTGGGGGAACTCAGAAGGAGATGAAAGCTCCATCGGAACTGCCTCCTCTGTGGTTGCTGAGAGGGTGTCTGGGTTTTCCCTGGCACTGTTGGTAGCCTCAGTCAGATCTGGTAATGTACTTTATAACTGAGTGATACCTGGCCCCTGTGCTTTGCTGAAGCTGGGGAGTAGCATGTCTCTGTATGAATGCCAAGTCCTCCCCTTCTCCTTCCTGAGCACTGATAGGAATCTTCTCTCCAGATGTCACAATGTGCACAGTGCCATTGCTAGCCAGGAGCCTTTGACTTCTTCTGCACTTGTGTGAATATAGTAGTCAGGGGAGCTGGACTCTGAATCCAGCAGGCAGTGATTTGATGGCATGACCTTCCCTGTTTTCACTGTGCCAGCCTAGCTTCCCTTACTGCCTCCTGACATTGGAAAGGGAAAATGTTCATCCACACCACTACGTATTCTGAGGGCTGCGGTTAAAATAAAATGCTCTTGAACTCAATGGTGGTATTGATTCTTTTTTGTTGCCTGAGCCACTATCAGTAGAGGGGTGTGGAGTAAAGAATTTGTGTTAACATGTATGATTATTGGCAATATGGATCTGCACGGAGGACTGAGACAGTTAGTGAAAAGCCACAAACCGCGTTAAGGGAAAGTTGTAGGTGTTCAGTGAGACCAGGTGTTTGTGCTGCCATTATTCTTCACTGATCTTATGGTAGATCCCATAAGCCCTAAATGTGAGAGGCATTCCCAAAAACTGGCACAGGAGCTACGGAAGTCGGAGGCCCAAGTACTTGTGGGGGCAAGTAAGCTTTACTGTATGAACAATGGATTGGGAGACTGCAATCTTGTATCTTTGACAACTGCAGTCTTCTTTTACCTGGGTCAGATGAATTCAAGTGCAAAGTGATGGAACCTGCAGGAGACAAAGGTCGTTTTTTTATGGGTCATTTCCCCAGCTACAGGTGGGATCCATTTGTGGGAAAAAGCAGAGACAAAATCAGTGATTCTGGTGCTGTGGCAGCTCTTGTTTATTTTTTAGATCGCTAAAAGAAAAAGATGTCATTACTGATGTCAGAAAGGCTATGTTCATATGAGAGCAAATTAAAAACACACAACAGTCAGAGGAGTAAGTTAAAAACGCTTATATAGCAGTTTTTCCTCCAACATCCTCTGCGTTATGGATCAGACATAGGTATTGGCAGGAGGAGCCTTACTGATAGGTTGTGATCTTTCTGAATAGAGTAGGGAGTGGTGATAATTGCATTTAAGTGTTCTGTGTGTTCTCACTCAGTGTCCCTGGGTTCCTGCTCCTGGTGATGCTCGTGCAGGTAGCAGTGGGGAGCAGGTGAGCTGCATGAAGGCATTGAAAAGCATCTTGGCATTTTTTTATGTTTTCAAGCACTGACAAAGGTGGTGGGAGTTGGACAGCCTGAGGGGCCTAGTTGAGCAGGCTGGGATGAACAGGCTGAGACTGGGGACTGCCAGCAGCATCAGGACAGTTCCCTTCAGAGGGTGGCTCAGTGGGTTCTGAGCTGGGTAGCATAAATTCATTGTCTCCAACCCTCCCCAGTAACTGTGGAGTTACTACCACAGCCCTCTGTATCAGGCTTAAAAACTGAGTTAAATTTTGCTGAAAAGCCTCTTGTTTTCTGTGGTATAGCATCGTAATGGATTGTAGGTCATGCTTGTTCAGTTTCTCTCATTGACATTTTGGGGCAATGAATGTGTAAATGAATGCTACCTTCCCTATCCTGTACCACTTAATTTTTGTGCTTGGCTCACTCAGCTTGCTGTGTGTCTCCATTTTCATCCTTCCCATTCCCATGCCTGTTTCTGATCCCTGCTGGTTTTGTCCTCCCCTCTCAGTTGCTTAGTTTCAGTGACTCTCTGCCTGCTGGGTCAGTGCTGCTTGCAAAAATAACCATACCCGTTCCTGTTTGTACTTGATTTCCCATCTGCACTGGGAGGGCAAGTCTGGGATTCTCCCAGGGGAATTGAGCCCTGTGAACGTGAGGCCCGTGACCGCTGTGTCCACAGGAGCCTCTTTAACCGCTGACTGGGGGAACACAAGCAGAGAGGATGGCTCAGCTCTGTTTTTTACTGAGCTCACTGCCCAGTCTCACCAGCAAACCTGCCTGTTTGACTGTGGGGGACCAGAATGACGGGGATAAGGTGGATCAGAGCAATTGCTTAGGGATCTTTTAAACACCTGCTCCCTCCTAGCCATTTGTTTTAGTTTAGACAGTGGTTTGTTTTAGTTCTTTTCTTTTGTGACTTAACCTTTCATGTGATTTGGAGGTTTCGGTCTCAGCTCAAAGCTTTCTGCTTCAGCATGAAGTCATTTGTGGCCTGTGCTGCTTGTGAACAGGTTAGAAACTGCCCACAGCACCTTGCACGAAGGGAGGGGAGCAGCCAAACCGGAGGGGTGTCATGGCCCCGCTGGAGCAGTAGGAATAGGGAGCTCAGGTGGCTTCTGCAGATTCCTGTGCCCCGGTCAGCTGGTGATGTTGGCCAGCACCACTGCAGCAGGAGGATTTGCAAACCATGTAGTTGCTAAGACACTAGTGCTTGTGACATCGGGTTACTGAGAAAGGAGAGGCTTAAGGGGCTGTCTGCAGCAGCTGTTCATGAGAGTGCTCTGTTACCTGTCCAGAAATGCTGTGCTCTGACTGGCACAATTTGATTTCATCTTGATTAGATTATTTCAGTTAGTATTAAGCACAGCTGTAGGTATTTTTTTTTAAGCTGTGTTTGTGCAACATTGCTGCAACACTCTCTCCCTCCAAAAAAGCCCCAAACCAGCACAGGTGCCTGTTTTCTTCAGCCAAAACACAATCAGCCACTAAACCTTTCAAGTTTCTAAGGAACTTAAGGGACACCTTGTTGTCAGCGCTGAGATGGAGGACATGATTTTGATGTTAACTGTGTGCTTGCAGCCTGGGCAGCTGTGAGTCAGCACAGAGGGCACCAGGGAGCTGGGGCTGCCAGCTATTCCCAGCCAAATGTTTTGCTTTGGGGTTGCTTTGCACAGGTGTTTTGTTAGCTGCAAAGCATTTATTTTCCTGATGCTAGTCCTTTTACTCAGAAAAATTAAATGCAAAAAAATTGTGCATTTTCTGCCTCAATTTTCTTCCCCTTCTTCTGTTTTTCTGGGACTCCCTGGACTTTACTGGACTTACCAGAAGGTGCTTCTACAGGTATCTGTGGTTTTGTGACCAAGCCAGGACTGAGAAATAAATGCCTGGACATACAGCTTTGTTTTCCATCTCATGGCTACATATCAAAAATAAATAGTGCCCCAATTTCTCCAGTGAAACGGGATTTTCTTAGTATCAATTGTGCACTTCTGGGCTCCCAGTCAACCTTTTCATTTCAAACCTATCACCAGAACAAAAGGCAGGTTTCCCAGCATGGGGGGGTTGACAGCGAGAGTCCCTGCATTTGTGGCTGTGCTTGCAAACTGGCTGCTAGATAGAGTGCCTGAGAGATACACGGGCAGCTGAGCAGCTCAGCACATGGCTAACATCAAATTAATGGCTTTATTTCTGAAAGCAAATTCCTACTGAAACACAGTTACAGTCAATGTTCGCATTCATTGCTCTTGACAGCCTGATATAACGTAATTTAATTTAAATGCCCAGATGAGAGAGAAGCATAGGCATTTAAAAAAAAAAAAAAAGAAAATAAAAGCCCACTCTTTTTATACATAAAATGACTGCTTGAAGGAATAAATTAGTAGCCGTACAGTGCAACTGGTTTGCAAGAGCCCTTGGATTTCAGTGGAGAGGTCTGTTTAATGATCAGTAGGGAATAGCATGAGTGCTTTTGCCACTTTGGTGTTCTAGCAAATGCTTGACGTTAGTTCCTTGTCAGGCTTTGCTCTGGGGTCAGTAGGGTTTGGGGGGCACTCGACTGTTTCGGAGAGCAAGCTGGCCATGTGTGCCCTTCACCTTTATCTTGTTAGGCAAAGGCTGTGAGAGAACTACAAATACAGACCCTTTTTCCTAAGTTGCCATGGCTGCACAAGGCAATGATATACTCGCACTGGCAAGGCCAACAGCCAGAATCCGAAGATTTTCTAAGTATTTGCTTATTTTGCTAATTGCATGACTGTTCTCTTTGAGGTTCTCTTTGTAGGAAAGAAGTGTTTTGTTCATTTCTACCTCCCAGGCTGCTCTCAGGGTCTGTGTTTGGCTGTGTCACGTGGTTTGGGAATATATAAGTTGTGGGCTGGCAGTTTTGTAAAAACTGTGGACCCTTGCTCAGTATCATATGGCAGGGGCTGTCTCAGTATCCAGCAGAGTCATTTAGATTTTAACTGCACCTTTCCAATAGCTGGAAAAGAAGGTGAGAAAAGGTGTTTTTCAGGGGAGTGCCATACCAGCAGAGGCAGACAGCATTCCATCTTCCCAGCTACTCATGTCATGGCTTGTGCCCTGGGATTGACTGCTTGGCTGTGCAATGAACCAACCTCCTTAGAAAACCGACCAGACTACTGCAGAACACCTCTGCAAATCCCTTTAAGCCATCCTCTCCAATGCAGACCTTTGGGGTGAGACCCAAATAGCAAATGAAATCAGTTTAAAAGTTTTGGGGTTTGCGTGGGACAGCCTAGTATTGAACAATGGTCAGAATGGTCTAGTTTGGGAGTTTAAATGTAAGTAGTTACAATCAGATAAACTGGTTTTCAGGTGATGTAGATACTGTTCTTAACACATCACATTTACTCTTTTAGCACTAGGCTCCATCTCTGTGTCAGAATACCCCTCTGCAGTCACAGATTCATTGGATGTGTTAACAGGGTAGTACAAGTTAGGGCCATTCTGATTTCTGCTTTACTTCACTCATTATTTATTAAAATGTATTTGTCAGTTTTTCTTGGCTTGCTCTTTGTCCCTTTGCTGTGGTATCTAAACATCTGCAGAGATCTGTGTCTCAGCAGCCTGTGGGCTGCTACACTGGAACCTGCTGGGTGCTCAGGGCAAGGTACAGCTGAATGGGTTCTGTGGAAGGGCCATAATCCCGACCCCTGCCAGCTTTCTCTTGAACTGCTGAGAGACTTTTATGCTTTTATACAGGGCCAGGTTGCTCTGGAGTTGCCATGTGAATTTTCCCAGCCACCTGGGAATAATAATGGAGGTGTTCTCGTGCTCTTACAACTGGCTGCACTGGGAAAGAGACTGTGCTTTTTAAATGGTGTTTGCAGAGATGGTTGCCCCTTGGCTCTTCACCCAGCAGTTGTCCTTAGCTTAGGTGTTTGCTATCAGGAGGCTGCTGGCTGGGATGTATCACCTTAGGCCCGTGTGTCTTGGCAAAGCAGGGAGTGCCTGTGAGGTCTCCAGTGTTGCTTGCAGATGTGGTTTCATTTTCAAGACTCTTTCAAACATCAGGTGCAAACAGGATTTTTTTTACCCGAGTAAATAGTAGAACAGCTGGGATAACAGTGCAGTCAAGGTTGGTTCTGTGCTCGTGCCAGAGAGGTCCATCGAGGACTGTCTCCCATGGGAGGGACCCCATGGGAGCAGGGGAAGGACTCCTCTCCTTGAGAAGCAGCAGAAACAACAACTGACTGCAATCCCCATTCCATATCTCACTGCTCTGCTAGGGGAGAGGAGGTGGAACTTTGAAGGAGAGAGTTGTGGGGGGAAGGTGATTTTAAGTTTTATTTTACTTCTCATTCTCCTGCTCTGATTCTGTTTGTAATAAATTTAATTAATATCCCCACTTTGAGTCTGTTTTGCCTGTGGCAGTGATCAGTAAATGACCTTTCTCGGTCCTTATCTCAACCCATGAACCCTTAATTGAGTTTTCTCTCCTCTGTCCAGTTGCAAAGGGGAGTGAGAGAGTGGCTTTAGTGAGTACCTGGAGTCCAGCCAGGGTCAACCTACTACACCTAGGTGGATATTTTCTTTTTCATCTCAACATCTCAAATCTGTTCTTGATGTGATATAATTGATTCTCAGCTGTGTTTCCTTCCTGCAAATTTTTGCTAGACCCTGGTTTGGGAAATGGGAGAGAAGGTCTCTGGCTATCAGTTACATGCTGATAGACCAAAATGAGATGCTCAGTTTGATGTCTGAAATTACTAGCAGATATTGCAAAACATGATTCAGGCCCCAGCAAGCACTCGGTCAGATTGCCTGATATACACAGTGTCAAAGTTGTTGCTGGTTTCAGCCAGGTAGAAACAAGCTCTTGTATTTGGTTCAGAGTGGGTAAGTGGGAAGCTGTGCCCAAAACCCAGACCTTAAATGATGCACCAGCAGCACAAGGAATGCCATTTAAGTGCCATTTTTTATATTCGTGGCCTTTTTATTTTCCTCACCGGAAGTGAATCTCTGCTATGCAAAGGTTTAAAAATAAATTGGAAAGTAACATTTGGCCTCTGCCTTTCCTGTGGTGTAACTCATTTTTGCAATCCTTTATTTGTCAGTGTGCAAGAAGTGATTATATGTTTTGTGTCTAATTTTTGTGCACAGTAATTTTTCATGCCAACATGTGCATTGTGATCTCTGTCACAGACAATAAAGCAAAGCTCTTGACAAATTATATGCGATAATAATGAAAAGGGTGGGGTTTTAAAGTCTGCTTTGATACAGCAATGCTCTGTATGTTTTTTGAGTAGTCTATTCTGAAATATGAATGTATCATAATCAAATTCATATCAGTTGTTCCCACATTTAACTTTGAAGAAGGCATGGAAAAATACCTGCTTTTTGTAACAAGTTTAACCTAGCAGCCTAATCATTTCATTAATGATTTCCTCCCCAAGATTACATTTTCAAAGCCATGTGCGATCATTTAATTGTGTGCCTTCTTATTAATAATGAACACAATTAAAGTCCCACTATGGTAATTTGGAAATGCAGCCTTTGCAGTGAATGCTGCCTCCACACAGAATATCCCAATATTACAGCAGTTCTCCAGCATTTTGGCTATCTGAGTCCCCTGGCACAGACTGTCAGTGCCGTTACCGTACCCGTGTTGCCTCTGAAATGTGGAGCCATGCAACGCTTGTGGCTGTTTTATGTGACTGTGTCTGGCTTTTTCAGCCAACAACTGGTGTCCACTGGCAGCCTCTGGGTATTTTACTTCGTGATTAAATAATAATGTAAGAGCTTGATTCTTTGAGGAAAAGGTAAAAAAATATCAGTAATGTCATGAGCGTGATGGGGGATGAGTGTTAAGACCTCTGTTATTTATTTGTATTTACTCAGCCCTTGAGGATCGGAGAGGAAAGCTCCCAAAATGTGCTGTTAGAGAACGTGTCTGCCCAGGAGATAAGCAACTGTCTGCTTTAGTAAGCAGCAGATTACAAAATGGCTTTTGCAGCCACTGTTTCAGCCTCCCTGGAAACATGGCCAGTTTTGAACGCCAGGAAGGCCCCGGTGCTCGAGTGGGATTTTCTACTTCACCAACAGTAAAACAAAGTGCTCGTGTAGGGCAACCTGTCAGTAGAGTTCACTTCTACGTGGGCCGAGGGGTGGCCTTCAGGGTCCTCCTGCAGCCCCTGATGTTGGTGTGAGCCCCAGTGCTGCAGGGTGCCCACAACCAGCAGTGCCTCATGACCTACATGTCATGGGCTGTTTCCTGGAAAGCAGAGGAATGGAAATAATAATTATTAATGCATGCACATTTATAGTTATGTACAAATATACATGCAACGTATATAAAAGAAATAATATTGTGAAGTTGAACACAGAACGGTGCCACTAACCTAACTCAACCCACCTTTCTTTTCTCCAACCCTGGAGCGGGTTGCTGTTGGATATAGAGCTGCCACCTTGATTCAAAAACTGAGGTATTTGACTGGGGAAAGAAAGCCCAACTGAACCAACAACATAAGGAATTTGTCCCATTGGTTGTCCTTGCCAGTGTCTGTCTAGTGCTACTTATGCTTCTTAAAGCCTTTCATGGGTTGTCACTGAAACTGTGCAATATTGAAAGGCACAACAGATTATAGGTTTTCTAAGCAGTATTAACCTGTCAAGGGTAAGGGCTTATAATCTTACAGTTGCTTGAAAAGCTGGATTATTTGTACAATAATGTTAATTTCTGCTGAGGCTTTGTAGTTAGGTGTATGAAATCTGACCTTTAGTGTTCCCTAACCCTAAATAAAAATGGGTCCCTTGGTCAGTTTTTCACCTGATTAATCTCTTATGGCTTAATTCATTGTCATGCCAAATGCTGAGTTTAAACTTTTTCACAACTATTTATTTTCAGAAAGGCTGATGATACCAACAGCAGAAGGGAGATAGATGCATAGATGCCAAAGTGGAATGTCACAATCTCTTTGTCTGGAAATAAGATACTTTGTTTGTAAGGACAAGAAGCATGGTTCTTCGCACAGAGATGCTCACAAGGGCTGCTTTTTTGAGGGTTGTTTCAATGCAATCATACTTGTAAAGTTTTCTCTAGCTTCTATCCAGTATTTAGTTCATTAAGGTGTTGACACAATTTTGCTGACATTTTTCTTAAGTGGATTATGCTCACAGCCAGTTTTTCAAAGCAGACAGATGGCTTTTCAAACAGAGCATGCCCACAGATATTTTTTTTTTTTAATGGTGTCTCTAGAATTATGACAGCTCTGTCAGAGGGGGCTGGTTTGTCATTAATTTTCTCATGACAGATGATTCAAAATCGTTTTTGCTCCTTCAGCTTGCTCAAATGAACCAGCTGTTTAAAAATAAAAAAACACAAGGAGACTAAGACATAAATCCATTGAACTGCACATGAATGGAATTGCACTATTTTTATAAGACCATTTCTGGTTTTAGACCACTGTAAAATAAGAATGTCTTCAAAATACTGGAAGTATGCTCAGGAGGAGTGTGTTTCCTCTCCAAACCTGAAGACATGTTGTGCATTGCCTCAGACAAAATCTGTGATCTGAATTGCCTGGTTACACAAATGTGAAATAAGAATGTGCATAAGGGAGAGCGAGTGGCTCAGCACTTTCACATAGGGTGTGAAGTCCTTTGGCAGGACAGACTCAGGCTGTCGCCCTCCAAGTGGCATATTGAATCCCAAATAGCTCCCTTCAAACGAGTGTCTCAGTGCCTGGAAAAACACAACGTTTGTGGGCCACCTGAGAAAGATTTCCATGCTTTGCCCTCACGCTGAGAAGGAAGAGATGGGAAGAAAGTGGCATAGACTCGGCTGAAGCTTTTTGAGTCATCCTGTGGAGCTGTATCTGTCTCGTGCTGTTGCATGACAGGAAATCCTCCTCGTGCACGGCTGGGTGAGTGCTCCCACTGCGCAGGGAGATGCCAGCCATGCTGCAGCAGAGGATGGGTTCCTGGTCCTGTCTCTCCAGACACTCTGACTGAAAGGGGGCACCAGTGCTTTAGGGCACTGGACCTTCATCATCATCATCATTTTACCTCTGTTGCAGGGGTTTGGACTTAGTTGTTCTTGGTGCTGTAGTGACAACTGTTTTGAGTTGCTTCTTGCACTAGAGGAGTTTTTTTGTTCTTGAGCATGAATACATTGGTTTTGACTTGGAGAAGTTAAGGCTGCAAAGCATCGTCACATTGATTTTGTCAGCTGGTCGGAGCAGCCTTTGGTGTCTTCGGTCCTGTGTGCACAATAGGAAAAAGCAGCCACCCCACTGCAGCACAGGGGTATTTAATCCTAAAACCAAACTACTTAAAGCTGCATTTGTGCAGTTTGGAGAGATTGAAGATGTATTGAGGAGATACATCCTTTTTGATAATATCATGATGTCATTAGTGATATATGCTTTGCTTATGTGGCAGTGTTGTCCCTGTCACTGCAGCACTGGCACTATTCCTGTGGCATTTGCAGACAGAGAGGGTGACTAAAGTGGGCTGAGCTGGGTGCTTGGCACAGCTGTGGGGCTCTTGAATTCCTCCCTACTGTCTGTAACCATAAGTAAAACCTCCGACCTAAAAGCAAGATCACAGCTATGTGAAGTATCTGCTACATAATTTATTCTTGTTTTGGTTTTTTCAAGCCCTGCCTTCTCACTGGATCCACAGCTATTTGTCTGTGTATTCCCATAACTGTCATGCTGCCGGGATACAAATCCCTTCAAAAGAGCTGCATACCACGTAGCAGAGAGCCACTCATGCAGTCCCAGTGCTTTTTGTTATTCTCACACTGAGTTGTATTCCCAGCATCTGGATAGTGATTTGCATCGTTCAGCGGGGGACAAATTCATGACACCAGGAGATGAGGCAATCACGTTCTCAGGCACAGGCTGCTGTCCCTGGATGACGTGGTTTCCCACGTGGTGTTTACCAGCACAGCAGACTTGCAAGCCACCATTGTTTCTTCGTTGTCAACATTGTTTGCAGGGGCTCGGGCACTGTGAGTCCAGTGCCAGGCGCTGGCGAAAAGGGAACTGTGCTCATCGGTGTGGGATAAATCCTTCCTCTTAGCTCTGGGGAAAGGGAGAGTGGAGAGATGTTCACGGTGATGGAGGGTGTCATGTTGTGACTCATCCAACACATCTGGTTTGTTTTGAAAAGCAAAGGAGAGGCAGGGATCAGTCACCCCTCCAGCAAGCCCCAGGTCCTGCTATAATATGTTGTCTCCTCTGAGACCCGTGGAAGTGCCTGTGGTCCACAGGAGGTCAGATTGGGTTGCAGGGATGCAATTGTGTTCTTTCGGTCAATGGAGGTATTCCTTGTGTGTAACCAGCTGCAGTGGGTGCTGTGCTTTGAGCACTGCTTGGGGTGATATTAGGAGAAGAGGAGCTCAGGTTCTTAAAGATACTGAATTTTAATGGCCAGATGCATGTCTTGGCTTTTATTTATTTGTATCCTGTAGCACCAGGGTCTTGTCGCTTCACGACACTCGAGATATCAATGCTACATAAATATTCATTTTGGCATTTCTGAGCACCACTTCCTTAATGCAAATTTCATGTAACACGTTTTCTCTGATTGTTGCAAATTGGATTGACAATCCTGTTAGTCACCTCACCTTTACATACCCTGAGAAGATACAGAAACAAAGCCCTTTGCTCATGAAGTCTCATTCGCATTCACCTGCTCGAAGGTCCCAAACGAAGCGGTTCAGATGCATTCCCTGTAGCACTACAGGGTGATGTGTTTCACACGGGCACGCAGCTTGGCCTGCCTCTGCTACAGGAGGGCTCAAGGCTGGGTAGCAAATCTGGGTGCAAGGAGGGCGGGGTTACCAGGGTCTCACAGCTCACGGGGGCTCCTTGGCTGGGGACACACAGCCATTCCGTGTGGGATCTGATGACAGGGAGCAAGGACGGAGAAGTGGCATGGGGAGGGGAGTACAGTGTCCCATCACTGACCTGTCCCTGGCAGGTCCTTGCTCTTGACTGTGGAAGAGGAAATGCCTTCTCCCACAGCCTCCTCCAGTGCAGGCCCAAATTACCTCCCAAAGGGTGGTGACCTGGCAGTGGTGGGAGTCTGGTGTCTGTGCAGTGCGCTGGCTGCTGCCTTCCTCACTGGGCTGGTGCCAGGCTGCAGAAGGAGCTTTGGTCCCATTCATGGAGAGCAGAGTGGATCTGAGATGGGAGCTGGGACCTGTTCCATGGCACTGAGCAATATGGCCCAGAGACAAGGAGAGCAGTACTGCCACTTGTGGTCCCCAGTGATGTGTGCAATGCCTGACTCTCTCCTGCATGTCTGTCTGTGCATCCTCAGGGCCAGGGAGATCTCCTGAAGAACGCCAAGAACGAAGCCCTGGAGAACATGAAGCAGATCCAGCTGGCATGCCTGTCGTGCGGACTGAGCAAAACTGGAAGTGGGCACGCGGATCCCAAGTCAAAGCGGTGCCTGGAGGCAATACAGGAGAAGGATACCGGAGATGAGAACGGGAGGCTGTGAGGGGAGGCAGAGCTGTCACATTTGTCACAGATTTCAATAACTCTAAACTATTTTTTTAAAGCATTTAAAAAATTCACACGGGAGTGCCCTCTACAGGGTATGATAGTATTAAAATCCTCACAGTGTCAGTATTTTAATGCAGTTAATTTATCTAAGTTAAGCTTAGTGAGATTTCTAATGAAGCCAAGCTGTCTCTGTACAAGTGCGTGTGTGTGCACGCACACGCAGATCCTGTAGGCGCCCTTTCATGCATCGCATTAGCCATTTGCTAATTTATTCCTTCGTCATCTTTGAATAGGCCTGTTCATTCTGAAGATCCAAACAAATTGAGAGCGCTTGTATCAGTTCTGAGCTTTATTTTGCTCTCCAGCTTTTTATCATTTAACTTATAGGTTACGTTACTGTTACGCTGTTCAAACAAGCAAACAGAATGCAACAAATATCACTGACAGCTGTTTTTGTGAGGACAAAACTGGTGGTTTGCTGCAGACCCTGAAGGTGATTTTTAATGAACAACTACAACCAAGTAAATGTGATATCAAATGGTCAGTGTTGCTAGGTAGATTATCAGTAGATTTGAGGTATATGTCTTTTGCTGAATTTTAGCAAACTGCTCTTCAGGGTACACCCAGATAGCACCTACTAATATAAGAAGTAGCTGATTTATTTCATTCCAGCAAAACATTGCCACCTGATAGATCTGCAGGACAGCTGCAGTCTTTGCTGCTGGGCATTAACTTAAGTAGTAATGAACATAGCTAGTCAGCCCTGTAATTATGAGGAGAGCTGTGAACACCCTTTGGTGGTCATGAACTCTGAAAGTGAGCTTCAGACCATTCTGAAACACCCAGTGGTGCCAATATTGGAAGGAGAGTTTTCCAGATTTCACTAAATACGAGCTTTAGTGCAAGAGGTGTGAGAGGTCAGACCTTGCTTGCCATCTTCTGCTTAGATGTTGAAGTCAGCTGGATGAAACAAGCAGGATCTGGCCTAACATTTTTGTGGCGGAGAATCATGCTGGGCTAGAAACTTAAAGCAGGGCTGCTGAACTGCTACAGATGTAGTGTAGAGAAATAGCTCGGGGAAAAACAGGGTACCAGCGTTTTTGTGCAGCAGCTACAAATATCCTGACTCGTGTCACATGCTTAGGGTAGTTCTGAAATTTGGCTGCCTCTTAGTGCCACTGCAGAAAGGAGACGGAGAATGTCACGAAGCAATGCATCCTCATCCCTCCCGGTGTCCGGCTCACGTGTGCTCACAACATTCATTTCAATCATTTTAAGTACTGTGCTTGAGTGTAGTATTTGTGTTACCTTTAACAGGACTAAGTATTTTATGGTTATAAAAAAGACTATATTTATTTAAAGCATTGCTTTTATTTTTAAAAGCTACTTTTTAAATTAATTTGATTAACAAATATGCTAATTTTCTGAACTTAACAAAAAGTAATTGCTGAAAGTTTGATCATTGGAAAATCTTATATAGCTATTGTGTTAAGTTATTTTTGACTTCTTAATAACACTATTATGTTCATGTTGCACATTACTGAGAGAGAGTAAAGCTATGAAACAACTTTGACCCATGTTTTTACAGTGATTTAACATAGAAGATAAACAGTGATCCTGGATCAAGGTGGGTTAGAGTGGGTAAGTTGCTTGAGAGAAGGTCTTGCTCTAACAGGAACTGTGTTATTGCAAAGGTTATGATTCAGATGCCTTAAATACCATTTCAGTAAAATTTGCCATACTTGTTCAGATCCAGCCCTAAATCCTCTGTTTATTTCTCTATTATGAGCATGTATTCAGACTTCACTGAGGTCTGGGGAAGTGTCTTTTGTGTTTCAGGCAAGGCATAAAGCCAGATCAATGGTGTAGGTGTGCACAATCACATTTTGCCCTCTTGGGTTACCTTCCCGACTTCATCATGGGTTTTATTTATATAAAAACAACACTTGACCTTCAGTATTTACAGTTAAGGAGGATGGAAACTGTTAACCCAGCAACACCAGTTGCAAAGGATCAGCCTTTGGAAAGCATCTCTCGGAACAGAGAGGTGGCTTGCTTCTTGGTGCTTCATTTAAACCTAGAAATAACCTGATTTTCTCAATTTAACACACTATCCTAATGTCTATACAGGAACTGCTGGAGAAATATCTTCTAGTTCTCCTGCCTTCTCCAATGTTATGAACAAATGAACACAAAATTAAATAGAGAAAGGCTTTTTTAATGTGCTCACATGGAAAGAGGGTACAACATAGCTCTCACTCTAGAAGCATAAGCAGAACCAGAAGTGGTTGGATGGAAATATCATAGCATGCACACACACACCCCCCTTTTATGCCATGTTTGGGATTCATGTCATTCTGTGCCAAAATACAGGGAGTAGAGAATTTTAGGCAGCCTGGATTGCCCCAAGCAGCTGGGACCAGTGTGGGCATCCAGAACCCTGCACCTCCAGCAGCTCCTTTCTCCCTCCTGCATCAAGAGAGGGCCTGGCAGCAAAAGCTCATCTCACCTTCGCCTGAGCCCCTTTGAAGTTACTGGGAGTGGAAATGAATGATAAGGTGGCAGTCGGCATAATAAAAATTCAGTCTTGAAGGAGAACACGTGGCAAAATCACATCCAGCATCGGCAGCAAACACGCACAGGGGACTGACTGCCTCGCCTTTTGGGGAGGTGTTTCGTGGTGTGCCTGGCTTCCTGCAGTGGAACAACAGCCTTTCCCAAGCGAGGATGGGGCGGGTGGCTCCGAGTGGCCCTGGCAGCACCTTCTCTGTGGTGCAGGGCTGCAGTGTGACCTCTGCCTCTCAGTTGGACAGTGGGGCTCACGAGAGAAAGGTTTCACTTGGATTTTGCTTCTTATGTACCTATATGAAGGCATCCAGCCGTGGGGCATGGGAAGAGGCTGAATTAGTCCAAGTGTTCACAGACCTGATTAGCCTTAAATCAGCAGGTATATTTTTTACCAAATTTCATGTTCTGACATGACCAGCTGGACTTGACCCCTTTCCCCTCCCTCTCCTGACCTCATCACGAGTTACAGCACAATGCTGTTCTGCTGCATTCTGTATCGTTTTTCATACATTTAGTTCCCTGTTCTTAAAGGGATAATGGAGCTTCCCAGTGGAAACAAGGTAAGAGTTTTGTTCGTCCTTCAGAGGTTCATCTCCCAAAATAGATTGTTATTAGATAATTGCATGAACAGAGAGCGTTCCTGTATAATAATACATCTCTTCCATCTATCTGTTCAGACTAAAATATTAGGTCGTAACCTCCTTGGCCTCGGTCCCACTCCTACAGGGATAGGCAGCAGCCTCATGCAGGGACTAACTCATGAAGCTTCAGATAAAAAAAAGGTCAAGGGGGTCACAGGAGCAATGTCTTCTTGTCTCCGCCACTTGCTGTGGGGCTGAATGTGGTAGCCCTGGTTCATATCACAGCAACAGTAGATGATGTAAGCATTCAATAAATCTGAGAGTTGCTTCTTTTGAAGTGCACTGCTCACCAGGGGAAAGGTGACTGTGAATGATGAAAATATCTGGGCACAGTGAATGTCCACTTGGGAATGGAGCAAACAGCAGGCAACCAAATGCCCTCCCTTGTCAGCCTTTCTCCTCTACCTGGGCAGGCATGAAAATCCAATGGTTTCCCTTATTTTGTACCAGTAAAACTGTCTCCAGATTGCCACACCAAGCACAAGTCAGTATGTTTCCCCAGGAGGTTGGTGAGTACTGCTGGGATGTGTTTCCCAGGTGGGAAGCATGAGCGCTGTTTGAGACTATTCTGGCACGGTCCTGTTGGGTCACCTTTGCACAGACTCAGGATGAGCAGTCTTGCCTTTGCTTTCCCCAGCAAGTCCCTGAAAAAGGTGTTTCCTTTTTAAAATAAGGTTGAGGACTGTGTGAGTTCAGTAACCAAGATGTGACTGACCAGGCCAGAAATGTGATGCATGTTCTGTCTCACGAGCTGTTCCTCTGCAACGGAGAGTATTGCGTGAACATGTCCCCGGTCAAACAGTTCATGTTTTAAATGAGAATGTTCTGCTCTTTTTGATTATTTGAAACAGTTTATGAATAAATTGCTTTTGCAGAAAATATTCGCGAGTAATTTCAAGAAAATGTGCAGAAATTAAATTCTTGGCAGGCAACAGATGAGCGGGAGACAGTGTTATGTTTGACAGCTGTTTGCTCTGCACAGTCCACACCACCCTACTCTGGGAATTGGAAGAAAAATGAGTGATTCCAAAGGCAAGTTTGAATTACTGACAGTGTTAGAACTTTTATCCCCGATAGGCTGCACAGCAGAGACTCATTCACATATGAAGACGTGAATATAGTGGGATTGGGAAGCAAATGTGATACTTGAGGCCAAAAGTGAGCATGGAGAGTAAGTAACATGTTGGGATGTCATGTGTGGGGCTCTGCATGGGCAAGCAGAGGGCCCCCAGGAGGAGCCAGCAGCCTCCTTCTAGTAGCGGTGAAAGGCTCTTTGGACAGGGAGCAGTTTGGTAACAGGTGGGGTTGGTTTCCATCAGCAGAAGTTTGCACAGATCTCAGTGAGGGCTGGAGGTGCGATGGCCATGGCAGTTGCTTCCATCCCTGACTCATGGGTTGCTGAGGTTGTGGCAGAAACCCCCAGGGGATGGGAGAGGCTGTGGCCACAGCCCGTGGACCTAGTGGCCTTCCCACCATGGAAGTGCTCCTGGAGCTGGGTGGGTTCACAGCACTGATGGATGCAATCAGTCACTGTGGCCTGGTGGTAGGAATGCTGTTCAGTGCTGTTCTGGCTGCAGGTTTAAGTGGCATCTCATTAAATCATCTCATGACTCTGGCATGCGGTATCACAAAACTGCTATGCTTCAATGACAATGTGCCACCAAGAGCACTGTACCTATTTCTGCTTGCTATAATGTATCGTGTGTTATTTTTTGTAAGAAAATTAAGCATATTTGTTGACCCAGCCTGACTGTCTGTAGTTCATCTCAGTCTCTGAGGAGTATTTAATCATGAGTTTAGAATATTGGAGAAGGTTGAATATGCCAGGTGAAGCATTAATTTTGGATGGCAGCTGAAAATAAGATACTAGATAAACAGAATGGAGATGAGGTTAACAGACAAAGACTAGTATTAACCTGACTTGTTTGGAAGCACGTGGGGAGAATGGAGGATACAGATGAATTATTTGTATGCTTCCTCAGATAGGATCTAGTGGACCAGCTACACATAATGCAATTAAAAACGAGATACAACTTATGATTCAGACAGCAGGCGCTGCAATGATTATTTATGATGCTGATGGATGGAGAAGCGAGCTGGCAGCAGAGTGCTGTTGCAGTGTTAGTGTGCCACGTGCAGGGGAGAGGGCGAGTGGTGCTGCTGCTCCTCCTGCACGAAGCAGAGGTCAAGTATCGCTTGCTGCTGCACTTCATAGCTGGGTTCTCCCAAGGTGGGAAATGAGTGTGCTGGAGGGGCAGAAATGAAGCATTTAAGAGCATACTGATCTTGGCAAGTCCATTCTTCCTGGTGTTGGTGTACTTTGCCTTCAGGATTCACCAGCCTTGATTCAGGTGGGCTTTGCTGGTTTGCAGCAGCCTTCCCACACAAGGTGTTTCCAGAGCCAGGGCAGCACAGCTAGAGCTGAGCCATGCCACTGACCCCTCCCCTTAGCACCAGAGGACACCTGGTTTGCTCCTTTTCTTTGTGCTCCTCCATGGACTCTAGTTTTTATGGAGTCTGAGCAGTGAGAAGGAAATTATTTGTGCAATGCTTTTGCACAGGGCTAGCAAGTACCCAGGCTAGGGCTACAGGGACCCTTCTCTGGATGTGTGGGACTGCCCAGGGCTGGCTGCAGCTCTCTGGGGGGCTGCTCCTTCAAGGACTGGCTGGTGAGGCCGTTTTTAGGAGGCTCAGATCAACCGGAGTGTGAGTGGGCTCAGCTCCCACTAAAGCCAAACTGTAATTGCACCTGCTGGTGCTGTGACTACATTTTGCTGGTATTTTGTCTGTAAGTAGCTGGGCACCCACACAAACTGCTCTCGTGATTCCTGCAGAGACCCGTCCCAGCCGCCCACCGTCTTGCCAAGGCAAACAGTCCCAGCCCCTGAGGGGAGGGTGGCAACACTGTTTCAGGACTGCCATTAGATTGTGTTTTGGAAACTGAGTTTTTCTGAGGTATTTGATGCATAGACCAAGAAAACAGTGTAAAGGTGTACAGCAACAGGCAGGTGATGATGTGGTAGGGTACCCCCTTGTCAGGTCAGCCAGAACATCTTAGAACTGACTGAGTGCAGAGCTGAATTGTCATCAGAGTAAACAAAAAATACCAACTTCATGAGATTGGCTCAGGTTTTCAAACTGTATTTGGGATTGGCTGGGACTTGCTGCGAGGCACGTGCCCCATACAGCAATCAGAAACTGATTCTGTGTTTCTGGAAAATCTGCTGTAGTGTTTAGGGTCTGAGTGGAGGCAAGATGTGTGTGAGTGACCACCTGCAATCCAGCAGACTGGGGGAATCAGCAGTCCCAGGTGTATCTGTGGGTGAAAACTTCCACTACTGCCACTCTTTGCTCTCCTCTGGTGTTTCAGACCTGTGCCAGGTCAACCATTCAACAAAGGAAAGCTTTTCCCTGGAAAGCTTTGAAAACATTGTGGCTTTTATTTCAGCGCTTTCTCCCATCGCGGGATGTGTCAGAAGAGCTACAATGAGAGCAGAGAATTAATGGCATCCAACAGTTCTGCTGAGTGCAGTGTTTCTGCTTGTACTGGGTTGTGTCAGTTCCATAGAAGATAATTTAAAAAATATTTTTGGTTATTGATTCTAACTTAATATTTCATAACAAGGTGATTACAATAAACCAGTAGCTGTGATTCATTTGGGATTGTCTCCCCCAGGTCTTGAGGAGATATGTGAAAACTGGCACTGTGGTCTGTCACACTCTCCTTGTGCACAGAGGCTTTTGCCAGGGGATTTCTTTTTTTTTTTTTGGTTAATGCTTAAAGGTCATAATTATCATCAAATGAACACAAATGTCAACAGGAAAAATGTTTCTACCAGGCATCAAAATTAAGGACAGATGAAAGTCTCCATGTGGAGTTCAGATGACAGCATTAATGAAGACAGAATGGCACCAGGTTTGATTTCTCTCATTATTTATGTGAATTGGATATGAAAATTGACCGAATAGTATTTATTAACGATGTGCATAGGAAAAAGCCTTAGGCCTGGTGAGGAATTTTTATGAGGTAGCGTTACATATTGTGGCCTCTGGATCCCAGCTATCCAGCAAGGAAAAAACAGCTTGTGTGTCCTTAGTTCCCAAGGGAGTGGGTAGCTAAAAGACCTGCCTTTTTTTTCTAGAGGCATAAAGGACAACTATCGGTGACAGCTTGCCACAAGGTGTACACTTGTACAGGGCCAAGTGATGTATTTCTGTGGTCATTTTTCAGGTTCCTTGACCAAGATTATCCAAGAAAGCTGGTGGCAGGATTGTGGGCTTCAGGTTACCTTGCAAAGACATAGGGGCAGATGCTGTTTGTGAGGAACAGTTTTGTGGTAATAAATGATTGAAACCTCACATCTGCAAAACCAAAGGACAGGGTGAATGAGTGGCTTCCAGCCCCACAGACCTTTGCTCACTGCTGCAGGCACTGGACCCTGAAGTGGACTGTGGCCCTGCCACACGGTGACCAGTTGGGAGAATCCCTTGTAGCAAATGCCGGACACTCCTGCCCTCAGCAGTGCGGTATTTCCAGCAGGAGCAAAGTCACAGGGAGGAAATGGAGGCCTGTCAGGAAGGTAAAGTGCCACATCATTTTTGTATGGTACTAACATTGCAACATGACAATCTGCAAAATTCTGAAGCAGGCACAAAGACAGTTTCATGAGATTTGGAAGGTAATCTCTGGAGATCCTAGGGTGACTCTGCTGTTCCCACATAACAGGTTTCAGCCCCCTCAGTGAGGCAAATTAACCTTTTCCCTGGGACTGGCTATGCTTTTATTGCACATCATGAATCCTCTATTTCCTGCTTCACTGAAAACAGTTGCACCTTCTCCTGGGAAAGGCAAATTGATTGTAGGGAGTTCAAAGAACAAAAGCTGAGCAGGTGGCTTTCTAGATTATACACTTTTCTTGGCAAGAGCTGCTTTTCTGAGCAATGTGCCTGCCTGCAAAAGAGAAACACCAAGAGCACTTTAATTCCCTGGGACAGGAGCAGCGGCAGCTGGAGAGTGAAGGCTCTGCAGAGTGAAGCTGAAAGGATGAATCTGTTTAACTGCACATCCCATTAAAACAGGCGGCTGGACAGAAAATTGCCTCTAACAGCATCCAGAGTGGCTGAGACGTCAGACAGGGATTTAGGGCCGCTGCCTGTGTGATTATGTCTGCCAGAGAGGCTCGGTGTGAAGCACGGTCATGCCTCTGCCTCCTCCCTTGGGCATGGACAGAGTGGGGCAGTGGGGCCTGACACGTGCCCTGCTCAGCAGTGTGGGATGATGCACGGGCACAGGAAGGTTGCAAAGGGAGGGTGTGCAGCCTCTGATCTCATGCTGTGTTTTAGCAAGTGAATGTCTTTCTCTTGGAAAAGGCACCTCAGTCCTGTAAAGTCCCTGCTGAGTGGTTTGTAGCAGATGACAGTGAAATAGGCCATAGGAGCACCATTTTTGTAATGCCCATTCAAGGAACAGAGAGTTTTGTCCTCTTTTCCTGGAAGGGCTTCCATGGGACTTCTGGACTCCTGTGGCTGGGACTGTCACTATTTTAACACTGGTGCAACCTGCAATGCTTCTGCTTTCTGCATCCATCAGGTGAGGCAGGCAGTGTGCCACCCCGGACACGCAAGGGATATGAAGACAGAAAGCGCAGAGTTCAGCTAACGGGGACATGAGGTCTGTGGCAGAGCAGGGAACCCAACTTCTCGCCAGAAACTCAGTGCAGCCCTTGCCTTCCCCAGTCAGCCCCGTCCTCTGTGAACCACTAAGTCCAAGGTAAACTTTTATCCGGGGGTTAAGCTTTTCTTTAAGAAAGATGAGAGATACATGATGAAGGATAAAGTAATGACATCAGTCTATCTTTTGAATGGAGATTGCTTTGTAAGTGATCGAACAGAAATTTCTGAAAGCAGGGTTTAATCAAGCATAAGATTAGTAAGGATTTCTGCCTGGTAGCCTACATCTAATGTCTTGCAGTTAGTAATCCTTCTTTCAGGTCAATGAATCTTCTTGTAAGAAGGAAAAAAATACAGGTTATACAAGAGAGTTCAGGAGTTTCATTTGTCATGTGAAAGGGATTTAGAGCTGTTTGCAGGGCCTAAACCACTTCCACTAAACATTTAAGGGAACCTATGTTGTCGTCTCAGAGGAAGCCACAAAGATACCTTCTCTTGTGCTATGCTCACATGGAGAGTTCCACAAAATGCTTCAGTTACAGAATTTTCCTGGTCCCTTCCTTTAACGGTATCTGAGCCCATCATTTAGGACACAAGATCACAGCTACTTTTTCTCCTGAGATTGTTCTACGTGGAAGCTCTGATCTGCATAGCATGAGCACAGGCTGCAAGTCAGCAAAGTCTGTGTGGGCTGAGGACTGCCCCTTGCTTCAGTGAAACTACCCAGGTATTACCCTGGTGGTGGGAGTTTCGTGCTGAAGGAGAGCACAGAAGCCCCAAGGCTTCCTGCCACTGAAGCACTTTCCCGCCATGGGTAGGACATCCTTACAAAGGGGTCTGCACTGGCAGTGGTGTGCTGTGAGCTGGGCTGCACGTGTGTGGTCACATGAGTGAGCCTGTGGGACTCGTGCAAATGGCCTTCATGATAGTGTTCCCTTTCCCAGCGGACGAGATGAGCCAAAGCCTGATGCCATGTGGACCGTCACTTTCCACAGAGCATACACGTCATTTCATCCCATAGGTATTTACTGGGGCCATTTCTCTCTTCATCCTACAGGTTTGATCAAATTTTGTTATTCCCAAGAGCTGAGCCAATGCTGCAGGTACTCCTACCCCACACCAGCCGTGAGGAAAAACCTTCATTTAAACCTCATGGAGGGATATTTGTGCTTACATGTCAGATGTCACATTTGAGAAGGGTTACAGTGTGAGCACAGGCAGTGACTATAACTCAGCTGCTGTACTGGAACTTGGTTGTCTGTTCGTGCCCCAAGAAGAAACCTGAATTCAGTTTCTCAGTGGTTGAAGGGTATTAAATATACATGGACAGCTAAAATAGCCTAGATTTGAAAGTTAATTAAAATCAACGTAATTGGGGCTAAAGTTATGAATGAAAGTATCCCCAACAGCATTTGATGCATTTTCACAGATTTCCCTTTAATCCAGGCCTTTAATTAATGGTGACTAAATTTCTTGTTTGAAAAGTGCTGAGCTGGTGAACTACCCAGTGGTTTCAGGGCAGGTCCCCGTGGGTTAATGCATGGCTGCTGCTCAGCAATTGAAAACTGGAAGCAAGGTGAGAGAACAGGGCAGTTAACCAAAATAAAGAAATCCCAGTCTGTGGGACTGTGTTTTGTCATTATAATCCCTCGTGCTCTGGCTGAGCTGCATGGCAGTGGTTCCTTTCACAGCTCATCCCCAGGGCACAGACGATGTCAATCTCCCACTGGTAAATCAGCTGGTGCACTGATAAATTGGATGGCAGTGTGAGTGCAGCAGATTACTGCACAGTTTACTTCCAGCAGTCAATGTGGTGCTGTGCTTTCATCACTCTAGAGTTGCCAGAAGGAAGAGAGGAGGACAGAGGTGCTGGCTGGCGGTCAGGGCTCCCTCAGTACACCACCCACCACCCTCCCTGTTCCCAGCCTCTGGAGGAGCTGAGAAGACCCTGCCCAAGCCTGTCTCTCATCGAAGGGTAGCATCTGTCCCTTGCAGAAAAGCAGCTGCTGAGGAGGTTGCAGCAGCAAAGGCACAGCAGTGGGTCCTGAGCCAGCCCACGGTCATGCTGAGGGATGTGACTGCCTCAGCCCCTCCATCTCCTCTGGCACCAAGGTGAGGGCAGTATCTCCCACACCTATGTCAGCTGAACCTCGGTGTTTTCCATCACCTCTGGGCAAAAGCTTTTCTTGCTTTTGGGGGTCAGCATAGATGCACCTCAGCCTGGTAAGATTTTGTGGGGAAGGACATTGTTCAGCCTGGAGGTTCTAGGTTTTGTACATTGTTCATCCTGGCCCACTGTTGATCTGGCAGCCTGTCCTCTGTTTGCATGAGCAGCTGAGAGATTTTCTGTGCTAAGTGAATGCCCCCCCAGCTTGGTAGGGGCTGTTAATCCCTCTGTTTGATAAGGCTTCTTCACTCATGTTTTCTTCTGAATCAGAGTTCAGTGGTACAAACCACTCTGTCACTGTTACTGAAACTCAGGGAAACCGGAGAATCCGTACTGCATATACAGGTAAGGTTCTAAAACAAGCTCTTTCTATGATCCATGTAAAGAAAAGTCCCTAGGAATTGGTTTCCAGTCTTTCTCTCGAATCATTAGGGGATGTGAATGACTGCTGACTAAAAGAGGGGTGATAAGAAGGGACAAGGGATCTCCTGGAGGCCTGGAGCAAGCACAGTACATTTTCATTTTGTGGAGAGTAATTTCTTGTCTTCTTGTGCTGTGCCTGGGTGGGAAACAAGGAGTGAATTTTCCACCTTGACTTCCTGGTTGTACAAGTGAAGCCTCCTTGGATGAGGGAAAGCTGAACAAATGCAATACCATGAATTAAAGCTACCTTTCCATTGTACCCTGTTTCAAACATGAAACAAGTTGTACAGCTTTGGCATGATCCTGTGCCTGCTAATTTTTTCAGTATTCATTTTTGCATTGTTTCAGGTGGATTTAAGGGAATATAATTTATTCACCATCCATTTGGCATCTTTACCTGAGCCTAATATTTATCTGTGGTTTGAGTAAAATTACTATTTCAGACTTTAAATTATGTATGCACGTTACATTATGAAGCCAGCACTGCTGGCATCTGAGGCTCAAAGACCTGTGTGGTTACCTGATTCTCACATGTTTTTTGGTGTCTGCTGGAAGATGCTGGGGAACTTTTACTGGCCTGCCAGTGAGCCACACCTGTCTGCAGCAGACCATGTCCTGTAGGATGTGGATGGGGAGCTTGGTGGAGCTGTTCCTGCGCTGGAACTCAAAAGCCTCCTCCTTGAACACCAACTATGAGCCCTTAGTTTCCCCCTTCAGGAACAGCGGGCTGTGCAGCTTCTCTCCCACCCCATTTTCCCCTTTATTGTGGATTTCTCTCTGCTAAGCATTTTCTTGACAATGCTTTCTGGATTTTATTCTTTCCTCTCCCTTTCTTCCCTTCTCCCTCGTGAGCACGGTGCTGCTCCCTCGCAGTTGCCATAGAGATAACAACCTTATCTCTACCTCTGCTTTTCTCTTGTTCTTCAGAAGGTTCTTCTGCCCCTCTGGCTGAGCCAGCTGCATCATCCCAAATGCGCCAGCCTTCCCTGCTCCCTGCCACGTGAGCAGGCTGTCCTGCAGACTGAGGAGCTGCATAGCCCTGTCCTGGGATGGACGGCTGAGCCATTATGTTGGACTTCAGGCTCTTCAGTAAGTCACTCTGAGCAGTTCATAGTCCTATGGCATGACTGGACCCAAAGATCCCACTGGCTCTTCCCAGCTCTTGCCCCTAAATCCTAGTCCACCTTCTGTCTTCAAGCTGTTGGGGACCCTGGTCTCCTTGTGTGCAATGGCCAGAGCAGGGAGAGTGCCAGTGCTTATGAACCCCTGCTCGCCTGGGTGGGGTGGGCAGGAGAGGGGCAAAGAAGGGGTGAGGGACTTCACCAGGGTCAGTCCTTTCATTTCCCTCCCTCTGTGCCCTGGCCATGACTTCAGGTTGCTGATTCAGTAGCAGTACTGAGAGATTCAGTGCTGACGACTGGCAGGGAGATGAGAGATAACTGGTTTTTCTCGCAATCTAATCTCACACCCCAGGGAGAAGAGATCATGTGGAAACTAAGCAAAGTGCTGAGAGTTACTGTCCTCTGCTGACCTCATGAATATGATTATCTGAAAGGATGACTTTTACTTGGCAGCTTTGTGCATCTGTTCCAGAGCTATTATCTTGTACGTTGGTTCAAAATGATCAATATGCCTTCAAGAAGCTTATCCTGCATCCTTCTGACAAATTATTAATAGAAGTAATTTGAACAGTCGAACTCTTCAGAAAACTTAGACTTTACACTGTTCAAAAGCTTGGCTGCTGGGAATGCAGCATGCAAGATACTAATTTTGCTTTACACTTTCCCAAGAAGAATTTCCGACAGAAGAGAAGCTTCGCTCTTTTGAAGTCGCATAGAAATAGCAACATGACCACTCTGAACTCGGAGCCTAGATTTGATCAGATGCAGAGAGAGGTATTGAAGAGCCTATATTTTCCTCCTGTGATCACATTTAGAGGAAATGTTGTGTCTTTATATGGCAAAAATGAACAGAACAGCAGAGAACTTTGAAAAATTCAGAAAAGGAAGGGTATTTGAACAGTTTCTCAAGCACTGCAGTATAAAATCTGTCCTGCTTCCAACTAAATTGGAATAAAGGAGGGAGTACCAGTTAATCATTGGATGTTACAGAAAATATTACCTTTGTCACCTTCAGTAGGGCACAAGGGATTTGACTAGAGGTGGAATCACAGAGAGAATACTGTCTTCCCTGCAGAGACTCAGATGGAAGAGATGCTTTGACAGTATAAATTAGATGCAGGACAAAGACCTTCTGATCCCAGCTGGCTTCAGTGGGCTTATTTTAATGGGAAAACTCTGAGCTGAGGGCCAACTATGCTGATGACTCAGAGTTGTGTATTGCGATAAGGGAGTTATAGGGGGTTTATTTTCAGTACTTCTGAAATTTCCTGTTCCCTACTGACACCACTACTGAAATGTTAAAAGATCTGAAGGGATGGAAAACAGCCCACTTTTAGTGTTTGCTTTCCTGCCAGGCAGCCACTAGCAGGGTAATTTTACCAGTCAGTCAGAACCCTAAGGAAATTTTGCTGCAACTTTGTAAAATCTGCCTCTGTCCTTCAAAAGAGGAAGCACTGCCTGTAGAGAAGGCACTGACTCGGCCCTCTGAAGCTTAAAGCTGAGTTTGAGACATCCCATTTTGTTTAGGAAAAATGCCTAATCCTTGTCCACCTCTTTAAAAAGCGTGTCTGATACCTTCTTAGTGAGGCTGGGCTGTTCCTGTCGCAAGCCATTCCTGACAGTGACAGTACTGTATGTTTGAGATCCTGCCACCACTGCATCCTGATCTTGTCTGCAGACTTTTTGCTCCAGCTGTAGGATAGCTGTAAAAATTGAAATGCAGGATGTGGAGAGCACGAAACTAGTTCATATAAGAACAGCTTCTGTCATCAAATTACTCTCCATTGGACTGTGGGTCAAGGCTATTCAGCTGTTTGCCAACTGACACTACCTCTGGATTTCAGGCTTTTGGAGATTGCTGCTTGTCCTGTGGCTGATGGATGAGTGTTTTAGGCCTCAAAACTGTCCCAGCAGCACTTCTGAGCTATGGGATTATAACTGTGAAACAGTAAAAAAAAAAAAAAAGTCAGTACTTTCTCCCCATGCTGCCTAGAGCAAATAGATCCAACAGATAACAGCTTTGAGACAGCCCAGATGTGGATATGTTTTCCCAGAGCTGCGGCCTTGCACATGTTTATGTTCACAGCAGCTGTACATGTGCACGTACTCCAGCCCGAGCGACCTGGTATCCGGCAGGAGCAGCCGTTGACTGGAGCAGCCTGTCAGGCACCTCTGTCCCGGTGGCTGCAGCAGCACCAGGGTGGGAAGTGGCTGGTTTAGTCTTGTTACAGCTCTGCTGAATGATGTTGCTGGAGCTGAAATAAAACTGAAGAGGCTGAAGCCAGCGGTGGTGTTGGCTGGGTGAAGGATGTTCCAGCTATACCATCACTGCGTAATTTCCAGAAATATATCTGCATTTCTTCTTCCAGAGTATTCTGAAAAAAGCTGCAGGGCCAGCAGCAAGGGACACAGGTGGCCAGCAGCTCCAACACAGCCCCAGTCCTAAGGGGAAAGCTAGTCTAAACACATAAAACTCTGTCTGTGTGCATCTGTGTCTGAGGCAGACACGGAATTTTTCACTTCCTTCTTATGCCACTGAGCCAGAGGGGCTGCTTGCTCACCTGGCTAAGCAAGAGCACTAGGCAAGCCTCAGGGACAGCCTGTTGAGGGCTTGTTGAGGGCTCATTTTGGGAAACCTGTAGTGACCTCACCTTTGCAGGTTGCCCAGTTATTCCTGCCTGTGGTGCCCTCCTCACCCGCACCGTGTGGTGCTTATGGACATGGCCCAGCACAGCTGTCTGTGGCACCGTTACCCTGGCTGGGGTAGCATGCACAGCGTCTGCTTCTTACAGAGCCAGATCAGAAAGCAAACCAGGTGAATATATCCCATTTTAACACAGACAAAGGAAGCAGATAATGACTTGAATGGAAATCATCTAAGTGAAGCCAAAGGCACTTATAAAATTTCCACTTTTTCTTGCCAAGATATTGTTGGGAAAAAAGTAATAAATTTGCATTTTGACCATAAACTGAACTTTGCTTTAGGATTGGAGAATCTGGGGCCGGGGTTGTGTGTGTTTGTTTCTTCTTGCACTGATTTCCTGGCTATTCCTGCTTGAAAGCTTTACTGGACAATGACTGAATCCTTTTGTCTTGCCTGCCAGAGAGCAGATCATCACAAGCAAAATATTTCACGTATCACATTTTGCAGACAAATCGGGAAAGAATTTGGATTCTTCACTTACCCTGAACTTGCTGCCAGATCTCATGAGCTGTCGTATTCAAGCAATGTGGCAAAAGCCTGCTCTGGAGAAACTCCACAGGAGCCTCAATGGACTATCTATATTAAAGTTTGGGCCATACTTCGAGCAAAAAGCTGAGTTGTGCTGCCTTTGCATAAAATGGTTTTGGTGATTCTGTTTCGTGGAGGGTCCCACAAAGTTCAGAGGGAATATCTGGTGAGTAGAAAGGTTTGTATGATCAGGTGTGCAAAGCTCAGCACTGATGTTAAATGTGTCCTTTGTACACAATGTTTTATGCCCCAAGAAACAGTGTATTGAAATGCTGATTGCAAAAATAATCCATGTCCTGAAAAAAAACCAAACCAAACAATAAAAAAAAACCAAGCCAAACCCAAAACTGGGCAAGAAGTTGGATCAAAGTCATCTTTTGGACCTGATTATTTACAGTTTTCTTTCTTTTCAGACCACTGAGTCAGAAATGAGATCTTCCTGGGCATCCTGTCTACCCAGCAGGTGGATGTCCTTCACATGAGCAAAGATTTTGGTGCTGTTTCAGTAACTCTGCTCAGTGCTTGTTTCTCAGGAGAGGTCCAAGGCAAGATGTCGGTGACCTTGAGGTGTGACTGGACCATACAGGAGGCATCACTCTCCATTTGCAAAAGGCACATTGCACTGCCTCCCTCCTCAGTGCTGAGGAGTTTTGAGGCCTCTGCAATTTCGGTATGAGGTTGGTTCTTCAGAGGCAACATCTTTTCTTAGCTCTGTGTCAAAGTTTTGTGCAAATTCTCTAGGTAAAATTTCATGAGGAAGGTCTAACTGCAAATCAGCAGAGGTGGTAAAAGGGAGTGGGTAGAGAAGAAACTTGCTCACCTCCAGTCTGTTTTATATGTTGTGAAATAAGGGGGCTTTTAGTGTGCCAGCCAAGTATTCTTAGAAGAACAGAACTATTTGAATGTTTTATCTTCAATAACACTGGGGGTTTTTTTTCAACTTTCTACAGGGAATTAAGCTGCTGCTTCCTTAGGTGGATCTGCTCTGGTGTGTGCCTGTGGCCCAAATTCTTGGTAGAGGGGGGAGGAGTTATGTAACTGGCACGAGGAGATCAAAATTCCTGCTATGCTGGGCTCACTCTGTAAAAATGGTGTCAGGGGGGAAAACATGCCAAAGTAGGCTTACATAAATAGAGCAGAGGCAAAGGACCTGGCTGACACGTGGAAGCGTTATGGGGAAGAGGACAGTAGTTTTAGTTGTGATTTAAGAGTTTAAAGGAGCAATGTCAGATGAGGGGTACACCCCGTTTTCTTCTGTGTGTTACAAACAGCTGATTAGCTTCATTAAAACATTTTTTCTTTTACTTCTGTTTTTTGTATCCAGTCTTAGCTGTCTGGTGTGAAGTCTGGCAGTCAGCGCAGGATCAGATCCCGTTCCCACTGAAAGCCAGTGTAAAGGCTTCCACAGGCTTGTCAGCTTTCCAGGGTCTAGTGAACTTTGCAAATTTTTATCAAGCAGATATGGGTTATACAGCAACTGCTCCTAAATCATTCAAGTTATTTCTTGGAAAAGATAAAATTTGTTAAGAAAAGAGGCCCTCTTAAGATTTCCTAACAGATAGCACTCCGATGCCAACTAGCTTCCTAAATGCCAAGCATAAAGGAAAGAATAGCACGGCATTTGATTTCCTGAGTGCTAAGAAACTAGCTAAGAACAACAAATATTGTCCCTGTTTGACTTGAAATGGAGCCATGCACGTGCTGGCGCTCCTGTGTAGTCTTTAGAGTTCTGCAGTGTTTTCCCACCATGCTTGGAGCCTTTGGACAGGCAATGTGTGTGCGTGTGTGCGCGCCTCTGTGTGTGTATATCTATAGATATTTGGAGCTTCCCATAGCAGCTCACACTGCTCACCTTTCCCCCACTCCTGATGTAAATATATGTGGGCTGTAACTCCTTTCTGAAAGGAGCTCCTTTCTAAAACCTGCTTGGCTTTAACAGGCATTAAAAAAATTTGTTCTGTTATGTCGGGAAAAAAAAAAGAGAGGAAAACTGTAACCTCGTTTTATATTGGTTTTCGCATATTTTTGCTTATTCATGCACACTCTGCTTTGTGGCTTTCCCAGAACCTGGTGTAACAGAGGTACATTTTCATTGCTCAGGTCCCCCTCTCTTCCTCAAGCCTAATAAAGGCTAGCTAGGAAGCAGCCACGTAGTGCTTTGACAATGCTAGGGCACACACAAGAGGAGGTCTGGTGGGCAAATGTAGCTGATAGGAAGCCAGACTAACTTGAAGGAATTCCAAGTTAAACAGAGACCCTTCAACAAATTTCCACTGGGCCCTGACAAGGTTAAAGCATGATGTGTGAAGGGCAAAATAATGTCTCAGCAACTCAATAGGAGCAGAACGTCCATAAACCCTGGAGGATCATTGACATTTCTTGCTCTTTGCCTCCCATTTCTGGTCTGAAAATATGCAAGGCCTCAGTCTGTTCAGAGCCTCATCCTGCAAAGGGCACTCTTCCTTGGCAGTCTTAGCTGGCTTTGGAACAGAAGGATCCACTGGAAATGCCCCTGATTCCCCTCAGTGGTGATACTGTTATTACACACTGATCCCAGTATTTTAATGTCCCCTGCAAAAATGGGGAAATGACCACCTTTGGTAAGTGTTAAAGTGTTCAGAGAGGTGGAAAGATATAACAAAGGGTGTGAGGAGATGGGAAAGAGAATGTTGCTCACTAAGCTCTTCGGAGTCCTGCCACTGCTTGGAAAAGAAAAACAGGGCCAAAAACGATGACTTAGCTATAGCAACACCGCAGCTGGGAACTGCTCATTACAAACAACCTGTGCCAATACTGTGTAGTGAAAAAGCTCTTCAGTACCTACCCTTCAAGCACTCTTGATTTTACTTCCCTCCCCTCTGCATGCTCTTGCAGTCTGCTGCTAGGAGGCCTTGTGTGTCCTGCTTTGTGTTTGGTTTCCTACTCCTGGCCCTTGGCTGTTCTGTCAGCTGCTTTCAAACAACCTTTCCTGCCAATCTAATAAACACTAGACATCTAATTTTAGAGAAAAAATAATCCCAGACGCTTTTCTGACTTATCCTGTAATACATTTTCCTTAAACAGCAGCTTGGTTCCTAATCTTCCAAAATGATGTAGCACTTGGAAAGCGACTATGTTTGGGCCTCCCTTACCTGCTGTTTCACATTTCTATGATGAGAATTACAAGTAAAATGGCATGACAAGGTCTTTAATCACAATCTGAAGGTTAATACCAAGGGTTCATGCTTGGCATTTCTCTTGGATCTTAGCAGGAATATTTGGTTCCTGTGCATGTCGCAATTGCTGTGCTGTGCCAGTTATTGCCTGGTTATTGTTGGCATCATAGTAAAGAATCGCTTGATTGGAGATGAGTTACGATGTGGCAGTGTACCACTATGGAGTTTCAGAGGGGAACCCTTGAGAGAAGGCCCTGTTCAATGATGCACATGCTCTCAAAATTTGCTTTAGGAGACATTCTTGTTTTCTTATTTTCAGCCTGAGAGGAGACACCTTATGAAGAATTTGCAGAGGAGCTCAGACTCCGAGGCCAATAAACATTTGCACACTCCCAAGTAAAAAGCAAACTGGTGTTTGGCTGAGGGGTTGTGTGTGGCAGGGGCAGAGTTGTGTGGTGTGCTGGGCTGCTGGTGAGAGAACAGGACCACTCGGTTCTGCAAGGCTTTCAGTTCAGCTGGGCAAGTGAGCCCTGTTGTCAAGCAGGTGCTGCAGTCAGAGCTACCTGTGCTGTGTGGTGGGCAGCTTGGGGAGTCACCTGTGGGCCAAGCTGATGAAGGCTGTTTTATTATGATACTAAAACCTGAGTCTGTGACCAGCTGAACATATTCAGCTCCTGGTAGTAAACGTAAGTGTAAACACCCTGTACAACTGGCCAATGACTCCCTTCTGTCTTTCCTGGAGATTTCTTACCAGAAGAGCCTATTCACTTTGCCTTCCTCAAGGAAATTTGATCCAGTGCATCTTTAATCTGCTCCTCTGGAATTGTGATGTTCAAGAAGATCAGTTGTCTCCAGATAGTTCTGTATGTGTCACTTCTGTAAATATTTTCTATGCGTATTTTAAAACCACACAGGAAGAAGAACAGCTTTTTCTCCTCACACCCAGTGCCCAGCAGCAGACTGAGAAACTAACAGACATACACTCTGAAAGTCCAGTGCTTCATCTCTGTCTCTGTAATATTGGTAGTGCAAGTTTTTCTTTGAAACAGAAAGAAGTTCAGTTTAGTTCTGTACATTAGCTCTGCCTACCTCCTCACAGATTGGCTTCCCTCCTGGGCCTGGCCTCCGTTTCATTATAAGTTTGGCTGCCAAACGTGGTGGAAGGGCAGGGAAGAGGGCTGTAGCTCAAATAAGCCAGACAATAATTAGACAAGCAGTGTTGCTGACCAGTGTTACTCATCATACCTGCTATCACTTCTTGGCTATGCCTGCAGGATGGGATAGAGATGTCTGGGCTAGCTCTGAGTAGAACAGCTTGAGCATTAGACGCTGTAGTGGGCTGATCACAACAAGTGACTGCCCTGTTTGGACACCTCAGCTAGTTCATTGGGAGTTAGTCTGACCCCTTCTTCATAGCATTGCCCTGTCTCTGAAGGCACATGTTTCTTTCTGCTTGCAATAGCAGAATGATGTTTAGTTCTGCTTATGCCTCATAAAACACAAAGAGGTCCAGGACCCAAGGATGCTACTGTGATAGCCATGAATGTTCTTACTGGAAGCCACATTAAACCAAAGGTTTTCCATGTGTTTGTTGAGGTGTGACTGTCTGGCTTTGCTTCTAGATTCTGTATGAGCACAAGTCCTAACCTGCTACCATGTTGTTTGAAAACAACCACCACAGAAAGGTTATTTTGTGGATGCCATTTCACTGTCTTAAAATGTGAAGCCATGGTGGGAAGGTATGAAAGCAAGAGTTGTTTTTCACTGTTTGTTACGTGATTCTGGTACTGAATGCTAGGGATTTGCCTCCTGTAACTGTGGGCTAAAGGGAGTTCATCCCCATCAGAACTTGGTAGGCCTTGCTGGTACTTTTCTCTGCTGTTCACTCTGAGTAGAAGCATGCAGTGGAGTTAAAACTATGAAGCTTTGACTTCATAGAGTCACATCATAGAGTCACCAGCAAGCAGAATATACCACTTTCACATTCTGTGAAGGGAAAAGATTTCAGCAGCTGGGAAAAGCATACTCAGTTGGTATTTCATACGCAATATGCAATAGTGATAACCAATGCAATAGTGATAACATGGAGTTACAATCAGTAGAAATGTATTCATAAATTACTTTTTTGATGGTTACACACATGCAACATCCACTGGAGGCCTGTAGCTGCTGAACATCTAACGTTACCTTTGCCCAAGGTAACAAAACTTGCTGTAACATCTAACTCTCAACAAATGTGGCAAATGCAATTTGAAGGTTGCTAGGTCATGGGCTATTTCTGTCGTTCATTCTTATCAGACAGAAATGGTGGCTAATATCCAACAAGGGTGATGCTTTCATCCTTTGGATACCAAAGCTAAATATTCCAATTTTTTTAGAGGAGAGGAGGGGGAGGAAGAGATACCATTTTATATCTGTGTGGGTGTAATTGGTACTTTTTTTGTCTGCTACCTGAACTCGGGACCCTAAGGATTACATTTTTGTCGTTGACTCCTTTTTCTCAGCTGAACTTAAAGCATCGATGCTGAACCCTTATGGCTTGATCCAAAATCAGCACAAAGGGATAAAATATTTTTAGAAAACTTCTTTTTAACTTTAATGTCTGTGGTGTCTTTTCACAGTGAATTTACAATGATTTAGTAGCATTCTTATAACTAGCATGATTGAGCTAGCTTTGTAGAGAGATGTAATAAAAAGACAGAATTGCATAGTCTTGGGAAAAAGAAAACAAAGGCTCTAAAGTACACAAGAAGGCTGAGAAAAGTCTGTTTCTTCCCCGCTATATCAGCTGGTGTAATAAGAAGCATAATTTCTCTGAAACATCTGCCTTGGATATAATCCCTGCAACTTTACAGAAGAAGACACATGTTACAGTAGGATGTCCTGGAACATCCTTTTTGGATTTCTTTCCAGAACCATAATTTCCCATTTCTTTGTTTATATGCGTAGTTTGGGAAGGAAGAAGCCTGACCTTCATTTACAAATGAATAATTGATTAAGTATCTGAGCAATAATATAAAAAAACCACAAACCAAACCAAACAAAAGAAAAGAAAAAAGAAACAAAAAGGCACAGTGCATATTTTGATGACTAGTCCAACAGAAAATCCAGAGTCTCTCTTGCCAGGTATGCGTCATTCTAATCTCACTCTGTTGTCCTCCAAAGGATCAGCTGGGTTTGTAAATGCACACAAATATCGGGGAGTGGAAGACTCTCTTACAAATCCAACCCCTCTAACTTTTGTTCTCAGTACGTGTAAGCCAGGATCAGCAGAGTATGACAAGCCCTTCCAATGCCTTCATTTTTCTCTTCCATTTCAGGGTTGTCTTTTTAAGCCTTTTTTGGTTTTGCTGTAACGTGATGTTAACTCTATTATAAGTCAAAATGTTGACAGGCATATGCTTCCTCTGTAGGTTTAGAGCTTGTGGGTGAATAGCATGTCTCTGTGCCACATTTAGCTTTGTGCTTTGCTGGAACAGACTGTTCCAAGACATCCGTTTTTTTTTTCTCCTAGACCTCACCTTTCTGCCTTTGTCTGAAATGCAAGCTGCTTGCTGTTTCATGTCTTCCTCCTTTATAATGAGCTATTTTTTTCCCCACACCGTCTTCTGCTGTCACACCATTCCTACACCGCTGTGATCCTTCAAGCAGGAAATGGATCTCTTCCAGCCAAGTGCTGTGTCTGATTGCTGCTGTGTATTTAGGTTGACTATGGTGCTCTAGTGGCCTGGGGTCCCTGGAGAACACCACGGATACCAAGGAGATGACCACATTTCCCAGGGAACCGAGAGGCACTGAATTTGCATTCTATGTTTTGATGCCAGACTCTGGAAAGGGATTCTAGACATTTCTTGATGTCTCTGTTTTCTTGTAAGCAAGAGCTGCAGTTGCCATGGATATGTTTTGAGATCTTAAATGGAAGGAAAAGAGGATGAGAAGGCGTGTGCTGTATTGCAGCCTGTGCATTTAGACAACAGTCGTTTCTGAGGTACCCAGTTAGACCCAAACTTGGAAATCTGAAGTCCAGACTTACCTACTGAAGGGACAGAAAGAACCTGGACAAACAGCAAAGAAGGACTGGTTGAACATGACTTGTGAGTGCCTACCAGTAGGGAATGCAGCTCAGGAATCAGGAGTCTGTGGACCTGCTGCTCATGCAGCAACATGCAAAGCTGCTTCCCGTAAGGAGCAGATCCCGGTCCTTGAATACCTTGCACCGTTCCCACGGTGTGCTGCTGCTGGAACAGAAAGCACAGTCAAATAAAATGAACCAGCACATCTGAATTTCCTCTCCCTATTTATAATTCTGTTCAAGGGAACACAACATTTTTCCTGGAAAAGAACCATCTAAAAACTCTTGGGTGGAATAAGAAAAGTGCATGTGCGCTTTCCAAACCGTCTCCAGATTCAAGTGGAGAATTCATTAATTCAATTTTTGGCAGGCAAAAGGCAACTACCTGAGAGACAACATAGGTAGTTGGGACTCCTGAAGAAGTGCCTGCAGGCTTGATCTGTGATTTGTGCGGCTGGCTGGACCATCAGAGGTGTACATATTGCTACGTTTTTCCCAGTAGCACTAGTCTTTTCGGTGCTAAGTTCTCTTTTGTATCCATGTTTATAGTTGATTTCTTAGAATAAAAAGTGTTTTTTGAAGACCTGCACATCTTTAGATATGTTTTCAGGCATTGAAGAAGGGCTTGGATAAATAGCCATGATTTTCTTAACAGGTGTATTGATGTGCTAGGAGTTTAAGAGTTTTCCTATCTTCTCCACAGAATGCACAGAATTCATGTTGCTTTGTTTATTATTTTGTCCAAGTACCTGCCTTGCCTATTCTCTTTGTACTCTGAATTGGGAACACATCTCTGCAGGAAACACAAATTTACAGAGTGGAACTTATTGATATAGACGTTTCATGAAAATTAGGTTCACATTCATGTTCTTAAAAATGAGAGATTAAGGCTTTGGGGTTTTTATCTTCCAAATCATTATGTGAAGCACTTACTTTTCACGTTTTGTTCTTCTATGAAAAGCAAAATCTCCATAGGATTTGCAATAGTCTTTTTCTTTTCTTTCAATGCTGTTTGATGTCCTGTGAGAAATTTTGCCTTTGCTAAAATCAGCCGTGGGCTCCCCTCTTCCGTGACAGTGGGGTTTACCCCTGCTCTGTTGGGATATTTAGATGTTAGCTCGATAAACGGGTTGGGTAATTCTGAATTGCCTAAGCTCTTGTTTCCACATAAGGCTTCAGGTTTATATAGTTATCTTATTTGTAGGGTTTTTTCTGGAGAAGTACAACCTCATGCCATGAGGGTGGTGAATTTTCCCTCTCTGGACTCCTGTGGATGAGCAGTGAGGTCTGACAGAAGCATTCCATGGCAGCTAGTGGGTTCTATTTAATAGACTGGACCTAGTTTCCTAGTACAGCCTTTGAAGCTGGGGACACGGTCTGGAAAGCCCACCCTCAGTGCCTTGCTGAGATCTGTTTTTTCAGTGAATGGGTACCATTTCACCTCTGAGATTGCCCCAGATGCCAGTGATGACTCCTTGCTTTGGAGGGGGTTGGCTGTGAGCCCAGGCCTCTGATTTCAGATGAACCTGACAGATTTCTCTGTTTTAATTTGGAATGGTGCCTCCTTTGGCACAAATCATTACAGAAGACAATTTTCTCTTGGAGAAACAAGCTGTGCCTGGTACACTCTCCTAAAACTATGCTCATGCTGACCTTTCTTCTCATCTTCCATTACCATGGATATTAGGCCAGCCTTTGAAACTCCTGGGCTCTCACTCACCAACCTATCCTGGAATCTTTTAGGGTTGTTGTGCTTTGGGAAGGACGAAATCAGTCAGGGATCCTATAGACACCATGTGTCCCTATGTTTCTGTCCCTGCCCCTCTCCCCAGTGTCCCACCATGACTCTCTCTCTCCCTTCTGTCCCAGTTCTTTGCCTACTGCTCCTTCTTATTTTCTAGCCATTGCCGCAGCATCACCTGGTGCCCCAACGCCACCAAGTCTCCATGCTCCCCTGGGCCATGCTGACACTGAGCCACAGCAGCAAGCGCAGCCCCGGCATCACCACCACGTCCTAAAACAAGGACCGCAGTGTCTGGGAAGACTGAGGACTCCAGCAGCTGGGGTACTGATGGGCCATAGAGACTGCCAGGACCACGTCATGTGAGTATGGTGGGGACCCCACCATCTGGGGCATCCACCTCACCTCTGGGGACTCAGCTGTGCAGCTCGTTTTTAACAGTGTGGCTATTTACAGAAAAACTTGATATTGCAAAGAAAAAAGTGATCTTAGTAAATGCTTAATTGAATAACATTTCTGTGTGCCACATAGAGTATATATTTAAATTGACTCACTGCATTCACTAATGAGTTCTGCCAGCAAATGGAGAAAGTCTTCGGTGTGAAATAGTTCAGTTCTGACAATTAAGGAACTGTCAGATTTCCACGAGCTGAATAGTTATGAAACTGAGGATATGTGTGCTGCACTACTTAATATATAATAAAATTCTCTGATGAATATGTGAGGTAAGATTAAGGCTGCTAATTTAATCACTAACAGCAGAGTGTACACATGTGGAAAATAATGCTTTTGCATCAAAACTTTCATTGCTGCTAATTTTTCCATGCAGTTATTATACATGCAGGGATCCAAAATAGACTTTACCTGGGGGCAGGTACAAAAGTGCAAAAGCTGTAGAGGCAGCTGGGCAGAGAGCTGTGGTTCTGGCTTTGCTGACAGAAAAAAGTGATTTTGGAGGGGAGCAGAATCCGTGACTTTTTATTGGAAAAATCGGTCAGGTGGAAAACTCTTGATCAGTCATACCCTAGGTGTTACCTCAACTGGTTCTGAATGTCTTATTTCCCAGCTCCCAGAACCAGTTTCAGGTGTTGGGAAGAGGACTGTGACTCCGTGCTGGGAAGTGAATGACTCTGCTGGCTAGTCCTGCACCCCCAGCACACTGACGGCTACTCAGAATGGCTGCTGATTTCTCCAAAACAGATTGCATGGGTTTGCATGAATGATGCATTTGCTGCAGGTTAAATAAATTTTGTGTACTGGTGTCAGGAGACAGAAAGAATAAATAGCCTCTAAGCAGACAGAAGACTATATTTAGGTCTAGGCTGAGTATGCCCTCTGCCTGCCAAATGCAAAAAAATTCAAACCCAAATGCTTTGTTTCCTGCTGGAGGCTTACATATAATTTATTCCCCCTTGCGTTTTAAAACTTTCAGACATGGTTACAGCCTAGTGTCAGGCAGCTGCACAGTCCTTTCACTGTGATAGCCCTGAGAGCATATGGTGTGACTTCCATGCTGTCAGGGCCATGGAGCACTAACGTGGGCCCTCACTGTCCCTTCTCAGCCTCTCCTGGGGCCTCTCCTCAGCCCAACCCACGGATCTGAATCCCTCTTGAGTCCCTGGTGCCACAGGAAGCTGATCTCCAGCTCTGCAGAGATGGCTGTGCCAAGCCTGACCTGATCTGCATGCTGACATTCCAGCCTGGCCTGAGCCCAGTTCCATCCCCAAGGCCCTGCCCAGCCATCCTGGAGCTATGTCTGCTCCTGGTTCCCTGCACCAGACCTGAACCTGACCCTGCCCGTGGGGGTACATCCTGTCCTGTCCTGGCCTTGTCCTGTTCCCATGGCCAGGGAGTTGCCTGACGGCCTGGAGCTGCCCCCCGGATTCCCCTGGTGCCTGGCTGGGGTGGTAGGACAGGTACCCCAAGGTACACCCATTGCCTCTGGCCCTCCCAGTGCCCTGACACGTGCTGTCCAACCTGACAAACACCACCGCGGAAAGACCCCTTTCACCATTTCAGCTAAGAAAGGTTAATCCAGAAAGGTCTTGGGCTAAAGGGTACAGAAAGGACTTCTGTGATTCCTGTTTGATGATTTTTTGTCAAGAGCACAGGACTTGAGACCCTTTAAAGAGGCGGTGGGTCTCAGGGCAGCATGCCTGTGTCACAGCAGAGTACAGAGGTTCCCGAGCTAGTTTTAAGTGAACTGCACTGGGTATTGCAGAGGAATCCAGCTGTGGGACTTCAGCATGGGCTAAATTTACCCTGCTTCTCTGCGCTGTGGCCTCACTCTGGTTTAGAGGTTTGACAAACTGTCGGCAGGTCTGAACGCTTCAGTAACAGCCTGGCATTAATCCCAGGTTCAAATAGGAAGTAAAGACTGCCAAAAGACATTGGGAAATGAAAAAGAGCTGCTTCTCACCAGCACTTAGAGGACTTCAACCTTTCAAGAGGAGATTCAGAGCTCCTGATGAGAGCAGATTTTCATAAATAGTGTTCCAGTTTTACAACTGTATAGCCAGGCCAGATCTTTTGTTCCCAGAACTTCTGAAGTTGCTAAAAAAAGTCAGTTATTGAAAGCCTCTTTTTTCTCTCCTTTTGCCAAGACCAAGTCTCCTAAGTAATACTGAGCCTGTGCACAGTGCTCAATCAGGAGTGAAACTGCAGCTTATCATGAAATGGAAAACCACAGTGTACACCTTTGTGGGGAAGACAGTTGGAGAGATAGGAGAGCAATTTCCCCTTCTGTATATTGCCTCCTTCCCTGTGCAGACTATGCATAGATATGAGAGGAAAACTACCAAATCCCAGACTGTTTGGAAACACACTGTAGCATGAAAGTCATGTTGCTCAGGTCCCGTTTAATACCCAGCACAAAGTAAAGCTTCATGGCCTGCTGTTTCAGAAAAGGGTAGTTTATTTTAAGTCTTTCAGTCCATGACTGTGATTCACTGGGTCATCTGCGTTTTGAATGCGGCAGGTTCTGTTGTGTGGGTACGGATGTATATGGTGTATACACGAGTGAGGAAAGCTAGGGGTGACTAACTATTTCCACTTCTCATTTCTATGAACTAGAGATCTGTATTGTTGCTTAGCCTAAAGCTAAGAATGCAGTAAATACTGGATGGTGGGATTAGAAGTTTTTTGCATAACCCGGTGGAGAAGTAACAAGGAGTTTTTCCACAAACAAATGCTTATTTCCAGTGTCCAGCAAGTCTCCCATCTGAACTGCAAAATCAAAGCTGACAATGAATGACCAAGGGAATGGGACAATTTCTTTAGGCAGACAGGTAAAACACTCAAGTCTTTGATACTGGACTGCAGAAAAAATGCTGTTCTGATTCAATTGTCACTTAAATGGGTATAAATCAGGAATAACTAATGTAAATCTTACATCTGTACTGAACCTTCTGGTAAGTCTCATGGGCTCAACAGTGATGTGATCTAATTTAAAATGTCACTGAGTATTTATTAAGAATGAGTTTTACAAGAGTACTCTGGAGCACTTCTCTGTTTGAAAGGAGAAAGCAGGTTAAAAAAAGGGTAATTTACAAGGAAAAGACAAGGCAAGAACACTCAGCACGAGGGCCTGGTCAGACATATGACAATGTTTAATCCTTACTGTTCCTACTCCTTCAGTCCGGGCTTGCAACACTGGAAGCTTTTCAGTTCTTACCCTTGGACTTACTGACTGCTAAGAGGACAGAGCAGTCCCAGTCCCTTCATTTATTGTTGGCTTAATAGGAACAGTGTAAAGGACAAGATGAAGCATATGTTAAAAGTACGTGCCTGTGGGCTACATATGTCATGCAGCTGGAAGGCTGCTGCCTTACAGAAGTAATAATATGGCCAAGAAACGACCATTATGATCAGGCATATGGGCAGCCAAGTGAGTAATGCTGCCAGGAGGAATGCCTACAGAGCAGCAGTTGTGAAATGCTGATTAAAAAGTCCTGAAGTGGCTGCTTGCCCCTGACAAGTCATTCCTGCTGAAGCAGGCATCTTTCCAGGCTGATAGCTCCGAAATGCACTTTCAGGCTTATGCGTTTTGGATGTCTTTAGCTGAAGCTGGTTTGTTCTTCCTGTCTATATCTGCAATGCCTCCTATCATAACCCATCATTTCAGCTTATCGTCACCCTCCTGGGAATCTTAAGTTCCTCAACAGAATTGACTGGAAACCTCCCCTCGTGTACCATTTCCTGAAGAGTTCAATCAGCTTAGCAGGAAAGGCTGAAGGCCAAAACCTACAAATAAGATGAGCTTTGTTATGGTAAAGAGAACACTAAATGTATCTGCTGCTTTTCTTCTTTTTTATTTTTTTTTTTTTCACCCCCTGCCTCACTGTATGTGAAAGGTGAGGATGAAATCTGCCTCTGTCAGACACTGGCTGCTGTTAAAAATAGACGTGTCTCCAGTAAGATGTTTTGGGGGATGGGGTTTGATAAGGGTTTTTTATATTATAGTTAAGGATACATTCATGTCAAATTGCTGGCAATCTGATCAAAGCTATCACTTTGCTCTCCTACTTTTATTTGCTTCCTTTCCCAGTTACATGAATACATTGTCGCCTAGAAGTTTTGTTCCTTATTTTAAATAAACTCTTGGTACAATAGTCCCAGCAACTCAAAAGGAAAGCAAGTTGTTATGCAAGGGGAAACAATGAATATTAGATGTTCTATTTATTTCATTTAGCCAGCATTAGAGCTTTATGAGAAGAATATTTGATTGTTGTGAGAAAAGTCATATTAATAATATTTAAGATCAAACTGAAACCAGAATTTAATAACATTCGTTTTCTACAAAATCATGTCTGCTTCAAAACAGCCTTAGGATTTTGACTGCATCTTGTTCAGCACAGCCATATTCATAATTTTCTGTGGACTCCTTAGAGTTATTTTGTTGAACTCTAGGGTATTGGTGCTAGTTCTGCCTGCAGTCTGCTCAGCCCTTCACCACCAGAAGTGTTTGTGACATGCATTTTGTCATGTGTGTGGCCTTTTGAGGTCTCAAAAAAAAAAGTGTTAAATTTACATGATGTTCTTATCTGTTGACAGCTACGTTTTCCTAATCAGAAGAGGCAAGTTTAGAGTATGGTTGTTATTGCTGCTCCTGTTATTTTTTAAACTTCCTTGTGGTAATTGTGCCAAATGTCACTATTTGAAGAAGGTGAAGGAGCTGGTCAAGTTAAATTCCTAGATTGCTTTGTCATCATAAGAGGGTAAAGAGTGACTGCAAACATTCTTCATGAAAAACAAATGGAGTATCTGAGGGTTTTTTCACTGGTTTTGCTTGAGTGGAGTAAATTCCAATTCATGGTGGCAGGCATGAGAGATGGGCAAGAATCCAGGGAAAATGTATGCCCACACTTACAAATGAAATAACTGGGAGTTGGTTCCTTCTTGCACACTTAAGGCTGTAAGTCAGTGACAAGTAGTCGTGAAAGTCACTCTTTTCCCCAGCAGAACTTTGCCTTATGTCTTTACTGACAATTTCCTGTTGGGGTTTGTCAAGTGTCTCTTCTGGAGCACAAATGACACTACAGCAGACAGCTCCTAATATCTTTTACTCTGTACAAGAAAAGCTATTCCACTTCACCCTTGAGGTTTCAGAATGGAGCTTTTCTAAGCTAAGTTTTAAAGCACCGAGTTTTAAATAAGCATATATATGTTAGTGTGTATATCATACACACACACACACATAGATACATACACATATTAGAACATGCTCATAGTTTTTTAATGTTCTTGTGGCTGTAAGTACTGATGATATAGTAAAATATAATAGGGCCTTATAAAAATAATTTAATAGTACATAGTAAAGTACAGGCTCCTGTTGCCACTCAGTCGTTATTTATAATTAACAAAATTAAGTTTCCCAGATACAAATGGCAACTATAGTGGTTTAACAATATTTTGATTTTTGGTTGTTAAAAAATTTCTGTGACTAATCTCTTCATTATAAGTTCAGGGTTAGCTTGAGTAATGCAGTGCTGAGCAACTGAATCTGCTCACTGGTGCTGATGATTCCAGACCCCCTGCACATCTTCAGTGTGTAGCTACTGCTCTGGAGCATAGATATCTGCAATTGTCTGGCTTTCATTGGCAATTATATAGGAAATTAGATGTGGTATTTGATGGCTCAGGTTTGTTTTGGGGGGGTTACAACGTTGACCTCAGCAGAGTTTAGACAATGTGATCGTACTGAAATGCAGTACTGGACAGAAGTGAGAAGTGTGCTTATTCAGAGATCCAAGTGTCAAGTGCTTTAAAAACTTCTCTGTTGGATGTGGATACGACTGCTGGGAGCACATAAAGGAGAAATATTTGCGTTAGGAATTATGCTGTCCTTACTCAGCATCTTTTCGTAACTACATCGTTAGCCAGAACTTGCTACGTTGCTGTGTGAGCTGATGAATGGATTGGCATTGATGTAGTGAGCCTTTTTTCCACTGTCAAAACATTACAGTGCATTTAGAGTTGCCCCTGGCTTAAGCCATTTTAAGTGAGAGAGTATGAATGAGATTTTACAGTAAAGATCTTTTCTTCTCTGTAGATCGCTGAAGGCTGGAGAGAGAGCCTCCCCCTGCCTGTCAGTGTGAACTTGGCTATTTTACGTGGTAGCAGGACCCAGAGCTCCTTGCAAGGTAAGCTGGTTGAATGCACGTGTATGTCCATAAACAAGGGGGTAATTGTATGCCTGACAGAATAATCTCAAAGAATCAAGAACTGTGATATGTGATAAAGATAAAAGACGGAAGAAGGGGAGAATGGAGACAGAACCATAACAAAGTGACAACTAAGTCTCTTTTGAGTAAAGATCTTACGATGATATGAGGCTCCCAATGGGAATAGTATCACTTCAACCCTTACCTCTTCAGGAACAGATTTCCATTCATATCCCAGCAGCTGGCTCTGTTAATGGGACCTCTTTGTATGGAACAGCTGCTTCGGGAGGGCAGGATATGTCATGTTGGTATCAGTCTCCATACCAGGCACAATGCATGAAGAAAGCCAGTTTATACCAGGAAAGAAAAAGAGTTAAGTTGTCCTTACTCAAGAAAAACATAAAAATGAGGAATCTCAAACTTCAGTACATCTGGCACTTATCCCTTGGTTTGGAGGATAGCTGAAGTACCTCTCAGCTTCAGAAAAATGAAGAGACCAATTCAGAATTTCTGTAAGACTGTATTTTTTAGTGGGCCTCCATCCACTTCTCACCATCATTTGGTACAGAAGAATGATCTCCTTCTTGTTGAGTGCCAAGGAAGCTTTAAAATCTCTTTCATTCAGAAGAGTAAAAAATAAGTGGCCCCCAAGGTGAAAATAGTGGCAACTCTGTGGCCATTGGAGAACATATCTGTGTTCTGCACATTCTGCAAATATAGCAGCTGACAAGGAAGATGCAGTAAGCTCCATCTATCAAGCTGTTACCTTTTGTATAAAGGTGAAGACAGCACAGTTTAAAATGTGTGATTTTTAAATAGCCCTGTCATTCTAAAAAGCCACAAGACATCAACTGCAATTATTACTGGAAATCTTGTATTTGCACAAGAAAAGCCACAGGCTTTAAGTTTATACTCAAATCATGCAAGTATTCTGCATCGTTTTCTCAAGGATAACACTCATCACTGTGTTATAATTAATGTCTCCTGCACTTGATAGAAGCAAGAAGGCTACACTGGTTACAAAGATCTATTTTTCTAATAGCATTTCTTCCCTGTAAACCATGAGGCATGCCAGTATCACCTTCAAAACATAAAATATGCAGATGTGCTTGTAGATTTTATGCATTGCTTACACATCTTATGCTACAACTAATTTGTCTTAGTCAGCTCTCTCATGTTATGTGACCCCTCACTCTTGCATTCCAATGTCACCACTGTCACACTGTTAAACGTTAACTTGACAATTATTTTGAAAAACACAACCTGCCTTCATTAACCTTTTGTAAGGACATTTGATGTTAAAATATGACACTACCTAGTTCTAAGCCAACGTGGTGATACACTTAATGCTTTATTGCTCTTAATGCTGTATTACCAGATACAATTCACCCTTTCTTATAGAAAGTGAAGTCATTATATATTTATTTGGCTCTTGAGTCTAAGGTCCAGGTACTCCGATGTTTATTACAGAAGCCAACAAAACATTTTGGTGGGGCATTAAATCCTTAATTGCTTTCTGTTTAGAGATGTCCATTAGCCATCACTGCTGAAAATGCTAAAAATATCAGCAACGATTCCATATCCTCAGTAAGACCAACGCTGGGCAGTCCCCCATGTCTCTTGCTAATGTTCAGCAGAGGATTCCTCTCCCATAGTTTTATTTTCTTGAATAATTGGTCTCAGCTGTCCAGTTTGACCCTTTAACAATTTCAAATGTTTTATGATTTAATAACAGAAATTAATAAAATAAGCTTGATACCAATTTCAGCCTAGGGCTTTCTTTTCCTCACTCTGCACCAGTAGTTAAGATGATTGCTTTTCTAACAGTAATATTCTTCCTAGGCATCTTTTCTAAGGAGTGCTGTAAAGTTCATCACTCTGTTCTGAACTCCTCTTATTTTTCTAGGGACTTTGGGTTTTGTGGGTTTTTGCTTTGTTTTCCTTGTGGTTCATGCAAGAACCTAGTTCTAAACTGAAGATGTATAAACAAGAAGGGAAATAATGGGAGTCTTATTTTTCAAAGTAATTTACTTTATTAATTTTTGGTGAGATACCAGGCAAACTCATTATTTGCTCAGTTGAAGAGAAGAAGGAAGAGGTAAAGAAGCTGTCAGATGGTGAGTCTTTCCAAAAAGCTTTAGACCAACCTTTAGGAACAAACTTTTAGAGAAGAACAGTATTGCTTGGTAGGTGCAGTTATTTGATCTTTCCTGGGATGTCCCCTATGACAAGAGTTTGTGAGACACTACTCTGGTGTCAGCTGTCAAAACTGGATCTGAACAATGAAATGCAGAAGGGAAAGCTGTCGTTATTTTCCTACTCATCTACATATCTTCCTTTTTCCTGTAACTCTCATTGTCTGGCTGAGCTGGGGTCACCAGTGAAACTTCTGTGCTTTGTCTGGAGACCGGCACTCCATTGACTCTGAAAGTGACACTGGGGACAATTATCCGTAGGATACATCAGAACTGCAAAGCAGGTGTAAACTAGAGAGTCACATTATCTCTGTAGAGCACTGATGAAACTTCTGCAGAAATTCTGTATCTGCTGCTGGTAGAGTTGTCTTTAACTCCTGCAAGGAGTACAGACCTTGAAAAATATAAAATCTCTTTTGTCTCTCAGTCGTTGTCAACTAAGCTGCCTCCTGAGTGTTTTATGTACAGAATTCCCTTACTTCCTATTTGCTTCAAAGTATCCAGTTGAAGTATGGCAAGGGACTGTGTCTAGGAGGATCTAGAAGGATCTTGCTTTGAAATCATTAGACAAATCAGATTCAAATCACACTGAAAGCTCTATAACATACCTCAATCTCTCTCTTCCCTTGGCTTCCTCCTCAAAGAGAAATGCCCTAAATTAGAATACACAGCACTTCGCTTAATCTGTCAGAATAACATGCAAACCTGTTTTCGGCGTAGTTGTAAGTCGTATCTCAGGACTGGAATGCCAGTTTCGTTGTCTGTGTGTGCTAGGAAATAAGTGACTGCAGTACACAAACAACAGAATTTTTATACATATAATTATCTGATTGTTGCCTTTACCCCTTGGTATGTAGTGATGGGAAGGCTTTTCTCCTCTCATGTATACGCTATAATGTTTGCGGGTGGCTCTTTTGTGAAATAACGTGAAACTTGCAGTGAAGAAGTACATTTGTACGTGTTATGGACTCTACTGGAAATATACACATTTTCTGGATGTCACTCTCCCGGTAAGACACCAGAATGTTATACCTGCTCTCTTTGGTCCTCCATTTCCCAACTCTTTCCTGTGTGACACAGTACTGTGTGGGCAGAGTAACTCAGGCTGATCAGGAACCAGTCGCCACCCACACCGGGTACGGCCCTTCAGAGTTGCTCCCTGGTCTCCACAGCAGTGATGTGTGTGGCAGTGGAGCTTACTGCCAGTTCTGAGCAGGTTGACAGCGATATTGGTGACAAACCAAACACTCAGAGTGTCATTTCAGATACAAACCCTGCTTAGAAAACAGTTCTCAGCAAACTGAGCTCACAAAGCGCTCGAGATTGAAACAGTAGAAATAATTTCTGTGACTTCCACTCCCATTGCCAAGACGGAATCAGGCCTTCTGGGGAACTCTCCAAATTGATCCAGATACAGAGCCGGGCAGGCAGAGAAGGTGAATGCTGTTGGCAGCTGGGCAGAGAGCCAGCTAGCGCTTCTCTTCCAGACTTTCATGGCTGCACAGAGCATAACATCTCCCTCTACCATTTAGTAAATTTATGACATCACCAGCTGTTACCAGGGAAACACAGAAAATACAGATTAGGATCTTGGCAGCTAGGTGTAAAGAGAAAATATCTTGCTCTTTTGGGGGTCAAAAAGGAAAGCTGAAACAATTCCAGAACAACTTTGAATTGGAGCAAATCAATAATTTCAAACCAAACAATTCAGCTGCTAAACTGACAGTGTGGTCCCTGTATTATGTCACTCAGTCAAGTTGATCAAGGGAGATCAAGTGCAGAACTTTTAACTTCATGCAACTTAAACATATCCTTTGGACAGAAGACCATTACTGTTGACTTAGAACTTCAGTTCTGATCAGTGGATTTAACAATTTGCTGTTAGGGATGTGATATCCTCTGACTAATAATTTTTTCAGAAAGTGCTGATAATTGCTGTTTCTTGAGAAAGAGTTTGCTGGTGTTTCACAGCAAAGAAAGTATGTAGTGTTGAGTTTTGATAAAATTGTGTGCAAATACCATTACTGTTGTGATGAAGCACATGCTTTTTATAGCTTTTTAAAATGTGGGGTTTGTGAGAACGGATGTCTTCAGAAGTGTTTTGTGGCTTTTAGGTGCTTGAGATTTTTTTGAAGTTATGGGAGTCACATTTTTGTCTTTTAGTAACATTAGCTGGCAATTTTATTTTTGTTGTGTGTCTAAATGAAAACACTGCTTTTTAAATGGATTATTATTTGAGTATTGAGTAGTTGAGGCCCAGCTAATATTAGTTCTTGTGCGGGTTTGTTTGATTTCATTCACGCTGTACAAAATGCACAGGTTTGGTATGTACTGGAGTTACCCAGAAACAAATGCATCTTTGCTGCAAAGGCAGACGGAACAAGCTCAAGTGAGGACTCAAGCTGAACTCAGGTCTGGAATTGTAACAGCTGCTTTGTCTCTATTGACATCTGCAAGACTGTGGGCTAAACGTGACTGGAGATCCCAGGTCAGAAAGGTAGAGGTTGTTATACTCACCAGATATGTGGGAGATCTGAGACAATCTGTACGGAGTGTTAAAGACCTGTGGACTTACCCTATTTGGCTGTATCTCCATCAAGGAGCAAAGTTTTGTAGGAAAACATCCCCCTGTTTGCTAATCGCTGTCAAATATATCTGTGATGGAGGTTCTTACGTGGATGCTTAGCAGCATTTCTAGCACTATTACACAACTGTTGTCTTAAACAGCACAGGAACATCTTTACTTTGATTTGCATCCTCCATACCAAAAACCAGGCAAGATCTTCTTGCCAAACAACCAGTCTCTTTCCTCTGTTTTGTTGGTGGCCTTGGATCCTGGAATTTCTATGTCACAAGAGCAGTTTGCATACAGTTTGGATCTTGTTATGTTTAACACGGTTCAGTGTTCCCTGTTGTGTCTTGCTTCAGTGGGATAATGACCAAGGAAGCTGCTGAGACATGGGTGGGTTGCCAGGGATATGTCATGAGAAAGCTGTCCAGAGTCATCTGCCCACATGCTGTGATGTTGGCTCCCATTTCCAAAGCAGGGTTGCAGACAGAGGAGGAGATCATTAGTGCTCCAAAGAACTTAGCTATCTATGCAAGTTCCTTTTTTTCATCCTTTATAGTGAGTCACTTGGAAAGGCTCCTTTTTTGGTCCTCTTTAGCTCGACTGCTGGTTATTTTTGCTTGTGTGCCCAGTCACAGCCCTGAGACTTGTGACTGGGGCTGCAACAGCCATTGCGGCTGCAGTCATGGATTATCCCTGGAAGGGTGGAAATATCATTCTTCTTCGCTTTTCTTCTTTAAGGATGTGAAAGATGTTTCTGAAGAGGAAGGAATTTACCTCTTGGGAAAATTCATGTACAACCAGGATGGAGTTCCCCGTGCAGACTTTCGGGCGGTAGATTTGCTCTGAAATTCCCATGAGGAGGAGAACATGTTGAGTCTTGGTTGCTGACTAAAGTAGCAACACAGATAACTGAGCTTTTAAAAGCCCTATTTCATAAATCTAATAACAACATTAAGAAAAGCTGAGGTGTATTCTCTTCTTACTAGTGTATCACTAATAGATAGAACTGGTATCACATTTTCCATGTGAAATAGCTCCTAAAAAAGGATCTGGGCTGACTTTCAGGCTCCAGTGGGCTGACCATTAGGAAGGAAATCTTCCTGCTACCTTCATTAGGAAGAAAAGGACGCTGCATGAGAAACACTTATCAAAGTATGCCTCAGCAGCAGCCCTATGCTGAGGGATTTGGTGGCCTGCGGCTAGTAATACTTAGTGGTGCCCTTCAGAAAGGCAACACGAGACAGTTTTGAGTTGCTATGCTCCTCTAAAGGGATTCTGCTAAAAAAAGGAGAAGAATTTATCACCTCTTGGAACATATTTTGGCTGCACTATGCAAGCAATTTAGTAAAATCTCTGTATGTGAGTATTGGCAGTCTGAAGCAAAAGAAGTAGGGCTGCTTTGTGTGCACTGAAGAATTTCTGCAATTGACTTCTCTGGAGCCATAATTCATCACCAGATTCATATCTTGAAACCTAAAGTGCCCTTAAAAGGGCTGCTGCAAATTTATGAATCATAATCACAGTCCTCAGTTGACATGACAACCAGTTCCACTCCTGTTTAGGATCTTGCCCCACAAACCTGTAGCCCACTCAGTACTCACCCATGAGATTACTTTGTCCCCACCTATTTTTACAGGAACTTTTGCTGATAACAAAGAACACCTTTTTTTTAAAATGTGTTTGAAGGCAAATTATACTATTGAACACTTAGTGTTTTAGTGCTTGGGCTTCAAACTGTAACAAGCTGATTTGTTTAATATCTACAGTCCTTACTGGAATGTTTTTTAAATTGTGTAAACATTCCTGCTAGCTTTATGGTTTCTAAACATGGGGTTTTTTTTATGTGGGTACAAATTTAACTTGACAGCGTACTTTCCAAGCTTCCATTAAACAGGGCCAACTTTTTATTGATAGAGGAATATCTCTGAACTAGCTTTATGATGTCTTGCTATGGAAGACTTTGCATTAACTCCGACTAGAAAAATAAAAATAACCCACCATGTATTTGTAAGTCCTTTATCAGTTCGTACTGTATCGTAATGTCTGTGGGACCCCTGCCGGCGAAAAGGGGAAGAGAAGAGAGTGAAAAACTTTGAAGTTAAAGGAGAAGGGAATATATTTTCACTGTACATTGTGTTTGCCAGCTACTGTTATCATGCAGCCACCAAAGACCTCAGTGTTTGGAAACTTCTCACTTACAGGTTGCAGTTTGTTGCTTTCCTCACATAACTGTGTTTTACCTCCCTTCAAGTGTGCCAGTGCTGCTTTAAAAGATCAGTATAGAAATCTTCAGCTACACCATCTGGTTTCAGTTTTCCTTAATTTGGTGTCAGCCAAGCTCCTATAGTCCAGATGATTAAAAGGGACAGAGCTAAACCTGCTGCACTTTAGGGATTTTAAGCCTTCCTTTTCCTCCTGTAAATTCTGACCTTTCCAAAATGAGCTTTCTTTCTTTTCTTTTCCCCTTAGAAAGTGGAACATAAAGCAAATGTTTGATATTTTTACTGGAGGAGCCAAATTCCATGCATTCTGGCTGCTTTTCACTGACAGAAAAATTATTCCACAATAATTCGTCATTATTTCCAAAATGATACTGTATGTTACTGTAACAATAACAGCTAACTTGGCCTTTTGAGAGGTATATATTTTCTCAAGAAATTTCAGTCTAGTAGGGAAAACACTGATCATGGTGACCTTGAGGGAATACAGCCTAAAGAAAGAAGTGGGTGTTTGTGACTGTTTTGAAATCTCCTGGCTGGAATAGTTTCCTGTTGAGGCACTTTGTGCTTGTGTGACAACCCATGGAGGGGTTCTCCTGCTTGCTCTGTCTGCAGCCTGGGTCCTGAAAAGGTAAAGAGGGAGCAGGGCAGCCTCAGTCCCCTCTGCTGAGGGGCTCCCTGGGGAAATAAAATGTGCTGTGCATAAAAACTCGGTGTAACTGTTATCTGATTGTTTGCCTGATTACAGGACTAAACAGAGTTAGGGTGGGTACCAGTATATGCCAGGTATACTTGTCCTCTGTTCCTTGTAGCGCGAGTGAGCCTTGGGAACAGTTATGTAGTGGGATGAGTTATTTCGTTATTTAGTTGATGAGCTGCTGAATTCTTCCTCATCTGGATTCCTTTGTTTAGGTTGCCTCAAATTGTCACCAAACTTTATTATTTTTCTGCACACACAACTTTTAAATTCATGTAGGTGACACTTTTTTGTGCCAAAAATGCGCTATGCACTTCTCAGACCTTGCAGCTGGTTGAGCACCAATGAAGGAAATTAATTTGGTAACTGAGCTGAGAGAGAAAGATGCTTGGAGATGCAGTTTCTAATGCTTTCTTGTAGATGTTCCCATCAGACCATGTAAAGAACTCTTCCCATCTCTATTACGAAAGAAACATGAGAATATAAAACTTTTAAAGTATTTTAAAATTAAAACCTTTGGGAGCTTAATTAAATGTACTGTGAGAAATATGTGCACTTCACTTACAGCTATTGACTTGGGGTTTATGCATTATTGCCAAGTCCTGGAAGGAGTACAGTTTTAATGTTGGAATATTTGTTTTGTGCTTTTTTTTTAGGTTGAAGCGATGAGAAAATACATACTTAGATTCCACGTATATACTAAAAAGGAGAATTTTGGATTGCAGTAATGGAGATGACTTGTTTAAAACCTGCAGTTCTCTTAAGAGAATTTTTCGATCAGTCCCTTGAAAATTCAGGAGTTTTCAAGGACTGTGCGGAATGAACAAAAAGAGGATCATCATGTTAAAGTCACGTTTTGGTTGACATCCTGTGACACGTAGTTGAGATGTGGGTCATTTCAGCGTCGCTCATGTTGGATGCTGCCTCTTTGTTCCGCAGAATGACGAGCCGGATTCTGCTACAGACGTGCTGCTGAAGCCTTAGCGGAGCTTTGGTTCGTCGTAACGCCCATCCCTCCTCTGACTCGTACCTGCGGCACACCTGCTCGTCCGCTCCTTTTTCACCTGTTCATCTTTCCCCCTGCGTGTTCTAAAGCGCCCGTTCCGACGATGAAGCCTCCCTTCCCTATTCGTCCAGGGGCTTCCGACCGTGTGTCCACCCATCCCTGGTCCAGGGGCTTTCCCGGCCCCCGGGAGGCAGCTCGCGGTCCTGCCGGGAGCACCGGGAGCCGCCGGGGCCTCGCCTGCCCTCTGGCGGCCGCAGTAGGGATCCAAGAGGGCTTGGAACCGCGCCTGTTCCAGGGCGGAAAGAGCCGGTAAATCTCACAGCTCAAGCGTAGGAATATGTTCGCTATCCTTTCGCGGTCGGCACAGGTACTTTCATTGACACATTTAGTTGTACAGAGGCACGCGCGGGGGCGCAGCATCTCCAGCAGCTCCTACCTGGTACTTCCCGGAGTTCAGGGGGTAGCACAGGTAAGAAACGTGAACATGCAAAGAGGGGCTGCAGAGGGGCAGCACTCAGAAACGCGGGTATTGCTGCTGTTGCAATTCTCTGCCTGTGTATGTAGGCAGAGAAGACATGAAGTAGATGGAAAGCAGAAGTACTTTTAAGAAATAACGGAATTAACTACTGGTGAACACATCTGCAACTGCAGAGATGTTTTCAAAGTAAGGCAGGAAAACAAAAAAGAAAAAGAAAAGGGCATAAGAAGAGAGCTGAGCACTCTGGTTCCAAGATGTGACTTGTGGAACATTGCACAATAGCCCCAGACCGAAACAGGAGAAGCATTATTGCATGTAATGAGAGGGACTGGGAAGAAAAACTGTCCAAAGACAGAAAAACATATCCAGAGAGCTAGGGCTGGAAAATTCTCCAGAGAGAACATCACAAAGACTGACCTCATGATGGCCTTCAGTAGAACTCAAAGCTGTAAAGATCTGGCAATTTTTTAATTATTTTTTTTTATTTTTTAACTCGGGCCCTGTATGGAACTACTGTATTGGAAATGCCACAAGACTTTAAAACAAAATTAGTTATAAACATTGACTAGGTTAACATTTAAAATTATTGTTACTGTGTTTGAGACTTTTAGGTAATTATTTGTTAATTTGAGAATACAGTTTTTAGTCACTGTATTTCCCATAAATTGTAGATAGATGTGCACATTTGGGATATTTAACCCTATCTCATGTTAACTTCAGGCAACACACAGGGATACTACACTGATGCCCTAAGCTTCCTCTTTAGGAATGTACCTGTTTGTTTGTCACTAAAAAAACTCAATGTTTTTCTTTAGGCACTGAGCTCTCTGCATCCATGCCACCTATATAGGTGCCTTGTATTTTCAACAGGATTTTTCCTACTTCAGAGCTATACTACCAGAAGAAGAAAATACAGATCAGTGCTCAGCATCTCTAATGCTGGTTGTATTTGCCGTTATTTGAGAGTAAAGAACACAAAGGTGTGTATTTCTGGTATGTTCCCAGCAGCACTTTCTGTGAGTAACCAAACTGGAAGCAATATATTTCCAATTCTGAAGAAAATCTATTTTTTGTCAGTAAGTATGTCAATAATTTTCCTGCCCCAGTTCCCTTCTCTAGGACTGTTTGTCTTGGATCTCTTAGAAAATTTGAGTGATTTTAAATCTCTGACAGAGAGATTTGGGCAAAGCTGGTGTGGCAGAGCTGACCTCAGCAACGATGGGACAGCAAGCTGAGCAGATGAGGGTGAAGAGTGGAAAAGCTGATCTCCAGGCCATGGGGCCTTGCTTTGGTAAGTTATCTTCCCAAAAGCTGTCTGCACGTAGAAGACTTAAATGCTTTGAACTATTACTCCTTGGCCTGTGAGGGCAGGACACTCTCAAGCGCTGGACAGTTAAGCTGGATGAAATTAAGGTCTGGCTACCTCAGGGCCCTCTAAATCGTTAGTGATCTTAATTTTACAAGGGATACAGAAGCATCAAACAGTTCCTGGTGCCTTGAGGAATCAGGAATGATCAGTGCCTGGGACAAGCTATATTGCTGGTTTCTGTTGTTTGCTACTGTGGGTGGATCTTCAGATACTTATCTTGAATTTAACCTATTTTAGCGTCGTTACATTTGCTGTTTGTTTCTAAGCACTCCAATTATTTGAATTCACCGTTAACCTAAGAGGATGGATTATCAGGCAGAAAATATAAACTGGTTGGCTTTCTCTCAGGAGAAAAAAGAGGTGGAGAGCAGAAGGACTATGCTCCAGCAAGCACATGCTGGAGTCATTCTGGCTGTGAGGCTTTTGGAAAAGATCTGCCAATGTAGGCAGGTTTGGGCAGCCTCTTGGAGTTTGTAAGGCTCCAGGAGTTTATGTGGCTTCACCCCACAGGGCACCTAGAAGTGGGAACATAATACATGAGTCAAAGGTCTTGGAAGAGTTCACCGTGACTCTTCCAGTCCTAACTCTGTAAACCACTGGCACTATTCTCCAGATCTTCCTTTGCAGGCACAAAGGCATTTATGTTTGCTTTGCTTCACTCTGTCGCTGCTTGGTGCAAGAGGCTCTGATGTCAAGCAGCAAACAGTTGTCTTCTGTCTTGGTGCTGTGGGTTTCTGTGCACCCGTAATAATATACTGAGCACCTTGAATTTCTGTTGGCGTCTCTGAGAACTTCAGGTTGTCAGAAATGTTGGGGCTCTGACCCCACCCAAGCCCTCCTTTGAAGGCAGTATTTAAACCCTCAGTTTCTCTCCCAGTACACAAAGATGTCTTTCAAGGGCACGTGCCAACAAGAGCTACTGCATTTTTTCCATGGATGTGAGCAAGGAGGCAATATTCCTTTATAATTTACTTGCCATTAACTCAAATTTCTACTTCAGTGGGAGAAACTCCCTCCCTTGGCAAAGTTCTCAGGGAGTCTGTGGTCTGTCTTGTAGACCATGGTAGATTTTTCTGCTTCTCCCCAAGCTGTGACTTTTTATGACTATTTTTGCCCAGTGTTGTCTAGAATTATGTTATGCAATACAGTGAAGATCTGTGGGATTCCCAACCTCTGGCTCACACCCTCTCAGCATCTGTTTTTCCAGGTGTTTACAGTAAGGCTTTGTTTTGCTACCCACTGTACGGTGTCAGGATTTCCTGTTCACAGAGTTTTCCTCCTGAACTGAATTTTAATCACATGTGTGTATCTGAAGGTGTGTGCAGGCAGACATGGATCCATGTGTGTGTTTTAGATTAGCTTCATTATCTTCAAAGCTATAGGAAATACTGTTCTACGGATAAAGTGGGTTTATTCACCATGAACAGAAGTGAAAGTAGTAAGAACCAGGTAACTGAACTGGGCACAAAACTGGAATGAAAAGGTAACTAGAGAGACAGGGATTTCCCCTGGTAAAGAGGAAATAAATTACCATCAGGACTCACTCAATAAAACTGGGCAAAGGTTCCAGTCTAGGATTAATTTCTAAGGTCCCTGTCTACAAGACTTTTAATTGACAGGCTGGTGGTTTTCTGCATGAGCTCACCTCCAAACACCAGAGAAATAGCAGTAACAGGAATGGTATAAAATATAGACTGGTTCATCCATGGAGGTAGTTGGGCAAGGAGGATTTTTGACCATTAATTTCTGTAATTATTATGACAAATTAACCTTGCATCATGGAATCCAATCTACTCCACCTTGAGACGTCTTCTGAATGTCTAAAGAGAGAGACTGCACTCAGATAGGCTCCACTAAAGCCCTGAATCCAGCTTCTGGCCCCTGTAGAAAGTCCCTTCTTTCAGGTATTGCAGGGATTATAGTTGAGAGGAGCACTGTCTGCTGTGGAAGGTGTCAGAGGCAGACAGGAGGCATCCTGAGAGCTCACCACGGGGCCATAAACCTATCTGAGCAGAAACTCTCATGAGGAATGGCAGTTTGAGCCAATGTGTCTGAAAGATAAGACTGGCATGTGAAAGGAGGACGAGAAGTAGCCTTAGTTTTGCTATGTGGAGGTGAGACCTAACAGTGTTGTTAAGGCAGGCTACCCAAAAGTGGTCAGAATCCGAATTTCCTGTCAACTGCTATAGCCTTTGTGTTATTGCACTTCATTGCTGCCAATGTGAACCAAGGGCTCAGCATTTTGGAGGTGAAGATTTGGCACATTTCTGGAGATGTCACCTTCTCCCTTAGACCCTTCAGAAAGAGGTGAGATGTGCTGGATCTGTTTTGATCTGTTGGGTCCATTAGAGAACACATATAGTAGCCCTCTGCCAGGAAATCCAGACGAGTAACGGCACAAGTCGCACCCAGTGCTAGACTCCTCTGTTGGCAGGCTGGAGCCAAGATATCTGGCAAGGATGGGAGGGAGGGAAGGCTTTGAGTCCAGCCTGGTCAGTGTTGGGACCATTTTGCCAGCTGGCAGTTAGTTCACATTTATAGTTTCCGTGGTACACAAGTATCTATACCATTTGCTGGATGGGTTTTGCAAGGTTGCAGAAGCATGCATATCAATGTATACCCAGGAGAGGAACCATCAAGACCCTTCTTCATGGCAGTTTCTTGTGATGGAGAACACTGGATTCCTAAGCTTGCTGTGACTCATGTTAATTACAGAAAGAGAAAATCTGTGCACATCAGTGCATGCCATGCTTAAGTGAGCTGCTCCCGCAGAGAGGCTGTGTGTGCCTAGGTGGAGCTCCAGACCATCATAACTCCCTCACTCAGTAACCTGAGGGATGCTGGTATGCTGGTGAGTGTTGAAAGCAACCCCATTAGGATGCAGAAATAGACAAGACCTACTCTAACCAAAAAGAGTTAAATACAGGCAGTACAAAAAAAAATTGTTAGAAAATGACACCAACTCTTACTGTGCAACTTCCTTTTTTTTTTTTTTTTTTTGTGTGTGTGTGTGCTGTAGAACTGGATCAGTGACACACGTCTTGAACTGTGCAGAGGTAGATGAGATTTAGATGATAGGATATAAGTTGTCTTTATCAATCTTCAAAGCAATAAAATCACAGAGCTGTTCTTTGTCACTTGGAGGTGAACACTCAAAGGGCAGGAGCAAGACCAGTCAGGAGCAGTGACAAATTTGACCATACTAAAAAACAAAAACAAAAACAAAAAAAGAAGCTGAAAACACTTGATGTTTCCAGTGCTGGGCTACATCTGGAGACAGTAATAGGAAGTAATGCCTCAGCTTTACTAAACCACATTTTGACAATATCTCTCCTACTGCCTGTGTCAGTGATCCAAGCCCATCATGTGCCCTTATGGAAAACCTGCAGTAGGGCGGCTGTGCTGTGTGATCCACTTCTGGGGGCTCATGTAAGGAGAGGATGGGCCTTGTGCCGTCATTGACATTGCAGGTTCAGATACTGACGTTTCAAAATAAGGATTTCCAGGCTTTTACAGAAGTTAGAGTGAAAATCATCAAAACTTTAGTCTTTTTTTTTTTTATTAGCGTTGTCCAGGTTTAATTGATGCAGAGGATGCTGAATTCGTAGCTACAGTTCACAGACTCACAGGGTGGGTGGGGCTGGAAGGGATCACAGTGGGTCATCTGGTCCACCCCCCCTGCTCAAGCAGGGACAATCCCAGAGCACATCGCCAGAATTGCGTTACCATTTATTAGGTAAGGTCTTTTACTGCTTTGAGGAATAATAATGAAATTGTCGCTATGGGCTGCAATGGCAGTGGTGCAATGCTGTCACGCGAAAACATATTTGCTGATGTTTTGCACTTCAGTGCAGCCCTGAAAAACCCTCCCTGGCTGTACTGATGTTCCTTATCCAAACCGAGCTAAATCCGGTGAGACTGGGCAGCTTGCACGGGAGAGCCGCTCTCCGAGGTGTCTCTGCGTGGCACGAGGGGTGCCAGCGGCTGGGCAGAGGGCTGCAGTCCTTCGGGCGGCTCCTGTTTTCCCCGGGGAATCCCGCCGCCCGGGATTTCCCCCCGCTCGGGGCCGGCAGCCCCGTGCGCCCGGCCGGCCGGCAGGGGACGCCAGAGCCCCGCGGGAGCGCCGGGTGCGCGCGGGGGCTCCCGCAAACGCTCCCGATCCCTCGGGATCGCCGCGCCCGCCTCCTGCCCCGCCATCCCCGGCCCCTGCCCCGCCATCCCCGGCTCCCGCAGGACTCGGCCGCTGCAGGGCAGCAGACCGGCGGCGGGGGCGGCTGTTCGGGACCCCCCGGCCGGCTCCTCCGCGGTGCTCCCCGAGGATGCTCCCCTCATCGCGGGCTGTCGGCCGGCTCCCAAAACACGTTACTTCGCCGCTGTAAAGACTTCAGGGCACGCTGCTGACACTGCCCTCCCCGCGGGGCAGCCGTGCGCCGCTGCCCCCGGGTTGTTCCCTGCACAGCCATCAGCAAATTGACACTTTTGTTTATTGACAACTTCATACACCTTTTTGGTAGGTTTTGTTTTGGACAGAGGGTTGGTTTTTTTTTTTTTGTTTTTGTTTTTTTTGGTGTATTTATTGTGTCTTCTAAACCAAGTACTATGCGTAATATTCAGACATACTGTGAGTAAGCAGTATTTGTTAGCTTGTTAAAATTAAGTGATTCCTAGTTAGCACAGGGTATAACCCTATACTTAGGCTTCTGACTTTCATTTATTTGGCAGTACAACTTTTTGCCTTGGACGCACACTTTCAAGTTAAATCTTTGAGGTGAGACACTGCCTTGCCGCTGGCAAGGAAAGCTTGCTTTTGTAGTAGTAGTGACTAATTTACACGCCTGCCCCCGCTCTCTTTCTAGCCTTCTATTCATAAGCAATATATCAAGGGTGGACGAATGCCAGCAGAACAGTCTGTCTTCAGGAAAGATACTAGCTTTTTTTTTCACCCTTGCTTGAGTCTCTACTTGTGCTGGCACAGAAAGTCTGTCAGTACAACCTCCATCGTTACCTTATTTTTCCTTGTTTCCTTTCCTCCTACTCCAGTTCCGTCCAAACCTTCAACCCCCTTTCTGATAAATATCTTGATGCCGAGGAAGGCGCTAACAGGAGTTTGTGTGTGTTTTAATTTAGAAATCATTCTTTCTTTTTGAGATTGACTTCAAGGAAGCAAAAGTCCCTTTGTAAGTGTCACCTGAATATTTCATATCCGATCCAAGTGCCTTCTCTGGTTTGCTCAGGTTTCATATAAGCTGCTCTGTAGTCACAGAAGTCCTTGAACTTCTTGCTGAAATTGCACCCAGCCATCCCCTTCTGCAAGGAGAGGGAGAAAGCATGTCCACAAGAGTTCACATTAGTAATGACTCTAAATGCCCATTTCCCGCACTTCTTCTCTAGCACAAACAACAAAAATAGTCCACTTGCACAGAATCTGATTCAGCTTTCTTGCATTCCACAATAACAGATGGATTGCTAGACTGTTTACTGTTGCTTCCCACAAACTTCCTGTTAGTAAACTCCTGTATTATTTATGAAACAAAAAAATTACAAAGAAGTACCTTAGCTGATTACTGCCTGCTGGTGAACCACTGCCAGAGGAACTTTTTATACAAATATGTGTGTGGGAGCAAAGATCACTCCTGCTGCAGTTGTTGGGTTTTTATTTTTACTTTTACAATTGTTTGTTTCACAATATACTGTGACCCTGTTGTGCTGTGCTCCTGAGCAGATATTTCCTGCACTTGGGCATTTACAGTTGAGTTGAGGTATCTGTGAACGTGTGAAGGAGCAAGGGGGGGAAAAAAAAAGCAACACACATGCATGTTACAGAGATCAGCTATGAATAAGAAATGTTTAAAACCTTTTTGGTTTACACTGACAATGATTAATGAGATGTTACTAATGTGTTATTAATCTCTGCCGACCCACCTTAGGAAACTGACTGTCTTGGAGCTTTTGTCAGAAAACAGAGAACAGTGCTGTATTGATCACCTTTGTGCTACTTCTGACATAAGTAGATAGTAAATGTGAAGAAACTTTATTTTCCTCTCAGATTGGCTGTTAAACTCCACGAAACACGGGAACTGAGAAGAGCACTTTGTTTGCACTGCATACTGTAAGTTAGACTGATTTCTAATTCTTAGTGATGTGACAGGGGAGGCCAGCCTAAAAATCTGTTTATACAATTTTATCAACAGAGCAAGTGAATTTTAAAAATCATCTGTAATAAAAAAGAGCAGAATGTAATGCAGAAATATGAATTTTGTATATTACCAAAAGGACTTTTAGCATTTTTAAAAACAACACTTGACCTGCCATAGTCATTCTGTTTTTTTATTAGTTGCTATTATATTTCATTGAGATTATATTCTATTTATGTATTCTGTGTGAATGGATTGGCTGCTTCACCTGATATTTATGATTGTAGTCATGCATTATATATACACACAGAAACAGAATGAAATTTTTCCTGATCTGAGACACAGATAATTCTTCCTCAAGATTTTTTACGTGATTCCCTAAACTGAAATCAAAACTCAAAACAGCACTGCAGATCGAGCACTTTCTAATGCCAGCCCTGCTACATGGATCATTCATTGCATAAAGTTTAACAAAAAAAAAGCTGTTCTGCATTGTAGGCAACTGCAGGATGCTGATTAAATCATCGAAAACCTTTATAAGGTCTGTATTTGCAAAGGACTTAGATGGAAGAGGGAATTTGCTGATCCTGGGGCAGAGCTCGTTTTTAAGTGTTTGTGTGAGACAGCACAACGTAACCAATCACTCATTTTGAGTAATAGTGAGAATATGCCCTCTCTGAGCAAACTCTCTTTTCTTTGCTTCTTTAAACACCCTCACTCAGAGTTCCTATTGACAGGAACAAAATTCAGTAGTATTAAGGTAGACGATCAACGGCAGAATCTCCTGATGCTTCCAGTCCACCAACAAGAATCTTGTTGACAGATGTTTCTGCGCTTTATGCAAATAGGAACTTCATGGATCAGTTTTCTTTTCCTCCGTGGAATATATGCAGCTGGAAAATGGAAATCCAGCTCCACGGCACGAAGTGAAAAAAAAAAAAAAAAAATCAGAAAAAAAATCATGCCACTGACCAAACAGGCAGCCGAGAGAAAGCAGGCTGTAGATGTGAAATCAAACAATTAAGCTGCTGGTTCTTAGGATCACTTCTGGCCTTAATCAAGCAGCGTACGTGATGATATAGGTTTTGTGGGCGCTCTCTGCAACTCACTCACAAGTAGTTTCTGAAACAGGAGAAAAGAAAATTTTTCCTGTGTTGTGTATAATGTTTCCTCACAATTTATTTTTTTTTAAATTTTTTTTTACCATTTCTGATATGCTGTTTTCATTCTTACAGTGGTTGTGGATAGCTGAATTAGATGTGATGTGTAAGTGTATTAAAAATAGTGAAGTTGAGTTTGCACATGGAGAAAGGATTTCAGCTTCTTATATGTAAAACGTAAGGTATAAACGTTTATATAAACTGTATAGACTTAGTCATGTTCATTGTAATAGCACAGAAACCTGGACATGTGAAAATGACTGATGAAAAGAAGAAAGATAATTTCCTTCCTTTTTACTGAAAGGAAAAAATAACCCTTAAACTTACTGAATTAAAGGAGGTTTTAAGGAAATATAGTTTTATAAATTTTAATATAATATATAAAAGAACATCTGCATTTATTAATTTCTGTAATATCATGCAATAAGAAAGAACTGTAGAATCCCACCTATTATTACCCTAGAAAATCATGAAAGGTGGTCATCCTAAATGCAATTATTTTTTAAAAAGCTAGTTTTATTGCTATTAATAAATAAAATCAATACCATTATTTTATACTGATTTGGTTTTCTTCTGATTTTATATGTCCTTTTTAAGATTTCTAGACAAGTATTTTTTATCATCAGATGTCAGAACTGTCTGTATCTTATTTTCTCGGTGAGGCTTTTGTTAATTTTGTATATTTTAGAAGGTTTAAAATCTCTCAAAATTTTTTTTCAATATTTTCATTCAGAATTTAATTCAGAGCCTGTATCTGGTCCTGTGTAAACATTCAGTCAGGATCTATGATAAATTTTCTTTATATATACACAAAGCCTGGTTTTGTATCATGGTATTGTCTAGAATCTTGTCTTCATTTCGTGACTAGTCAAATGCTGGGAAGAGATCTTTATTCAGTTCAGATGTACTACATAATTTTTTTTTAAAGCCCCTTCCTGTACTTCTTTTCTTCTAGTGAAATTTATAATAAACATCAGTGATTTTACATAGATTCATTTTAATCGAGTTCCTTAAAAAAAGACAAACATGAAACCGACACCCAAAGATGTAGTGCCAGTCCTAGGAAAAGAGGAAAGAAAGGGGCTACATGTGTAAATGACAATCATGCTACACTGAATCTAATTCAGATACAGCAAATAATTGGCAATATGTTTGTAGATATTACGTCATGTCTGTTTTTGCAAATAGCTGTGCAGCTAGTGATGTTCTGCAGGTAAGGTACAGGTTGAGCTGACCTGTGTCTGAAGAGTCAAATATAATTCAGGACTCAAGTATTAATAGAATAAACTTAATTTTAGTTTTTTTATAGGTGCAGCTGCATTTTCTATTTAATTATAGGCTCCCACAGTAGTAATTTTTCCATGACCTACTCAATCTCAAAAGTCAGAAAATTGCTTCTTTTTTAAAGCTGACAATAGCACGGTATGTTTCCAAAGGAAAAAGACAAATTACAGCAAATCATTACTTTAAGCATATTTAAATAGCCAGGAAGAAATCCTAATTGAAAAGTTTGCTAAAATGTGAAAAAGTTAGCAGTGCTTTAAAAAAAAAAAAAAATTATTCTCTTGTTTGTAACATTACAAGCTTATGATATGATGTCTTTCCTTTCTCTGCTCACCCTCTGCACCCATTCTATCCTTTCTGATAAGGTTAGACAAAATGTTTTTAGGAAGTAAAAATTTTAACTGGAGAGCAATTAATCTGTAGATATGTTTAATTATATAAGTTGATTATTCCATGTGAAGCTGATACAAAGATAATGGGAATCTTTGTATTTCTTTGCATGGGTTCCAGAGCAGTCTGTGAGGCTTTATTATGCAGTAGTAGCTATTTTCCCCTTGTATTTTAAAAGAATTTTGTAGCCATATAATTATCATGATATGTATACCGGTGATATAGTAGCATATTTATGTTAAACGTTAACAAGATTCAAGTCAATAATTGACCTAGAAATGAGCAGCATTTGAGTAATCCCTAAATGAGTACGTGTTTAATGTGGTTCATGGGGTGTAGTGTGAGCGTCAGGACCGGGGCTGCCGGGCAGAGCTGGTGGAATTGTGCGGGGAAGCTCCTCCCGTGTCCTCACTGACTGCATTTGGGGGGCACGGGGGACCTGTGAGTGTTGATTTCAGGGGAGTTAGGCAGTGTTGGGGGATATGGTGGATCTGTGAGGAGCTAGGCGGTGCTGTGAGCATCCCCAGGCTGTTGTTTGCAGGTGGGGAGCTCAGGGATGAGGGGCTGGGGTGACTGCGACTGTTGGTGGCCAGTCCCCGTTTGGGCCCTGTCACTGCCCAGCGAAGGCGGTGTCTGGGCAAAGCCATCCACCACAGGGCATGGGGTGCACCCTGTGGTGGGCAGGGCTGGGGGCAGCTCCTCGGCTCCTCCGCTGTCTGTGCCCCTCACCGTCCTGGCCAGCTGCCTGCAGAGCTGCCAGTTCCTTGTCGTTAACCATGTTACTGCCAGGGAGGGCATTTCTAACCACAGATGTCCAGAAAGCAAAAAAAAAGGGTATCATAAAATAGACTTTACGATCATGAAGTGAACCCTTGTCCTCCCTGAAACCTCTTCGCAGTAAACCTGTGCTCTTCCACCATTCTCTCTGGTCCTTCTCCCATTGTTTCCTGCCTCCGAGCCTTCCCCCAGCACAGGAGGGCCCAGGCCCTTTCCCTGAGAGTCCCCTGGGACTGTGGCAGGCCATCCCCAGGGTATCTGCAGCAGACCAGCTCCCACGGAGCAAAGGCAGGGCAGTGCCAGATCTGCAGAGGATTTTGGAGAGGCTGGTGAGTGCAGGCGCTGTGGGAGGAGGTGGGCTGGCCAGAAGGAACCACTGCTGGCATCTCCTCATGGAAGAGAGAAGAAAAGGAAGGCTGGCACCGGGGTTCCTTCTGTTGCCACAAAATACCTGGAAAGAAGTCTTGTCTGTCAAGGTAGGTAGCCATGGCAATGTGCCTTCCACAGTTTCCCCAAGGGAGCACACAGAAGAAGGAGTCGCTCTCCTATATCTGCTGAAGTACTTGAGTTTTCTCCATCCCTGTGTTCTGCATTTCCGATCTCTAAATGACTGAACCTCTTAAAATTAGACCCAAGCCATGGTCCTGTGAAAGAAAGCAGTGATTAGTGTGATTCTTACCACAAAAAAAAAAAAAGAGAACAATTAGAGGAGAAATTTGCTGTATTTCTGTCTTATTTTACATGACCAGCAGGTCAGATTTACCCATGTGGCTCTCAGTGTTAGGCACACAGAATGAATTCAGGACAGTATTGTTGCGTCCACAAAAATTCTGTGAGAGCTCCATAATGATAAGAATGGTTGTAAATTTGTCAAAGCCCATTCCAAGTTCTGCTCCATGATGCAATGATCTGATCCAAGCCATTTTTGCACCAGGCACTCAGATATATTTGCTAGTTTAAAAGAGCCAAAAAAGTTTAAATCCCAATTTAAGCAAATGCTTCAGGTTTTGACCCTGGTTAGTCACCCAGTACATTAGACAGAAAATAGTCCTTTCAGTCCCTTGGTTGATCTAGTCCTTAAAGACCAAGAGCGACCCAAAAGGACGGTGAATGGGGAGCTTCCTGGTGTAAGGGGCAGCTCAGAGCGAGGCCAGGAGCAGGACTGCATCTCCATTTGGAGTTGTGGTGGCCTGGTTGTCCCACAGCTGCTCAGAGCTGGGATTCCTTGATCGGTCTGTTCTCTATCCCAGTGCTACTCCTCTGGTCTGTACGTCAGAGGAGCTCTGTGCAAAACCAATCGGCATCCAAGGATTGTTTTAGCCAGCAGTGTTTTTCATTTAAGTCAAATGAAAAATGAGGTGAAGTCTGTCATACTTGCCTGATACGTTTTCTTTCTGCCACTTTGTTTTAATTAGCTGGTGTGAAAAAAATGGGAGTTTAAGTATGAGGGAGGTGGATTTTTCTTGCCATTTTTTTTGGTCTAATTTTTCAGTCATGTATCAGACTATGCCGTTGTGTTTTCTTACCCATCTGATCCCAGACCATGCTGACCTACAGAGTCTCATTTTCATAACAGCTGGCTGATCACCAGCACAGCTGAGTTGGGGGGCTCAATGGAAGTACCTTGACCCCCCAGCCAGCATCTCTCAGGGAATTCTCTTTGTTGGGTGCTTTCAGCTGAGGCCACACCCAAAGTCGAAGGTGATTTCTATTTGCCAAAGTGGGAAGACAACAGGAGGAAGAATAAAGATGAAAAATCTAAGCAGTCAGTTGAACTTGTTCAGCCTGATACCCGTCTGCGGTATTCAGGCAGCAGCTAACCCAAGGTTTCCCTAACCTTGGCAGAAGTGCAGGAAATAGTTGTAGTAGGATGAAGTGTTCTTGAACTGTTTCTCCGATGTATCAAGCACAAGCAGGCCATTCTTCAATATTAAGCATATGCCTCTCTTTTCTTTCCCTTTAAAGAAACTTTTTATTGTAGATTATAAAAGGGGGGAAAAAAATCAATCAGTCTCTGTGGATCCCTGTGCTGCATCTACACTATCCAAGGACAAAGATGCAAATCAGGACGTCCCCAGCATAATAGAATTTATAAGGCAAATTTCTTGCTAAAGTCTTACAGCAAAGGAAATAGCTGTGCTCAGTGTTATTTTAAACAAAAAGGAAAAAAATAATTAACCACATTCTTAAAAACATCAGCTTCCCTAAATGCATCAGAAACAACATTCCAGATAAAAGCAGCATGATGTGAAAAGACCTGATCAGCAACAGATTGATGTCTGGGCTGGGGGACTAATGTAAGAACTTAAAGACTTGGCTAGAGAATATATCTTGAGAAGCATAAACATATAAGAGGATGCCAAACCATGAAAGGCTTCTTTTGCACTGAGAATTCAGAAATCGGCGTGTTGACAAGCAGAGAAGCCAATGCTGCTAGCAAAGCACATAGGGCGATGAATAAACTCAGCCTTTGGGAGCCTAGGATGAGATCTAGAAAGGGGCCAGTCAATTTAGCCATGACTTTAAGTTTCTACACCCGGTATTTAGGTGCTGTCAAGCCTCAGACCTCCCCGCCCAACTGCCAGTGATGATGTTTCAGGGACTGGGGTAGCCAGCTTTGAATCAGAAAGTGTGAGCTAGTGTTCAGTGTTCAGAGAGGATAGAGAGACTTTGAGAGACAAACTGCAGAAGCCCGGTTGAGCCATTTGTTGGGGTTAAGGGAGATCCAGGTATAATTTCCTGCTCAAATGCGCTGCATTTTCTGGCCATTTGCTTAGCAGTGGGCTCCTGGAGCTGGATATCCCTTCTCCTGTGTACTGGCTGAGACCTTGGAGGCTGTGTGGGGTCTGAGCTGATCTTTGGCTGGTACGTCCAAGGCAGATACATGCCTCTGGAACTGTGATATTCCACTAGCATGTATGGAGCTACTGCAGCATAAATACTAGCTTTAAACACTTGAGCAACGAGCAAAGTAAGCAAACTCATGTCATTCTTAAAAGTGAGACCTGGTCACCCTTTATTAACTGGGGTGGTCTCTCTGGGATGCTAGCAGAGAAGTGGTATTCTTCTCTTGTGAGGAAAAAAATACATTTTTCCTCTAGCTGCATTTAAAATTGGATAGTTCAATAATTAGGCTAGAAATAACAGATTTATATATGAAGCAAAATAGCTATGTAAAGGTAGTTATTAGGGAGTTAAATAGGTACTAGCTAATGTACAGTCTGATTTTCGATGGGTAAGCTAAGTTGAAAAACTATATTCTAAGGAAAATAGACATATTTGCAAAAATACAGGCTGTACATATGATGGGGAAAAAATAATCAAACTCTTTACCTAAAAAAAAGCAACTTGAGAGGCAATCTATAGGAGAAAGCACCAATGGCTTCATCCTTTGCAAGCCTACCATGCAACCACCCAAGATAAACTCTGCCTTTTTCTGGTTTGGAAAAGATCTTGAATGTTCTTTAAACTTGTTGACTTACTCCACTTTTGCCAGGCCTTCCTGCATAAGCACACTGATCCAAATGCAATCATCCCTGGAGACGTACTCATGCTATTGTCAGGTGTCTCCTGGGGGCTGAGCACCTACCCTGGGAGGATGCTGGTAAGTACTGCAGACACCTCTCAGCAAAGCGATCAACAACTATGCAGCTGATGGCTCTCATTCTTGTTTGGTTGGCAGGGATGGTGTCACTAAACTTGAGCTCACTTGTCACAATGGAATTTAATTATCTGCTGGAGAGAAGCCCTGACAGCTGTGGCGTAGGTTTTGCAATGTGGATGTTGCCTGGATCGCAAGAAAAATATCAAGGGCTGGTGACAACAGCCATGTTCTAAAAGCATCTCCGCCTGGGTTAGACCACTGCCTACCAAAGAGGTACGTGCGATTATCTTGAAGTTATTTATTGACTGTTGTGTCAGATCATGGTTAAAGTTTATCTTTACTGAAAGTTGTCCTCAGGAATCCTTATACTTCATCAAAAGCAACTTTTCTTTTCCAGGGTTTAGGCTGGAAGCACAGTGTTTGTTTACTGCATTGCCCTTGGGTTTGCCTCTGGCTTGTGCTTCCTGGGGGAAAGGCAGTGGGCCTGCTGCTGGTTCCTAAAACACTGACAGTCTGTGAAGGCCTTCTGGTAGTGAAACCATTTTACTAGCAGCAGCATCAGGTAAGACCTCATCATTTTCTTATGGTAATGGTTATAATTGATAAACTAAGGAAATGTGAGCTGACAAAAAGGGCAAGTGTGTGTGTGATTTATTTTGTGGTTTGTTCTTTTTTTTTTTAATGGAACATTACCTTAGCTCGTACTCCAGAATACTGGGATTTTTTTATTTTTACCATTTTTCTTTTCACGTTGGCAAACAAGTACTTCTGCCAGTAGCTCTCTAAGGTCACTGACATGCTCTGAGGTGCTGAAGCCACTTTTATAATAAATTCTGTTATACACTTGCAAAAACAAAGGACGCATGTTGTGAATAGAAAGAGGCCCCATTTGGCATTTGTTTGCCCCTCTGCCAACCTTGGAGGAGCACCCAACCACCCAGATGCACACACACCCTTGGGAGCCCTAAAGGCACAGCAGGATCATCCTCTGACTTGCATCCCTGAATCCGCCTACCTCCCAGCATACAGAAACATTGTCCCTCAAAGACTGAAAAAGGAGCCTCTTTTCTGTGGGAAGTTTGTAGGTGCCAAGCTACACCCATGGACATACTTGTCCTCTCACACACCACAGATTACCGTGCCTCCTGGGGCCTCCTAGCCATGTTCCCTGGGCTTCAGGTGAGCTCTCCCTAAGTCCTGGGGTCCATGGCTGCAGTCCTGTCCTTCCCCTCTTGGGACTGAAGCAGAAAATACACTTCCAATGGTGGAAGGGAGGCACTCCATAACCTCAGTTTAAAGAAGGGTGAGGCCTTTTTGGCCCCCAAGACTTTTTTCTGCCTGAAGTCTTTTTCTGTATTAAAGAACAGATGAAGTGGAGTGTTGCTTGTGCACTCTCTAGGCCACTATTAGATTAAACCATGCTTGGCACTAGACCGTGTTTCTCGTGCCTGTTGTCCTGGAGCTTCCTGGGCTAAGTCTGGAAGTTAGACCACACAGCTGTATGTACTTCCCAGGACCAGGCAGGGCAAGGACATCATTTGTCTGTGCCCTGCTCAAGTGAGAGGGAAGGCACTTTTGTAAGACCCTTGCTGCTAGCATGAGCTAAAAGGGACAACCTGTCTGTAGCGAGCTTTGGGAATGAGTTTCTTCTCCAAAAAGTGAGTGTGTTGTAATCTGTTTACATTGTGCACTGGCAGCTCTTGATGCATGCTGTTAGGACTAGAAACAATTTGGAAATTCTGGAGTTAAAACTATATAAGTTGCACAAAGATAATACTTAATAAACATGAATACGTGGTAGGATGTGTTTTTTTCCATCCTTTTAATATGACTTTTAGACTTACAAGCTTTTATCTTATTTTATGAGGCCATGTGAAATAAATTAAATGTAACACAAGATGCTGTTAAAAAAGATTTTATGACATCAAGAACTGATTCTATATTAGGACCAGATCCTACATAGGCTTATGGATCTGAGTAATTTTGTTCCCATAGATAAGCTATGGAGTCAGCTATGGCTAACCATTTAAATGCTCAGAATCAGGCCCTCATTTTGAACGCACTTCTCATTGTTAAATCAATGTGAAAGTGAAATCTGTCTCCTCTCAAAAGGAAATTGCCAAGACTTTCTACGCTGAGATTTGGGATCTGTAGAAAATGAAGCCTTTTTATTTTTTTCTTCCCTCCAATAATCTGTTCAGTGAACAAGCTGTGAAAAATAGTTCTATATTTTTTCCATGTGATGCAGCAGACGGTAAATTTCCATTTAAAAGAATGATCAGAGTAGCTGCTGGCACTGAACTCTGTTGTCTTAGTCAAATCTACTTACAAAGAGTTTACAGCAATACAATAGCTTATTATTTCACTCAACCAGAAATCAGATGAAAAAGGCAAAGGGGAAGCCTGAAGTAGGTTCATGGTCAGAATTCTTTTCTTTCTTAACATCTTGGGGTTTTTTTAATGCAGGAGTTGAGATCAGTAGTTTTATGTGTAACGAGGAGAATATTTCTTTTCACCTCTACTTTTGTATGCTATGAAATAATCAGACTACATACTTTTATAGTGCCTTTCTTCCAGGGATCTGAAAGCACTTTACAAACATTAATTAAAGTCTCACAACACCCATGTGGAGGTAAAGGAGCATTGTTTGCAGAAGGCTTAACCTGATTCTTTAAGTACTATGCAAGGAAAATAATGGAATAGTCAAAGCAAATTAATCTAACTGAATTGCTAGAAGCATATAAATGTATATGTGTGTGTATATGTACGTGCCTATGTATGTGTGTGTACATGTGCATGCGTGGGCCTGCAGATCTGTATTGCTCTGTGCCTGAGGCTGCACTTCTTCTGCCCTGCACATCCTGCCTGTTGTTGTCTCAGGGGATATGATGTGCGCTGCTGCTTCTCTCTGCACGGGGCCTCGGGTCAGTCGACAAATGTGTATCTTCTAGGAAACCCAGGGAAATCTGTCATTGTCATTGATGCGACTAGGATGACTTTAAAAAAATTTAAAAGGCAGAAAAGTTTGGGGGTTTTTTTTTTGTTTGTTTGTTTTTTTTTTAAATCACAAAACTTGTGAATGAAAATCATAGGTGGATGGTGGGCACCCAGAAGGGGTCTTTGCCACCTGTGCTGGGGAGGCTGGATCCCCTCTGGTGGAGTTGCCAGCACCTCCCCTCTTTGACTGCCACTTGCTGTCCCTGAGCCTGGTGGCCTTGCCCTTGCTGCTGTTGCCTGAGCAGTGCCCCCATGCAGGGGAGTTTTTGTTGTTGCGCTGCAGAGGGAGCTCTGCAGAGGGGGCTTGGCTCCTGCTGGGGCTGCCAGCTCCCCTCTGTGCCTGGAGGCAGGAGAGAGGCATCCTCCTGCTGCAGCTTAATATTGGGCTTGGCTTGGCTCCCCAAGGTAACAATGTCTACATTAAAAATTGTTATTTTACAGGCTATAGAACTGGTGTTATCCTTTCCTCTTAGCATCATTCCTGCAGAGGTGTATTCCCTGTAATCTGCTGTGTGTGTGTCCGCCCGATGCCCTGAGCAAGTAAACTTGTGTCAGGTATGTCCATTTCTCCACCTTCACTGCTTTGATTTCCTGCTGCTGCATGTCTTCAGCGTCAGCTAAAGGCTAGAGCCACCCCAGCCCAGTGTGTCTGACAGGGAAGGCTGATTCATTGTGGCTTTCTAGTTGCACTGTCAGAAATGGAAATGAAGTGAGGGAATTAATCAAAATGGAGAAAACCCAAGCTGAAGGACTGAGCTCACTTCTATTTTCAGCTCAGTGGTGGAGTGGATAGCCCTTTCTCCTACTTGCACAGCCTGGAAGAATGCACTGCTGAACTCTTGCAGCCTGACATCTCTTCTCCTTAACAAGAACAGGTAAAAAAAGTATTTTTCTAGAGGTTATAGGACATCGCTATTTTCTTTGTTTAGTCAAAGCTCTGGAGAAATAGGTCCACATGACCACTATGAGTCTGAAAGGATGTTGAATGGCTACTAAAAGCAAAATGGGCCCTGATGCCATGAGCTTTCATTATCCCTAGTCCCATGTGCTGTTACAATCTAAAAATGCTTTTGGGTCACCAGCATTAGATCCTTTTCTTAATCTTCATGATGTCTCCTTTCTGCTAACTTTGCTTTCTCTCTCTGACGTAGGCTGTAAGATCTTCAGTGCAAAGAGAGCATCTTTTATCTCTGTAAAGTGTCATGCAAACTTAGGGCGGTACGTAAATATTTAATAATAATATTAGTGATGGAGATTAGAGTCCTGGAGGAATGTGTCTCCTTCCTTGCAGATGCAGAACATATAATGGAAATTTGTGTACTGTTTCATTTCCCTAGTGAAAATTTTTCTGCTCACCCATTTTCCAATTGCCCTATCATCAATTTGGTAAGGCTATTGGGGCACACTAATCTTCACTGGGAATGGCTTAATTAGAATGGGCAAATAACTGCTTTTTCACCTGAGACTTTGCAAGAAACTCCCTTATAATACAACTTTCCTTTCTTTCATGTTAGAAAAATGGGAAAAAGGGGATACCTTCTGTTATCTATCTTACAGTTCTAATCATCTTTATTCTGAAAAGGAAAGTAAATGTGACTACAAGTGATCTCCAAATCACATTTCAGAGCAGGAGATAGAAACTTTTAATTTACAAAACATCAACAAAAAAAACATGTTGACTTTTCTGAAATGTTTGCTTTTGAGCAACACCCCTTGCCTCATTCAGTTCCCATCCTTGTCTGGTTGTAGGACCCTGAAACCACCCCAAGGAGACAGTGCAGAGCCTGACAGCAGGCAGTGGTGTTGTGCAGTGCCCACCAACCTTCGGTGCCAGGAGCTGTGCCACGGAGCCCTGCAGGCAGCTGGAGAGGGCTCCTCCAGGGGGGCACAGGGACAGCTCTGCAGGACATCGCTCTCTGCTGCCCACAGAGGCGGGACACGCAGTGCACCTCAGCCACCTCTGGACAAACTACTGCACTGGAAAGGTACTTGTGTATTATATAAGAGCTATTCCCAAAAATGTTTTCCTTTAGCTTGGGAGAAGCTGCATCTCTCAGGGGTCATTCAGGAGTGAAGGACTGGGAGAAAACCACTTTTATTTTTTTCCAGTAATAATCTTCTCATGACCATGCAGAGGAGAAGTGTCACAGCCTTCTGCTGGTGGTGTGTGGGCTGATGGCATGCTGTGCCACTGCAAGGGTTGTGAGCAGCTGTGAGTCCAGGCCAAATCTGGGGGAAAACTGTCCAGGGGTGCCCAGAAAGGGAATATTTGTGAGGTCCCATGATAATGGAGGTGTTAGGCGAGAGGGCTGATCTGTGCTCCCTGACAGCAGGGGAAGGGCTTCAAGGTACTCAAGCCTGGGGCAGCATCACAGGAGACAGGCTGTGAGGAGCTCAGAGCTGCACTCTGCTCATCAACTCTTCTTACTTCTTCATTTTCAGTAGCCTAAGTAATTTTTAAAATAGGTTGGTTATTTAACTAGATTCACTTTATACGAGGGTTTAGGCTGTACCTTACTTAAATTGTAAATTTTCTAATGATTGTAGCCAATAGCAATTAATTTTAAATAATTAAGACAAATACACACATTAAATTGCCAAACACTACATTTTTCTCATTCATTTATGACTTAATAGACTTCATTGTATGTGTTCACTCTTTACTAATTGCACAGTTGACAATTCTTTATGACTTTGAGGAGCTCAACATTTTCTATCTTTACTGGCTGCATCCTCTTAGCATAATCATAGTCTTAATTTTGTTTAACTTATGCTAAAGCAAAATATGAATCTAAACCACAGGAGGCAAATAAAACACGTCATTGTACAGTTTGCTACATTTTATAAAACCCTTTTACAAGCAAGAACCATCCACCCGTTCTGTTCAATGGAGTAAATGGGATCTAACCATGCTTTAAGGACTGTGCTCATCTTTAAACTGATTAGTTCCTATCCTTATTACAAAATGCAGGCATCTATAACAGGTCTAACATCTAATTTTATGTACAATTAAATGGGTAAGCCCTGTTGCCTCCAGCATAATCATTTCTTGGTTGTTATTTACCTTGAGGCTCCCTGGGCAGGATCTGGGACCTGTTTCTCCCATTGCCATGGGGTGGGGTGTGGGACAAGCCTTGGCAAGGAGGAGGCCCTTATAGTCCTGGCTGCTTCAGGCAGCAGGGGTAGAGATGAGTAGAAGGGGCAAGCTCAGGGGTTGGGGTCAGTGGGAGATCAAGGAAGCTTGAACCTTGTGCCTGGCTGGGAAACAGGGATGGGGTGGGAAGCTGGAAGCAGGGGCTGGTGTGGGTCAGTGCTGCAAGCTGTGCCCGCTCCCCTGTGTGCCAGCTTTGGTTTATGGTGCCTGTGCTTGAGACAGGACCCAACCAAATGCTGTGTGGATGGGGTAGCTTAAGTGGCATTAGGGTGCTCATGGGGCAGCTCTGGAGATGGGTCGGGTGGGGATGAGGATTTCAGGATGCAGCTCTGTGGCCACAGGCAGGAGCATTCTCCTTCCCAGGGCACCCACATGGAGGTGCATCTTCCCTGCTCTGCACCAGGAGCAGGGAAAGCAAACAGTGCCTTAACCAAAGATTAATGCCTAAAAAAATCAACCAGACTCTCTCAGCATTTTCTTCCCCTCTCCCCAGGGGGAAGTGCCCAGCATTACTGCCCGAGCCAGCATCGTGCCGGGAGGGGGGCCTGTTGTCCAAAATGCTCCAGGACAGGGAGGAGATGGCCAGGTCTGGCACAGCTCAGCAGCCAGGGGCCGAAGGACAGGCAGGAGCCCATTTGCTCATAGCGGTGCCTGGTTAAACCTCCAGCCTGCACACGGCTTTAACCAAGTGTGGTGCAGCGACACGAGTGAGGGGCTGCCTTTGGCATGAGGGCTCTGCTCGCCTGTGACTAGGAGAGGAAAGCTGTGACTTCCAGTGGCAGACAGGTTTCCTTCTCTCTTGCTTACTCTTCTTTTATTTTTTTTTTTTTCTGGAAATCGTGTTTAACACTCGTACAATTTGGTGAAATTACAAGCCTGCAAGGACAGAGGGAGAAGCCAGTCTGTTTAAAAAATAGAAAGAGGACATGATTACTTTGCTGAAGCTGTACTTTCTATTTTCTCTTCCAAAAGAGACAAAAGGAATAAATACTTAAAACCCAGTGGTGACGACAGTGAAGCAATCATGCAGTTGCTGGATACCTTTGTCTCAGGGAGGCATGTAGTCATTTTTACATGTCTGCCACTGGGTGTCAAACCTTTCTTTTCTTCCCCTTTCCATTTTGGATGGCCAAACTGATTATCTAAAATAGAAAATTAGCACACAATGGCTTTACTCTGTGATACCCCTTATGCAACTAATGGGCAAAGCTTGTTAATTGGTTGTAAATGCCAGCAGGTTGCCAAGATAATACTTCAGAAATAAGCGGGTATTCTGATAATTACAGCAATCTTCATCTATAAAAGCTTAAGTAGATGAAGTACTGGCTGGCTTAAAACCAAGATTTATCCCGCTGCACTCGCATTAAAAGAAAAAATAAGATGAAAACAATAATGTAGCAAAACAATTATATAGCAGGAAGCGTTGTAGGTTTTAGAGATTGTGAAAACTCAGAAAGTAAAACAGTGCTGTAATAACCAGTTATGGAAAAATAGGCCATTTACATTTGTGTATAATTAAATAGTAGGCTATGCAATTTCACTTTTTAAAGTAAACTGCCTTTTCCTTTTTTTATAGGGCAACGTAGCCATAATTGCTGCATTAAAGCTTTAATGAAAGAAAAAAGCAGCAGATCAAGATGACATGTAACATCCACATTTGTACTGTGGTGTTCTGCTTGTTTAGTAATGGGAAGCTACTGAGGAGATTAAAATTGCAGAATTCTTCATAGTTTTTTTCCCCGAAAATTGCTATAGGAAGATCATTCAAAGTCTAAAATACATACAATTTATTTTTCTACCTTCAATCCACAAGGATTTAATGGCTTTCCTAACTCTCAGAGTCTCTGAAGAAATACTTTCTTGCAAAAGAGGGGATATTATTTCCGCTCATCAAAATTATCAAAAGTAAGCAGCTCGAACCTGAAGCGTAGAAGTCTCACCTCTTGGTTTAGATTATTACTGCAAATGCCGAACAGTATTTTTTAACTCAGGTCTACTTCTCAGCTTTCCTGTCAGAATTATCAACAGGTTGATATATAATCTTGTTATATGTCACTTTGATATGTTTTTATAACAAACAAATTGCAAAGTGCAGTAAAACCAAGCTCAGCTGTGTTAAAGCTCCAAAATACGGGTGTGAGCTTTCAAACCAAATTTTTGTCTATGATAGTATAATACGAGCGTTTATATTGGGGAAGGAGGAAGCATTTTTATTTTTTGCTTAATGACCTTGGGTGCACTTTATAAACTGCTTTTAATCACTGATGGCTCCTGTGATTGAGCGAGGGCACGTTTTAGAGGCAGGAGGAGTGCAGGGCAGTACTGAGGGGCTGCTCTTTTCTCAGGCTTTGGGGGAAAAGGCAATGCCAAACTGAGATACCCTTCCTGCTGGGCATCTGGGGCACCCATGTCGCTGGCTTGCACATAACAAGAGCCTGCCCCTGGTGAATGCTACTCTGCTGGAGCATTTGCCCATCCTCACTGCCTCCTCCCAGCATGGCGAGACCATGCAAACGCACAGAGGCTGCAGAGAGCCCTTTCCTGGTTCCTGGCATGGCCCTGGGTGCAAGGCACCGACACAAGAGCAGCTCATGCTGGATTTTTCCACACGTGGAAAATAGGCTGTGGCATGCTCAGCAGGAGGGTCAGCCTGGCGGGACACTGGTGGGTATGCTGGAAACAAGGCATACCAAGCTGTGGAAAGTTAGATTTGGATGTGTGCATTGTCTCACATTAGTCAACCTATCAGATATTTGATGGAGATGTCCTTCCTGCGTGTGTGGTCACACAGCATCACCCTGAAATCTTTTCTCACACATTATCCATTAAAAAAATAGAAGACCCCAGTGGGCAAGCAGGGAACAACTCCTTAAATTTCGGCAAACGGAAAGGTGAACCATGTCACCTAAACCCTCTGGGGAAACAAGGCATGAGAGCACAGAGGCTGCCAGGGGAGTGGGGTGCGAGGCCAGCCCCACGGCTTGCCAGCCCAAGGCCCCGCGCCACATAATGGACTTTCCTAGTTAGTACATAATATATGGCGCTTGTCCGAAGTGTGGCTGCAGTAACCAGTGGAGGAAGAAATAACTTGACGAGATCCTTTAATGGATCTGTCTGCCTTGTCTTCCAGGAACAAAATAAATAGGAGATTTTTTCAACCAGCATGTATTTCCATTTATGCTTTAAAAATTCATGAGAATAGGTTTCATATGATGGTGTAGTTACTATGGTAATTGTTTATTAATCTGGAGGAGCGTGGTAATTACCACAGTACAGTTTATATAACCCAAACTCAGAGTTAAAGTACGGGAATGATTTCTTTACACATCCATCTTTTAGACACTTTTTTCAACTTTTTTTTTTTTATTTAACAGAATATGCATTTTCCCCTCTCAGTTCTACTTTTATCCAAGTGCGTACATTTCTGGAAGTGTAGAGATAGTGTAAAAATGATAGAGAAAAGCTTGCTCGGAGTTGGCAGGCCAGGACAGCCAGGAAAAAATGTTCAGAGTTAGTAGCAGGTGGATAATTTTTTAATTAAAAAAAAAAGAATTATGTCTTTCTCTTTTCCCTGGAGGATAGCTTATTTGTGGGAGGGCAGCAAGGGGCAGAGGAAAGAAGGTGGCAAAGTGGGGATGTTGCAGGAGGCTGTGTGTCCATGGGACTACAGGAGGATGTGTCTGTGTGGCAGATGCACACAAGAGGAAAAACACAAGAGCTGGGCTAAGGATGGATGTCTGGCTGACTTTGGCATTTTTGTTTTTTGGGAGGGGTTATGTGTGGTTTTACTAATGGAGAATGCAAGACTGGCAAGGTGCCTACCAGGTATACTGTGGCCCTTCAAAAAACCTGCTGCCAGCTTCTCCTCAGCCATGACAGCCTCCTAAGGGCATGTGCTCACCTTTCCTGGAGAAACTTCATCTAAAAATCAAGTTTGCTCACTCAAAAACTATTTTTTGTTGTTTTTGTTTGTCTGCTTGTTTGTCTTTTCCTCCCACATAGGCACCACTAATCCTATTGCTCTAGTGATGCTCTCCAGGAACCCAGGAAATAGAAAATCCCACAAATATTTTTCAGTGAGGTTTTTTTTTTCATTTATCTAAAATCTCCTTTCTCCCAGAGAGAGAAAAATTTTGCCCACAGTGAGTCTTGTTCCTATGTTGATTCTAGTTAAGAGACAATTAATTGCCATCAGTTGTGATGACCTAGAAGCAACCCTGTTGGTGGGTGACCCCTTCTCGCCCATCCCCACTATCTACCACCAGCTTATACTGCTGGTGGGCTGGAGAAACTCCCTGGTCGGCCTGGCTTCATTGCCGAGAGATTCACATTATTTATATGGAAAAAGTGCAGGATGCCATCTCCTCGCTTGCTCTGCCTGCATAAATTGCGCGTGTTTATTATTCATCGTAACACAGCACATTCTCTGTTTCTGTGTCACTTGTCACTAATCACTTATGCATCTGATGTGCGGATCCAGAGCAGGTTCTTAAGCATTCTTGGCTTCAAAACATAAGATATGCATGGGTAAGAGTTTATCCCACCCCCAAAATAACAACTTTGATACATTTTCAAAAGGGAAAGTGCATATGTTACAGTACTCAGGAGCAGCAATAACCAAACTAGCTGAGAAGTGACACGGACTTGGGTTATTTTCTTGTTGCTTTCTTTTTTTTTTTTTTTTGGTTTCTCTTTAGTATTTCATGAAGTGTGTAAAAATCTTAACATTTGAATGCCACACGCTTCGTTCTGCCTGCGAGATAAAGGACATTTCTCTAAAAGAAACATACGCTCCTTGTTCCTTGTTTTGATTCCCCGTACAGCTTGTCACAATGCATTTACATTTTGCCCATACATTTGGATTTGCAACCCGAGCTGTGCTTTTGAGGAAGGGATGTAAACTCTTTTCTTTGACTTTTGGGTGGCAGCTGGGTGCAGAGGACGCAGGCTGCCCACACAACCCTTCCACCCTCTACCACGTCCCACCACCCCAAGCCCCAGCGGCTTCTTCATGAGGGGCTGACTGTCGTGTTGGCCCACAGTTCAGGGAGGGCTCTTTCCTCATGCTTTTCTCTCCTGTCCCTCCTCAATCCCTGCCTAGCTTGCCTCCCAGTCCATCGAAGACAACTGCCAAACCTCAGTGGACGGTGACACTATGTCTACCCCATTTCCCTCCTCCCCCCTGTCCCAGATTTCTTCCTCTGGTCTCCTGCACACCCTGGAAAAAGCCAGAAATTGCCCTTTCCTTGTCTGGATCTGCTCTGGGAAGCACTGTGGAAATGCTGGAAAACCTGGAAACCTTGTGTTTAGGACAATGCCTTTTTTTTCCCCTGTCTCATGGCACTGGGTGAACAGCAGTAACAATATGAGGCTGAGGATGGAAAGAAACCCCAAACAGCCTCAGTGGGGATAATGTCAGTTTGCAGAGTTTTCTGGAGTTTGGGTATCACAGTGAATTATGGTCATTCAGCTGGGCAAATGCCATCTATCAAATTGATAATATGGAAAATATTCCTGCATTTTCTGGTAGTTGAGCTGATTCCTCTGTAACTCTGCAAAGCTGGCAAGCACAGCCAGTGACGGGTCTGCCTAAAGGTTTAAAGAGTTTGAGCTCCTCCATCAGACACCTGCAAGATGTAGCTATGCCATATCTACATTGGTCTGTGGTTCACCTGCACCATGTTAACCTGCAGTACAAGATTTGTGATATTGGGCTGGCCTTGTGGGAGAGCAATATGCAGACCAGCTGGCAGAATAGTAGCCTGAATGACCTGTATTTCATTTCACAGGATCATAGAATGGTTTGGGTTGGAAGGGATCTTAAAGTTCATCTAGTTCCAACTTCCTCGGCAATTTTTTTTGTTACCAAACATCTGCAGGGCAAAAATCATTTACTGTGGAAATACTGAAAAGTCACAAATCTGGTCAAACATTTTCTCTTCTGAGGCTGCTGAAATAGAGGACTGCTTACTGACCTCCCCAGCTGGAAACACAGAGGTTTCATCCAATGAAATAATTTTAATTGTTCCTTGTTCTGCTAATATCTGACGGGAACAATCTTATTAACAACCTCCAATTGCAAGTTCTCCTTGACTGTGAAGTGAAGTCAGCCCTACAATAACACCAGAGAGGCAGCTTGAAATTAGGATACAGAAAACTGATGCCAAAAATATGTCAGCTTGGAAGGTCATTAAGAATTATCCATTTGTGCATGTTCACATGCCAACAGTACCTTAAGTGATTACCTTAGAGGGATAGATTTGTCTAATGAACGTATGAATTAACAATATAAAATTGTGATTGATAAATCAAATAAGAATTTAGAATTTGCCAATGAATCTAACTGGAATAGTTTCACTGGATGCGAATGTGAGAGGAGCTGTTGGTGTTCTCTGCTAAAAATTACTCTCGGTGGTATTTTTCCACTTCATGACACCACAGTTGTAGGTGACTGATCTAAAGAGCAGCCTGCCTGTACCTCAGGCAGAGACAAGTTGTTCCGAAGATCTTGGCTCACCATTTCCAGCAGTTATTTTTTAAACCTCTCCACCTACACCTTTATTGATTTTTTTTTTTTTTTTAACTCAATGTAGAAATTAACCTAAACTGGTACTGGCACACAAACAATAGGCTTTTATTTAATAGCTGGTAGAATTCTGTTTAAGTATTTTTAAATTTAGGTACTCAGATAAAGGCAGCTGATATTTAACTCTGCTTTTCAGCATGGACATAGCTAAGAAGGAGTTCTGATTTTCCTCTCTGAAAGATAAATTATATTAGTAGTTTCCTGAGTTGCAGGTTATACCTCCTTCGCCAAGAGTTTTAGAAGCCTAAAAGAGCAAGATGTTTAGGTTTAAAAAACATCTTGTACAGATGGGCTTTTTTTTCTTTTCCTTCTAAAGCTCTACCCTCGTAGTGGCTAAGATCAATGTAATCTACACACAGTTTTTTAAAAATAAGCTCTTACTGGCAGATATGTTTCATTTGACATTTATGATAAAGTTTTAATGGTTCCTTTATTGCATCTTCACCTTTTCTGGCTTGTGCCATTTTGGCTTTGGGGCACTCCTAGCACACAAGTGAGGACCAGCTCTACAAAATGCTGTTAAAGCAGCTGCTAGTCTAGCTCTTGTGAAATTGCATATTAAAGACCCAGATAATAGTAAAGTACCAAAGGAATTTTACATTTCATTACTCCATGTCATTAATGTCTTCTTATGGGCTAATGAACCAAAGTTAGGTCATAAATGTCCTTCTTTGAAATAAAAAGTATTGAAGGTCTCTTTGACTTGATATAAAGGGGTAACTTCAGCCTGTTGAGTCTGTAGTGCCCTGAGTACCACTTATTTGCAAACTTAAAATTGCCATGGTAAAATCTACTACTTAGTTGAGGTGGAAATTTCAAGGGATATTTATGTGGGATTTTGCTGTTAAAATGGCTTGAGTAATCACAAAATGAGCAAAATCGGTTACCAAACCCCTGTACATCATATGACGTGGGTTGGGGCTCTCTGGTGTGTTCCTGGCTGTGCAGCACTGCATGAGGGCATACTAGGCACACAAATACTGGGAACAGCATTTCTGTTTGTTAGTAACATTCTGGGCTGTCCCAGGAGGCTCCTAGGGGGGATACTAGATGGAAAAGTACCTCCTGACTCACACCTCTCCTTTCTGTTTTCCTCTCTCCTATATCTAGCCGCTCTTGATACGATTCTTTTGCACCAGTTTTTTGGCCTAAATCTGTGGCACTTTATGTGTAATTTATCCCATGTAATTTTTAAAGTGAGAAAATGCCCCAGCTGTAAAAATGGTAGTAAGAACATGAAGGTAAAAGCACAGATGCTTGCTGCTAGAACAAGAAAACAGGGCACTAGGACTCACTGTATACTTAACTGATGTCTTTGTGCCTACGGGCAGTATGGAGAACGCAGCAGCCAAGCTGCATTGTACAGCGGACTGCTCAATATGTAGCCTCCTGAGGGGAGGGAAGTGGAAAGGGAGCCCTTCAGAACTGCTTCATCACAGCTACGGCCTGAAGGTCCACAGGGTCATGGGCCACAGCCCAATTCCCTCTCGCTGGGAAGGGCAAGATCTGGAAGGCACTGTGCAAGCTCACGAAACCAGGGGCGTGATTGTGAGCTGCTGTGTGCTGGAGCAGCACGGGCTTTCCTCGCCCGAGAAGGGAGCTGGGAGGCGGCTGCACGGGGCTGCAGCCCCGCGCCTCAGAACATCCCGGGGAAGCTGCGCAGAGAAGCATGACACAAGCCTTGAAACATTTAGGGAGGGGGCATGTTATTTTAATATCCTTTTTTGTGCTTAATAGAAAAGGGGTTTGCGGTTAATTCTTTATTATCTCCGACAGCAGTTCTCGCTTCGGCTCCTCTTTCTTTAACTGCCAAGCTAGCATTTTCCTTTTTTATTGCTCCTTTCTTCGAGGTTTGCTTTGGAATAGTGCCAGTTATCATTTCCCATTAGGGCAAATATTGCATCAAACTCATGATTAGGGATTTGAGGGCTTGGGAATATCATTCTCTAACATTTGTCTTTCATTTTCTAAGTCTTTTTTTCTCCCTTTGTACACACCCATACGCACACATGCCTGCATATCTGTGGATATACATGTGTGTATATGTATTTATAGAGAGGAAGACAAAGTGCTCTGGGTGTGCCTGATTACACGGGAAGGCTTACACGTATGTGTGTGTCTATTTGTACGTAAAGTTTAAACCTCTTCTCCTAGACAAAGGAAAAAGGAAGAGCTTTCTCTTCATGTGCGATTTCAGAGGACTCTGAAGGTTAATAAAGGAGAAGAATAACAGATTTGTTTGTATGTTTTGGGTTAAATACTTCAGTTTTGCAGTGAAGGAAGGTGTTAAGAACACACACTGTGAACGTGGAGAGGAAGCCACTGCTAGGGAGCTGCTATCAGTTTTACCGACCCTACAAAACTGGGGAACAACACTGCCTATTTTTGAGTGTGCCTTCTATGGTACCTTTTTTATTACTTGTACCTGTACATATACAGCCACCATGTCTAGCATATTCCTTGTATAAAGTGGCAATAAATATTACATTTCTAGAAATAAACTATTCTGCTGTATTAACACATGCTGCACCACCTATATTGAAGAACTATACAGATACTTAGGCTCTATTTCGGGCATCCTGAATTAATCTTAAAAGGTGTCCATTTCTGTTAGTTAAGCAAACAGGCCTAAATGTCCCCAGGCAGACAAGAGGCTGTGCTGGGCATGTGCACTGATGTAGGCTTCAAGGTATCTGGGTTCTGGCTTAATCTCTCTCTTCCCTTGCTTGCCTCCCAACACTAAGGCGCTGCTGGGATGTTCAAAAATCTTCCCAGCTGCCACCTATTTCTGATGCTGGCTCACAAAACCTAACACCTGCTTTCAGAACATAATTTTAGGAGGATTTTTGAAGAATATAATTTTATTTCTGGTAAAACTTTGCTTACGCCTGGTCTGGGGTAAGGCACAATACAGGTGGCTGGTCCCCCCCACCAGGTGCCCTTGTGGGAATGGGGATTTTTGGGGGGCTGGGGCTGGTGGTGATGCTGGGGTCTGTGGTACTCCACCCCCATCCTCCTCCCGAAAAAGGGCTCCCGAGGGCCAGGCACCATCCTACTTCACACCCGGCAAATCACTTAACCTCTCAGCACGTCGGCTTTCACAGCTGTTAACACGGGGAATGGTTTTATTTCATCTCCTCTCGTAAAGAGCATTGAGGCTCTGATCGACCAGAGGCCAAGCATTATTTCCACTTACAGATAAGTTGGATTTTGGCAGCTGGTGAGAGGGAGGCAAGCACATTCATCTGGGTAAAATCCCCTGGCTGGAGAAATAGCCAACGGGGAAGTTTTATAAGGCAGGCACAAAGCAATATCAGCAATATCCAGAGCAAATCTTGTATTGGAGTTGTCATTTTTGCTCCAACCCGGCAGTGGCCAGCTGGGGATTTGGGGGCTCTGTGGGGAGATTGGAGCAGGCGAGCTGCAGAGTGGTGCTGGCTAGCTCAGCTGAGGTGGTGCTGACACTCACAGCACCCGACAGCTTCCTAAATACGTATATTTCTAGGCAGCCAATTTGCCTCCAAAAAATTTATTCTTCAAGGCTTGTTCCCATCTGCCAAAAGAAAACATGTCATTTATAAAAAAAAAGAAAAAACCCTAACACTGACAGACAGGAGAGCGTTATTTAGCTATAGCCCTCTGCTTTTACCTGAGCCATGCACAGGAAACACATGGTGAGACAGCCCTGTCCCCACATGCTTTATTAACAGTCAGCTATTAATCGTGTTTCTCCCTGGCAGGTCAAAAAATATTTTTCCCTTTACTCACAATTCACCCTTTCTTTTTTTTCTGACAAATACCACACTTACTTCTTTTAAATTTCTGCAAAAATGAGTCCAGGCGAAGTGACTCAATCATTCTGCAGATTAAATACAATGTCAACTTTCTTCCTGCTTCTAGTACAATGGCTATAAGTTAAAATTATTACAGTAATTTTAGTAATTTATGCTGCAATTTCTACTGATAAACTGGACTCTGTGTTTCTAGTTCTGCCCTGCTTCTTCTGTCCTCCCTTCCTGAAAAAATTGTTCATGGTTCCCACATGGGAAAGCTTCAAGTCAAGGGAAGGTACTGTAAGCTCCTAGTTATTTTAGAAATCTTTAAGTGATTAAGGCAAAAGGATGGTTAACTATAATATTCTAAAAACACAGCTGCTAAAAAAAAAAAGTTTCACGCAGCCACCAACTTATTATTTTGTCATCATCTTAGACATACTTATGACATATGGGAAAAATAAAAGATTAAATCTCCGTCCCCAAACTGCCCCCACAGTCCCGGAACAAGCAACATCTTCTGGAAGAAGGAGGCTCGGCCTGACTTCATGCCAGTGTGAGCAGGGGCGGCTTCCAGCCCCACGTTCACTTTCACAGCCTTGAAAGCTGAATCTTCTGCCGGGTTTGCAAAACATCAGCTGGGAAAACTGTGGCTAAATCAAGAGCAACCGCAGTTTGCCAGGGAACAAATATCCTAGCTTTGGCCCATACCAGACTTCTGTGCACTCCTGCTCATGTTTTCATTTCTCACACACCACCGAAAAGTCACTGCTGGTATTGCCAGTGAGGCTGAATTATGGAGCCCTGCAAACATTTTCACTCTGCCTCGGTAATGAGCAGCAGCCTTCTCCCTGTGCCCACATTGTTGAGGCTACCTCAAAAATAAATCTGCCTACAAGAGGAAAACCACTGTGTTTTTCCCAGAGGCAGATGGTGCCTTGAGTGGGGAAAAGGTCTTAGATCACCAATCTGTCCATGCACTGAGGCCAAAGTGAGTAAGGAGCCCTTGGTGTGGTATCAATTGGGTGGCTGTGGGTGACTTATTGTTAGCAGTATTATTCATGCTGATGTGCTTTAAAAAAACACCCACTTTGTTTATAAACTAGAGATCAAGCAGGATGACTGCTAACTAATGATCAAGGTGGAGACTTGATGAGGAAACTAAAGATACTCAAATGAAAAGGAGATGTTGCTGCAAACACTAACCAGAAACTGATTGCATCAGTGGCATAGCAGTGCCTGTGGTGGCTTGTTGAGGGGACCAGACTTTCTGTGAGTAAGGTCTGAACATCCCCTTATCCCAGTAAAGCCGTAAGCAACTAAGGAACACAAGATTAACCTTTGTGGTACAGCAATGCACAAGCTGTACATACTGCAGTATCATTTATTTCAGTTACATGGAAAAGAGAAACCATGGCTGTGATGGTATTTGTACAAAGCCTTGGAAAAGAAACCATCCACACTGGGAGCACAGCAGAGCATCCTTCATTTTCTAGTGTGAGCATCAACTATTCTGACGTGGGAGGAAAGAAGGCATGCCAGCCCGCTGCAGAAACACTTCCAGCTTTTTACAGAAAAATGTCATTGGTGGTTTGGAAAAATACTGGCCTATGTTGGTCCCAAACCTTTCCAGGTCTGTCTGTGGCACATCACAGAATGCTGATGTTGCTTGGCATTGTTGTCCCAGCATCACTGGTTCTGCAAAGGGGCTGCCAAGCGCCCAGGGCTGCAACTGGCTCTCATGACACCCCGAAATCTAGGACCTGCCTGTGTGTGCCTTTCTCCCAGCTGTTCTTTCCTGTCGTCTCCCATCACCATGGGCTGAGCACTCACAGAGTTGATGGTGCTTGTCACTGAGGTGGGCAGATCGAGCTTTAGGGCTAAATAAAAGCTTGGGCACCCAGCAGATTACATTCATCCTAAAGTGAAATATCTGCAAATCTGGAGACTTACAGGCTCAAGTACATGTGTATGTACATACCAGAGGTACCTGACCCACCTCATACAATGCAGAAAGCCTCTCTTTTACAGTCCCCCAGTTACAGGAGACCAGCCCCAAAGCTTACAAGGAAATGCCCCCAGGAAGATGTGAAAAGCAAACACATGGGATCAGCAGCAGGATGAGGAGGGGTAACCAGCCTTTGCTCCTAATACGTTTTTCCCCATTTTTGTCCCTCTCCAACTCTTTTCACCTGTGGAGTAGCTGGGATGCCATTCACATGCACCAAGTTACCAGTGTGTACATGCATGATACTGCAGCCATGGCAGCAGTGCCACTGCCCTTGTCACCAGCTGGCCACCTGCACAGAGCTGAAAACCAGCCTCATGGAGCATCGGGGCTCATTCCTGGGGCAGGAAAGTGTCCTACCCCTCCTCTCCACTCTCTGCCGGTCACTTGCTTCACAAAAATTATGCAGCAAAGTGGCTGTAGCAGCAGGGTGGAATGGTGCCCTACCCCAAACTCACTCAGGCCAGTGGAGGTGGCGTCCCTGACTCTGGAGCTTCTGGGACAGGCCGATAACAGCAATAACACCATCAGAATTTTTCCCCTGGGCTCACAGGACTGCAACTCCCACCAGCCATCACTTTCAGCCCCACACCAGTACAGGGGAAGGTGCTCTGGCTTCTGCTCCTTGAAAACACGCCTGTCTGCACTCAGGAGGTTTTCCTGCCACTTTCCATGAAAGGCTTATCCAAATACCTTTACTATCATCATAGCTTGTGTTCACTTGGTATAACACAGACCAGCTTAAGTTTATAGTGCTGTTTTTTATAGAGGAGCCTTTTTTTCTTGTACCAACTCTCAAGGATGTTTTATCTGTTTTATATCCCATTGAATCCTCTGCGAAACTGCACTAGTTTACAATAATTTTATTACTTTATTAATTAAACGTTTTCCAACAAGCTAGCTATGGCATTTCTTATCATCAAGGGTTCCATTAGTTTTTAATGGTGTGAGACAAAATTACCATTTACCCACATGCAATTTAAGAAGCATCATTAACACAGAGAAAGCACCAGGTGGGATTTCTAATAGTTACTGTTTCTCATTTTTGTTTTTATTTAAAAGGAATAACTGGTTTTGAGGGTTTTGCTGCAAGGTTGCCAAATCCTCACTCTGTTTTTTATGTTCAAGATAATTTAAAATAATGTTCTTCTATCTCCTTAGGCTCTTCTCCACACTATTTCCCTTATCAGCACATCGCTTGGCGCGTACGCAGTGTCTCGGTGCAGCCGGGTGAGTGTGTTGTCTGCACAGTAATCACCAAGAACAAAGACTCATCTGCACGGTCAGTGAGCAGGGGTGGGGGGCTGTGTGTGCACACGTGTGTGCCTGAGCCACTGCCTGCGTTTGCAGGGCTGCGGGTGGGAGGGAGCTGAGCCGGTGCAAAGCCCCAAACCACACGCAGCTACCACCTTGAGTGGCTCAGGACCCACAGGCACTTGCCACTGGGTCCCATAGGGCCCATCCCAAGCACAGGAGAGAGGGCAATGCTCCTTGGCCACACTCACCCACAGCATCTGGGAACAGCAATGAAAGGACAGGAGGTGCCTTTTTAAAGTTTTTGAGAAACTTTGACACAGACCGCCTGCGTGGATACTGGTGTTCCATGCAAAAGACAATGGAAACCCCCACGATTGTGGTAAATATTTACCTTAAACAAAATGGGAATAATTAAATGGCAATTTCATTACTATATTCTATTCAATTATGCTGACTGTTGACTAATTGCTGACTCAGTTCATTTACATGTTAATAAATATCTGTGTTTAAGGTCCTCTTTGGTTAATTTCTACGTTTAACAACATTATGTGGAGTTGCCGGGCTTTCCCTCCCCCCCCGCCCCATGAACTCATTGCTTTTGCTTAACTCTGTGACTCCTGCTGCCACGCATGGATGTGGGTGGTGCAGACCCTCCAGTGGCCATGGGGCATGCGGTGGGTCCGAGCTGGGGCCTCGCCACCGAGATGGAGCACGAGGGTCCAGATGGTGCACGATCCCGTGAACCGCTGAGCGCGAAGCGTGCGGGAGGGTGTTAGGGATATTTAGTGGGATGTGTTTGACAAGGTGTTTCCTTATTTAAAGGGGAGGGGAGGAAGAGGCAGATGGTGTGGCTGTTTCTAATGACATTCCCTGGCTGGGTTTTTTAACAGCAGACATAAGAGGGGCATAAGCACCTGACGCGCCTGTCTGCTTGGCTGCTGGGAGGGAAGGGGACGCTGACAAAACAGGTCCCACCGCCACCCTGCTACCTGTTCTACCTACTTATTTAATATGCCAGGGTGCCATGTGAGGCTGATGGATGGCTCTGCCCCAGGCTGGAGTCCCCAGAGCCACTGGTCCCTGCCCTGCTGCAGCGTTAACCATGTCACTCTGCCCTGGCACAGCCATGCAGCCTGGAGAAAACAGCTCTTTTTCCCAGAACCCCGCCATCTCTGCACCCCTCTCCCTCCAGCCTCATCCTGTCTTATTTTCCTGCTATCTCTGCCCTCTGCTCTCCCAGTTGTCTGTGCTGTCACTGCCAGCATTGTGCAGATCTGTCCTGCTACAGGTTGGTGCTGCCACCTGCCCAGTGGCCTCCTGGAAACACTTGGGATGATGCCCTGGGTAGGAGAAGGAAGGTTACAAGTGACGTTTTCCTCTGAGAGGTTTTTACACATGCTGTGATCAGAAGTGGTGTGAATTTTTGTTTATGGTTAGGAGCGTCTATTAAAATAGAAACAAATTTTAAATTTCCTAAATGGGCAGATAATTGTTCCATGACAGAGAGCAAACACATGTACAGGGATGGACTTTGCCTTAAACATACACCACACTAAACTTCTGGTCAGATACGTTTCTAATTAATTTGCCGGCGCAAACCATGAAACAAAAGCTCTGATTATATATTAAAGCAGGAGGTGCAAAAATATTTTCTTGCATGCTTCCACATTATCCTCTTTCTTTCCTGCTAAGGGGCTGTGGTGTGGCTGTCCTCAGGGCAGTGCATCTGCAAGGCACAGTGGGAAGTCACCAAAGTATCCTGACCCCCCCCTCAGCATCCCCACGTGGTGGGCCAGACGCTGCCACCCCCCTGCCAGCCTGTGGCAAGAACCCCACGGCCGGACCGGCGGCTGGCTGGGTGGGTTTGGAAGCGGTGCCAGGCGGGCAGGCGGGCAGCGCAGAGCTGTGACTGGCACTTTATGCTAATGGCTCAGTCATTATTTATTCCTTTGGAATTCATTATGATCGCATTATTTGCGATTGGCTCATTTAAGGCCATGAATGCATCCATAGGATTTTTTTTTTTCTGTGACCTAATTAATAACGAATTATTCTATTTTAAAGAGCCGCTGTATGCTGGGTTTTAAGGCAGGGGTAAGAGTTACAGCAAACAATGTTGAAGGGACTTGGCTGCTCCTTGAAGCATGGTGAGAAATGTGCAAGGAAGTGCTGCTCAGCCACGGTGGCCCCGGGGGCAGAGGCCAAGCACAGGGCTGTGCTGGCACGGCACGACCAGCAGTCCTAAGCCTAGGCATCTTGTGCAGCTGCAGCTCCAGATTTCTCTCTATCCAGAGTACATTTTTTTTTTTTGGTGAGCTGACTCTTCTACCAAAACCAAAGCTGAGTACTGACCTTGTCTAAAGCAAGAAAAAAAACTTCAGCAATATTTTGGGAAAATTCTGTCTCGGTTTTCACTGACCAACAATATATTTGGGTACCGTAAAGCTGTGCAGGAGGAGAAAATCTTCACTGACAGCAGCCTTGTTTTACTTAAAAGTAAATACTTTCTTTGAACATGGAATTTAAAAAAAAAACCAAAACACCAACCCGCAAACAAAAACACACTTCAATTTTTTTTTACATGAAATTTCCAGGAATACTTAGAAAGTAATTTAATTTCGAAAGTACTGAAGTGACATCGACTTTTTGAAATTTCTTTTCCTCCTCAGTGCAAGAACCTTGGCAATGCCCAAAAGAATATAATTTTTTTTTCCAAGAAAGGTTTCACCCAAGTCTTTTGCCAAGACCTACTTTTAGGTGAACCCATGCCATCCATCAGCTCTATGTCACACTGACCCGCAGCCTGGGTAAATGTGCTACCACAGCATGGGAATGGCTTCACCTTTCCCTACTCAACACCTCCTTGCTAAAAACATTTCAGTTCAGCAGCAGGGATGTCAATTCACACTGAGCTAAATTTGTTCCTGGAGGAGCAGCGCAAGGAAGTCCCTGTCCCCTGCAAACCCATCCAAGCCGAGCAGGTTGATCTGCACCGTGTTTTTTTATTTTCACAGAGTCACATCACGCCAAATCTCACTGCACAGCACCGAGCACGTTTTGTGAACATTAGTAAAGGTCTATAAACAGTTTTAATGACATTAATACTATTTTCATGAACACAAACCTGCCCCTCAGTATCCCACAAGCACAACCTTGTCTGGTGGTTCAGACACACGGGAACATTTACTGGGAAGCGACAGATGCTTCTTTCCTCCAACACGGGGTGTGCCCACACCCTTCTGCAGCACTCCAGGGGACTCACCTCCCTCTGGGGTGGTGGGAATTTGGCATAGCCAAGATGGTGCTGCCACCTTGGTTTGGGTTTTGCAGCAGGAGCCTTGCTGCTCCCAGCCACCCTGCCAAGTGGTGGCTCTGCTACCCCACAGGTCAGCATCCAGACCCACGTGGCAGGGCAAAGCTCATCAGTGAGATTCATACCTTGGACACAAGCACTGCAGACAACTTCATATCAGGTTTTTAAGGCTAAGCCAACGACCTTGTTTAATTTTGTTACAATGAATACCTGTAATTCAGGTAATCAGCCTGAAGTAACAGCAAAAACCGTGTCTGGTTGTGAAGGAATTTATACATATTGCTGATGTTGTGATATGTTATGAATTTTCTTCTATGTAGCCATTGTTGGCATTGTATCTGAGAGAATGACTCTCCCGCTTGTCCCTGCTGAGAGTTTTAGTTTGGCATAATACCTCAAACTTTTTACAAACAGCTGCAAGAAAAACATATGAAGTATTTGCTCACATGAATTCATAGAATACCTTACACTACTACTTCAGGACCAAATTTCCTAAAAAAATGTTACATCAAAGGAGGATTGTTAGAAATCTGTTTTTGCTCTTGGCGTGACATTTTAAATAGCCTGAGGAAGGGCTCTGTGCCCACTCCCTTTGCAAAACCTCTCAATGGTGCGATGCTACTTCCAGGTGGGAAATCCTCCTGGGCAAGCAGGACCTCCTGCTTGTGCTGGACTTGTGTCCTCCTGCAGGGCTGGACTCCTCCCACACATTACTACTGCTTTACATCCTTACAGAGTAGGAGCCCTTTAAGACTACAAGAAAAACCCTTTTGCGTCAGAAAGCACAAAAACTTGTAAGTTAAGACGTGCCTACGTGGCTTGCTATGTTTGGCCATACAACTCCTCAGGTATAATCCACTCAGGACAGTCCCATAGCAGCATTTATAAGTAGAAGACACGGGTGCTCTTGGAGCACAGCAATTTTCAGGGAAAGAGAGAAATAAATAAAAGCCTGAACCTTCCCTTCTGCGCATGAGAAGGTAAAGGAGGTTGTCAGGAATATCGCTGTCACACCAGCACATACAGCAGCTGCCTGTCCCCACAGGGTCATTACAAAGCTAAATGCATGTTCACAGGGTGCCTTCAAACCCTCAGATGGAAACCACCAACCATGGTCACTGTAGAGGCCTGCTGTCACTCTGACAACATAGTGTCAGATGCTCATGAGATCCTCTCCGGCAGGACCACCTGAAGGGCTGCACATCACTCGTCCCCTTGTTTTTCTAAATCAACAGAAATAAGCTACTCTGACTGGTGTGTAAAACCACATAACACACACGTTTGTTGGTAAACAAGTGATATCTTCATTGTGCATACATAGGTACATACATCTATATATACCCATTTAATTATTTTATTGGCAAGTATGTGAAGGTGATGTGTGTGGGGAGTACATGTGTGTTTTGTTCGCTTGCGTGATCACTGCAGCAAAATCCACATTAAATGGGGAATTGGAGACTGTGTTTCTCTATATGAAATCCAGCTTGGTTTTAGAGCAAATACTGCTACCAAAAGCGCTGCCAGAGTCTGCATTGCACAACTCCAGGCAGCATCTTTCATAAAACAATTACATTTTTTCTAGATGCAGTGAAAGCCTTGAAAAAGTTTACTTGATGTCTAACCAAGCAATGCTGCATCTTCAAATTTGAAGGAGAGCTCAGAAAGTTAGTTTTTTATTATTCTTCATTTAAGTATTATTTTTTAATTGCAGCGTATTAAACATAAAATCTGGTACAATCTTTAAAAATAAATAGGACCTAACTATAAATGGGCCCTGTTGTGTTTTTATCTTTGACAAGCAAGTAATTGCTTCTCAAATTTATCAGTTTGTTTATGCAAAAACCATTTACCAAGCCTAGCTCAAAAGCATCAATTTCATCATTATCATCTTATTAATTTAGCCAAGCTATAACACAGCTGATTATTCCTGAGTAATATCCTCTGCAGCACATCATGTGTGGCAAAACCATCTGTACAGTACCTATTTAATAAATAAACCCTCGGCTAAATGTCTCTGTTTATTGAGAACTAATGTTTATAGAAAATATAATGGAACTCAATAAATAACTCAGCTTCATCAACCTGCATATGAATCAGTATGAAGAACGCTGACATCATCACCTTTCAAGTACCAGAGAAAGCAAAATTACCCAAAAGAGCTATAGAGTCAATATTAAGGCATTAAAACTGCAATGAAGGCATATTAATGCTTAAAACTTCATTGTTGGCAGTAGAATTGCCACCACGGACATATTTTATAACTCTAAGAATACTTAGGCTTTATGACTGTTTCTTTGTTGAGCGCCTTGCACTTAATGTAGTTTTCCACTTTAAATAAAAAAAAGCCTCAAGATCTTAAAAAAAAAAAAAAAAGGAAAAAAGAAAATTGCTGATTCCAAGCATTCATTTTTAAAATAATGCAAACTGCTGATTCCAATTGTTCAGAGGGAGGAAAAAGGCAAACTTATTTAACTCCATGCTTCCTGAGCTCCTGGCAGCAGGCGTGGGGTGTGCCAAGGTGAAGATCGCTCAGCAGCACTACACAAAGATTACGGAGCAGCCCATGCACAGCTGAAGACATTATTAATATAATTCCTGGGTTTAGGAGGAAGAAAAATGAATGGAGTGGCTGCAGACATTAGGATAATTATTGATCGCTTATTGTTCCTACAACGGCAGCTCTCACTAGTTTATTTGATTTGGTGCTTTACAACTGTTTCTCTGCCGCAAATCAGGCATTTAAAACATACCTCTACAACATCAGCAAATAGTAACAGATTAATTTCTTACAGCTCCTTTCCTGGGGCCCTCTGAGAGCTATTTGTTTGTTTATATTTTGCTGGTTTTATTGCCGAACAATATCGCTCCGTACATGCAATTTAAGCGAGGGCACTGCATGGCTGCAGGCATGGACAGACACCCAGTCTGTCCATCACCTTCTGTAGCCCCTGCAAGGTGCCTCCAACAGGTCGCAATTTCGTAGGAGACAACTTTCTCCTCGACAAATGCCAACTCCCGTGACATTTTGTCAGTAATGCAGTAGCTCCAGCTCTCGGGTGGGACCAAGGACACAGTTCTCATTCTTATGACTTCTCACAACATTTCCCTGCCTGCAGGCAGGGCCAGCCTCCCCAGGGTCCCTTCTGGTGGGAGAGAGTGGATCAGAAGGACTGAGTGTAAGACACAGAAAACATATTTCATAATCGGCTCATTAGTGCACACGTGATGGGAAACGCTTAGGGGTGTGAATATTTTTAACGCTGTGTGTGTTTACACAAAAAATGTGATTTACACAAATCTTCATTTGCTACTCTGTATAAACTTGCTACGTGGATTAAAACTGGTCCATCATGATTTCTGGGGAGAGACAGAAAAGCAACACTGAGGTCTGAAGAACCTGCCACTTTGCTTCCTGTATCCAGAAAGGTTTGAAATAAATAAGAAAATGTGAATGTGCTTTTGAGTTATTAAAAATCTGCATTTCCAATACTTAAAACATTTTGACCAGATAACTAGAGACACACACAAGCAATAAGTATAAAATCCCTAGTGGTGACAAATGGAAAAATTTGAGTGAGATTTTTCCAAATTTCTTTAATGGGAGAAAATCTGGGGGAGCCCCCAGTCATCTCTCTAAGCTTGTGGACTGCCTGCTGCAGCACCCTGAGGCCCAGCTGTCCCCCAGTGCAGAGGCTTGGGCTGGGGGTGGCTTCACCCCCCACCCTGCAGGCAACAGCAATCAGTGCCACATCCCACTGCAGCCTCCTTCGGTAACTCTTTTTCAGAAAGGGTCACTGTTTGTCAGGGAGCAGTCAGCCCCTCGGCCTGGGGGCCTGCTCTCGGGCGGCACAGACAAACCCCAGCACGCCAGCCAACCACCCTGCCAAAGTGGGTCACCTGCAGCACCCAAGTCCACCTTTCTCAAGGACTTTTAGGCTGGCAAAGGGCAGGAGCATCATCAGTTGGAGCATCACCGGTTGGAGCACACTGATCTGTGCTAGTGACAAGGCTGAAGGAAACAAGCTGGGAGCAATCCCACATTAAATCATCACGTCCGAGCATCTCAGGCACTCTGCAAGTGCCTTGAGTTTTTCCCATTCTCCTCAACTTATGTTGCACATATGCAGCTCTTGTTTGCCTTCCTGAATAAAATAGCAGATCCACAGCGCTTCGCCGCCTAATGAAACTGAACATATTTAGAACATATGTGAGCCCGCTCGTCGCGAAAAGAACCATTTGTGGTTAACGAAGAAAGTATTCATGGGTTTGCTGCTAATTGCAGGGCGGTCTGCGTTTTCTTTCTGAGAAAAGAAAAAGGTAGCGCCGCAGTTGTAAGCACACAATAGAAGCATGGCGCCTTTTTTTTCTTTGCTGAGTTTTGATACCGTTGGATAAGCGAACAGATCCGTGGGGCAGGGACACGGACAGGGGGAAAGACACCACTGATAATCCTTATGTGGCTGTACATCAGCTGAAAACCCATATGTTTCTTTTAATTATTACCCACACTGCACATGAAAAGATGGGATATTTTTCTCGCTCAAACTCGATGCCTGTTGCCAGAGCTGGAGACTGGCAGTTCCCAGCCACTCCCAGACAGCAGCACTGCCTCATGAGCACAGCCTCATGAGCACAGCCTCATGAGCAGGGCTCTGCCATGGCTCAGGGGCCAGCAGAGCCCTCCTCCCCTCCTGGCCTCCAAGAAGCTATCTCCTGGCCTTTAAGGGTTGCTGGGAATTCAAACTGCTCATGAGAAAAGTCACAGAGGCAATATATTAGGTAATTTACTGGAAGTATAAGGCATTATTTTTAACCACCGTGTTTCAATCTACTGCTCTGTAGCACGCATCAAATCTCCACTAATTTTGGAGTATTATATTGTATCAACACAAATTTTTCTAGCCAATATAGTTTTAAAAAATTTTAATTAATTGATGTGTCTTATTATACCTACTCTCAAAATTATCCATGAACCCTCTTTTGCTTCTAAAGATAAATAATGTGTTTTTTTCCTTTCAAACAGAGAATTAAAATGGTGATTAAGATCTCCTTCAGGAGCATAAACTACTACATCTACACATTATGAAATGTGAAAAAAATATCTTGTCACTTTCTTTACCAAATTCAGAAAGTCATTGTAATCCGTGGCTTGAGAACATATATTAGTGAGTGAACAAACTGTTACCGAACAATCAAAAAACTGGCAAGTCCCAAATGAACCCTAAATTAGAAGCAAGTAAACCATCAAGGCACTTGAAGAGACCAGTAAGCATTTTGGCAGAGAAAAATCAGGATCAAAATATGAGATAAATGCTGCAGGGCAGAATATAAAATTTCAAAGGCTTATTCATATGTTATACAGAGAGCTGAGCTGATGTTACACAGTGCTAATGTATCTGCCTGAGTGGGAGGCAGACAATTTAATTCAGAGGAAGAATTTCGGTTTTGAATGAATTTGCACACGCACGGAGAGTTGCAAGCACTGAGGAAAATGGCTTAGTTTCTAACGAACGAGTGTTACAGAGGACTGAAGTTTTAATACACTGACTTGGTGTCCCTGTCTGCTGGCGAGACTGGAATCACTGCAGAGGGGAACTTGCCACATCCCTGCACTCAAATGTCACATTGTGCCAGTTGTCCCTGAAAATGCAGGGCTGAAGGAGGAAATAGGGAAAAGGATTCCATGGACAAACCCCACAGTTCACATTAACAGTGCACTGCAAACAGAAGGGCTTGAAGGCAGAACAAACAGTAGTGCCCAGGCACCCAGGACAGCAAATTTTTGCCTTACTTTTGAGTAGACTGCCCATGGTCAGCACAGGGGGATTCAGACACAGGTGCTGGAGTGTGCAGCCGGGTGGGTGCCGACAGGCTGCATCTCGGCACAGCGGGAGGAGAGCTGAGGAGCTCACTGCTCATCCAAAGCCCAGGCTCCTGCCTCCTTGCCTGGACGTGGCAAGGGCCACACGGTGTGCTGGAACCAAGACAGCAACACCGTAGGCAGCCTTGGGATGCGGGTGATGGCATTTCATCTGATTACGCGATACTTCTGACAGAATCTTTGGATTTATGGCAATGAACAGTTTCCTGAAGGGTGCCTGAACTGACAAAATCCTAGCGGCTGCACGTAAATAAGCTGCACAGTTCATGGTCAGTGGAAAGGAGCAACTGAGGTATAAAATGCAGAAAAGATATAAATTTTTGCCTCTAATATTTTATGAAGAGGAAAGACTCCCTTTACAGCCACCTGACTGCTTCTAAAAAGTACCCAAAAGAGATATATTCCTGGTCATTTCCTTCTGCCCCACTGCTGTGACAGTCATGTGTAATGCTCTGCAGACCAAAACCAAACTAATGCAAATGCCTTAAAACAAAGTACATCCTATTTGATGTTTACAAACAGTGATTTAAGGTGCATTATCACCGAGACCAGGAGCATGCCATGTAGCAACACCATATCAAAGTACAGCCAGCACAGAAAAAACGTTCAGGACCTGGGCTGCAGCTAAACCACCAGCAGGACACTGCTGTGGGGAAAACGTGGCTGAGAGGAAAACAGGGCTTTCCGCCTCCCGCCCTCACTTTTCAGAGGGACATGAAATACCAATATGCTTGTGCTTGGTATGATGGCCTTACAGCAACTGCAAAAGAAGGTAAGGAGATCATCCAACTGAGATAATTGTGATGAAGCAAGACTAATGCAGCAGCTCTCCTGCAGCTGAAGTCTCTGACCATCAGCATGTCCTGCCAGGCTCTCATCCTGCTGTCCCTCGCACCAATCACTGGCCGAGGCGGTAGGGAGCGCCGTGCCACCACTGGAGCACGTATACCGAAATAGCCTCAGCAAGGCTGTTAAGAAACTAAATTACATCCTTGATGTCTGCTGAAATCCAGAGGGTTGGTTTTGTTTACAGGATGGGTAAGTGCCAGTGGGCTCAGCTCAGCAAGAATAGAAACCCCTCTATTACAGCGAGGCCGGACAGCAGATGGCGGGAAGGTCACGGGCTGGGTTTGTAACCACAGGGCGGCCAAATGCTGACCTGGCCTTTGGGGGCACACAGGCTTAGCCAGCAGGTCCCTAATCACCCTGTCACAGGAAGCATTTGGATGCATTGCTCTCCAAAACCCTGCTGATGAGGCGGTGCCTTGGGGCGCCCAGGGTGCAGGTGGCACACAGGGCTATCAGCACTGGCCTCCACCCACGCTACAGTAGGAGAGAGACACTCGCAGGAAGCCCGTGAGGTCAGCAACAGGTCCTCTGGGCTATTTCAGGTTGGTTATTGCAGGTTATGGCTTTTTCTCCCCCCTGCCATTTGGCTCTAATGTGGTTTGACAGTGAGAGCAGCCAAAGGTGAGGAAGGGCTGAGGTTGTTCTGGGGTCAGGCTCATTTGCGGTTGTGAGAGCCACCCACAATTTCACTGGGAAGGTGGATGATTATCTGCCACCTTGACATCAAACTGCATGGTGCTGCTTCTGCTGGGGCTGCCCCATCACTACCTTCCTACTTTCCATAGCCACCTCCCAGCTGAGGCTCACGGTTTCCCCAGAGCTTGATGAATTCAGCCAGGTTTTTCAGCCTCTGTGCGTTTCCTGACCAATGCACTCCCAGCTAACAACAGAAGTAATTGAGAGTTCCCAAGTGCATGACCATTGCTTTCCCTTCCAGGCAGCACTCTGCTTGTGGCCATCCAGCTGTTCCAGTATCGCATTCCACTCTGCCCTCCCAGCAAATTTCATCAGAACATTTTCAAGGTAAATGGCTAAAATACAGAGACAGTCCAGTCCCAAGAAGGGCGCTTAAGAAACTGGGCAAGTAACCACCCTATCATGCTACACATCCCCACAAAACGTATAAAGTCTTTGCTCTGAGAGTCACCATCTCTGCTCTGCTCACTGCCCTTGCCCACCTTGCAACTCCTGTACCAGTTCCCATCATCACCTGTTTATCTCATAATTTCCCACAGGGTGTTATATGAAAGGGAATGGATGACATCACTTTGGAAAAATGATTCACTAAATAAACAAACAACATTATTCTGATACCAACCACCTTTGGTAATACCACACTACATTTTGTTGCATTTACATTCAGCCTTCAACGTTATTTCTGGAAAAACATGTTTGCTATTTTTCAGGCCTGGCTGTTTCACTCTCTGCTACCTGTTGTGGTGGTTGAGCACTGCGAGGTGTGTTCTGCTGCTGCCAGCATGGCTGTGGGGATTGCTGCCTCTGTGTGGTACTACCCACCAGTTCTCACTCCCTGACTCCCCCTCCTGCCTGCAGCACCACCATCACCAGGGAAAAAAGGGGCAATTATTTTGAGGCCACTCCAAAATTATCTGTAATCCTTGGTGCACCATGCCCTCATCTTCCCCCTCTCTTTGTTTTCTTTTTCTTCATTCTGATAAAGAATTGTGGCTTGTTTTATTTTCCTTTGCAAGCTCTACAGCAGCTGCTACAGGAGAAGCTACTCTTGCCCTTTGCATGATGTTTCGTAAAAGACAGTAGCTCTTGAATGTGGAGTGAGCCAGAGACCATTATTTCTGAGGTAATAATGCATACATTGTCCTTCACAAATAAGAAAATAATGTCATTGCCAGGTTAGCTGCTGCTTGAGAAATACAGAATCCCTATTCCTGGAGGCAGTTGTTCTCTGCTTGATCGAGGAGCACACAGGTTGCTGTGGCAAACCACACTGAAGTGCCAGGGTGCAGCTTTGCTGGAGAGCTCTGAGGGTGCAGGGGCCAGCTGGGGCAGGGGGATCTGTCATTACCTCCCTCTTCCTGGCAGGTATCTGGGATGCCCAAGCTGCCATGGGGCTGCCCTGCAGCCCAGCCATCTGTGATGCCTTCCAGCCCAGTGCTGCTGAGCTCCAGTAAGGGTGTTACACTCTGACCCACAGTTACCCATTCAGATTCTACCCCACTGGCAAAACTGTTTTCCATGGAAAACAATAGGCTCCTCTGCTAGACAAAAGTAGAACTCACTCCTATTGAAAGGCACTTGACAGAAATGTAAATAAATAGAGATACCTTGAAACAGAAATATTGGACGAAGGTTAATTTCTGAAATCTGTAAATCAGATGTCAGATCAGATTTGTAAAGTAGTGAAAAATATAAACAAGTAGATGAGAAGACCGCGTTTAATGAAAATCAATTAACTATTGATTATATGAGGGGTTTTTGCAATATGAAAGGTCAAATCCAGGGAGTAGACCTCTGCCAGGTGCTCTTGGAGGGGCAGCCAGGTGGGAACCAAGGGTGGCTGAGGGCCAGGCCCCTTTCACTCTTCCCTCTGGAGACATAGGAGCTGTGCTGGGTGCTATGCCAGGGACATACCAGACTTATGCTCTGCCCCAGGGTTCTGAGAGGACTGCTGCCTCCCAGGGCTTGTGGCTGACACTTGGCTGGGGGTTCCCCTTCCAGCCCCCCTTTCCCTAGCACCAGCTGCTCACCCATGTGGCCAGCCCTTCTCCCCAGCCTCAGTCCCAGCTCACACCAGAGCAGCACAGCTGCAGCCAAAGAGAAAGGAAGTGTCCCTCAATGTAGGAAGGTACTTAAAAATATAATTTAAACCTCTGACCCTTAACAACAATAAAAAATTGTCCTGAGCATACCACTCTGCTCAGACATCTCCTCTGCCCTGTGGCCCGAGGTCCTTTGGTGTGCTGGAGCGTGGCCTCGGGGCTGCTCCCCATGCCAGGTCCCTGGTGCAGCGTGGGGGGCTAGCCTGGCCAGTGCAGCACAGGCCACGGGCTGACCCTGCTGGGATGTGGCACAGCTTGGCCACACCACACCCACTGGCTGAGGCAAAAGCTGTGCTGTGCTGCAATTGGGTTTCCCCTGTCCTGCAGCTATAATTAGATTTCTCGGTGTTAATATGTTGAATTAGACACCTACCTCTGGGAGGGGAGAAAAACAGAGGGCTGTATTTTTTTTCCTCTGCAACTAAGCAATTTGCTGCATGCTATAATTTGTCTGCATGCTGTCCTTTTTTTGGGACACATGTAATTTTGCTTTGATGAATGACACACATTAGTGATAGCCCTCCTTGCTGGCTGGGCTGGGGAAGGAGGCACCGACAGCCCACGGGACGCTTACAAAGAAACTTTGTCAGCAACCGCAGGAGCCATGGCCTCTCCAAAGAAAACAAGTTGGGAAAAGGGGGTTAACGGAGGGTCCATGCTGGTGGCCGGTCAACAGCGATGCTCTGCAGGTGAGGAAGCCCAAAGGGGAGCAGAACCCCAGCAGGTCATGATTTTGATGGGATTTACCCCACAGCCCCTATTTTTATGTCAAAGACGAGGAAGGGCAGAAGGGAGGTGCCAGGGGGAGTGGAGTCTCAGCACAGGAAGGCTTCTAATGGGGAGGGGGGTGTCAGGGTGATGCCTGCAGAGGGGGCCAACCCCCTGGCAGGCATCGGTCCCCCCTGACATCCACCCCATAAGGACTACCATATGGGCAGCAAATAAACCACTTGCCATATCTCTTCTAATAGGGGCCGGTTGATGGGTGGCAGGAGCTGGAAGCGGCGGTTTGCTGCACAGCCTGCCAGTGAATTCATGACTCCCATCCAAGCACTGGAGAAGCGACTGGCAGTGGGGGAAAGACCTTATGGCATGCAACAATATTTAGAAAACATTTTTTTTAAAACCTCAGGGGAGAGAAGACTAAACATCTGAGTTTTCTGTTAATAAGCTCTCTTAAACGATGAGCTTCAGCTCTCCTGATACTGGCGTTCTTCATGAAACAGCCTTTCCTCACTGAAACCGAGACCAAGGGTTTGAGCACCACGGCAGGAATCAAAGGCAGATAGCCCTTAGTGCTCCTGGTAGAGTAGTGGTGCCTCCCTAATTGTTCAAAATGCTGAGATGAAAGCACAAAGTATTTACTCTATAACTGATGGAGTTAAAGTATAAATGATGCAGCGGTGCTGCCCAAGCACGGGTGCAGCATGCACCAGGAACTGGAGAGGAATTCCTGAACCCATGGGATGCTTTGCTCTTTAGCTCCCTGCAACCAGAGCACAATTTTGGCCCTCCAGCTGAAGGAAAGAGGCTCTCCCTGAGTACGAGAGACACGAGTATGAGCAATTGCTTGCCAAGTCGAGATATCATCTCTCCAGTGCTCAGTTTTAAGGAAGGCTGGCTGTCTCTCCTGTGCAAGGCAGTTCCCGTCCCTCCCACACAGGCACTGCACGGCTTCTGTCTCCTGAGAGCCTCTCACATTGTGATTGTCAGCGCTGGAGTGCTCTTAACCTCTCCCAAACAAAGCCAGCCTGGATCCAGATGGGCTCTTCAGCAAGGGTTGCCTGTCCCCCAGTTAACACAGCTGCCACCCAGCCACCAGGTAGCATGAGTTACTGTGTTATGAACTCACCACAGTCCTAATTTAACTGGTAGAATCAAAGACACTAAATCAAAATTCCCACAGTACGTTGCCCTGATGCTTAATTTTGCAAAAGCGACTCTCACAAAGATAAAGGCAAATAAACATTTTAAAGTCAGAATACAAAGCAGGTTACTGGCTTGTGAGAAAGTTTTGACATCTGAAGGCAGGACCTGACCCGATTTGCTAAGTGGTTCCTGCTGCAGGGGGAGTTCGCAGGTCGGGTCAATCCTGCTGCCTGTGCATTTGTGAAAACCCACACTCTCACCATGGTCTCCTTCTCTTTGATGTTGGCATTATAAATTTCCAATCTGATTACTAGACCTGTGCAATCCCCTGTACGGCACATGGGCTGCTCCTACATCCAGGAATGGCCAGCTTAAATCCCTCAAGGCCTCAGCTGGGTAGGAGGTGGGCAGCTGCTGCCTCATCAGCAGGTGGAGGGGAGCAGGATCCTTAATCCCACCCCAAAAACCTGCTCTGTCACGCGTAGCTTGGTCTGTGCTGGGGTAACCCAGCTGCCGGACCAGCTTCAGTCAGGCCATGGATGTAGCATTTTGGCTGCAGAGAGCAGCAGTGGACTGCAAGAAACAGGCGAAGCTGGAGACAAACCCCCAATGGACCAGCTGGATGCAGCCACCTGTGCACTGACATGCTGGGAATGCGAGGGCACTGCCAGTGCTGTGGGGTGACAGGGCCCAGGGCTTTCTGAAGTGATGGGTGGTTTGGGGTGGTTGAGTTTGCAGTGTTTTATAAAGCCCCTCAGGGACTGCATCTGTGGACCCAGGGACGGGGTACTCGGGGTATTGAAAGGGGACAGTGCCAGAGCCCACGGGAACAGGAAACCTGGGCAGGGCATAAACAAACTCCATTCAGCTCAAGGGTAAATGCTATCTGAAAAACAGCTGGGGAAAGCTAATCCAAAACACATACGGTTTTTATCTGCCTGAGTGTTCAGGAAGACAGATTCATTCCTACAAACGGGTATCAGTGCAGGGATGTGTGCCCTTGTGTGGCTGCTGCAGCCCGGGCAGGGGGACCGGCCACCAGGGAGGAAAGTGCAAGAGAGTCCACACAGCAGATACCAAAACATGCTGGCAATACACTCTGGCCATGAGCAAGGAGAACAGAAATTGGGAAGGGGGCAGCCTAAAAAGACAGAAGTGCTGCTGGGGACATCACAGCAGCAGTTCCAGGGGCCAGAGGAGCCTCTACAACTGTGAGCACTTTGAGACAGAAATGCTGCAGTGATTTCTTAGCAGTGTCCTTGGTAGCATCGAGAAACAAGGAAAAGGGGCTCCTCATGCAGGACCCAGGCAAAGGCATCAGAAGAGGAAAGGGCTGATGACACAAAGTGTTTACAGTTCCAACCACGACATGCCAAACTGCTAGCATTCAACAAATCTGGTTGATATCATTCCTTCCCCCTCAGGCAAGAAGAAAACCAGCTCTTTAGGACGGGATGCCTCTATGCAGCCAAACATAACACCCGTTCTTGTGCAAAACTTTGCAGGAGAAGATTAAAACATCCTGTTCTTTCCTGAGCCTGCAGCAAGCACCCTCCCCTAACAACCCAATTGTTCCCCACTGGTACTGGGCAGTGTGCTGGAGCTTCTGGTGGGGATTTGGGGACAAGCAGGAGGGTGAAGCAGGAGACTTTTCAGTCATCCTAAAAATTCAGCTTAGTTGGGGTGGTGTCTGAATGCTCACATTCAGTGAGGGACAGCCTGACATGCCATGAGCTACCAGGGCACGTGGCACAGGACTGAAGTGCCACATTTGATATCAGACATGCACAGACTTTTTTTTCTAGCAGGAAGAAAAGATGAAGATAATGTCAACCAAAAGTTGTGCTTAGGTCCTCCCCAGGTGGCATGGCATTGGCATGAACACATCAGTTACCCCAGCACTTTTCCAGCATCATTATTTCCCAGCAAAGCTCAGCCCATGGTTTTGTCCTTCTCTGTTGTACATACACGGATGCCTCACCACAGCATCTTTTGGATCCTTCAGTGTAAAAATTCTAATTTAAAAATATTTCAAGCTCTAGTCTGGAAAATCCCATGTACACCAGTAAATATGTGCTGGAACTCAGCAAGCCTGTTTTTTTCCCAGTTGCTGTATGCAAGACCTGCAGTGCGAGATGAGCTGAGAGCAAGACCTTTAACTGGCTGAAATTGAATCAGAACTGTAGGAGAAAATCCAGCTAGAAATGCGACCATATCTGGTATGCTACAAATGCTCATATGCTTCAATTTCTTCATATCACCAGGCTCTCTGAGTAAAACCTGGTCCTTCCTGCATCCAAGGACAGAAGTGCCAGAGGATCATCATGGCAAGGAGGTGGCACCGTGCCAGTGGCAGAGAACTACCCTCAGACAATGGGCTGCTCTGATGGCATCAGGCTGCAGCAAGGACCAATTGCAAGAGCAGCAGGCAAATCCCACCTGTTTTTCTCTACCTGTCTGGATAAGAGGGTTGGGATGGAAAGAGAAGACACCAGCTGGTGGGGACAGGGCGGGTCATACTTTGCTGAATGCATGCCCAGCACTCAACCCCTCTGTGGGGGCACCAGTACCCAGCGGGCAGGAGCAGGGTCTCCTTCCTTCTCCCTCTCTTTCCTGGAGTTCAGTAATGCAGGTCGCCAGAAACATGCCGAGGTGGTCTGTCCCCCTACCTTCTGCAGCACGGGAAAGTAATTCATCTTATCATTGCCAAGATTTAGATATTTACCACCAGCTTGCCTGGCTGGTTGCCTCCAAGCATGGAGCCAGAGGAATAGCAGCCTGCAGGGCATTGTGATCGGCTTCTGTGAATGGCAAGAAATGCTTCAGGACAATGGAAATAAAAGCACTGGATGAGAAAGCTGGAGAAGCCCCATATTGTTTCTGAGTCCCTAAAACATCTCCCTGGATAACACAATCATATCTAAGAATGAGAAATAGAGGGCAAAGATTATTTTGAAGTGTGAAATTAACAGGCTCTTCACCTCCCGCCTGGGGAAAACTTTCAAGGCTTCCAAGGATAAAGAAAAGGACCCAAGGACCTGAGCCACCTGCGATCTGCTGACGCCACCGCTCCGACAGCGCTGGAGACCTTGAAGTGAATAAGTAGGGACTCAACAACACCATCAAGGAACAGGGATGCAGAATCCCTTTACAAAACACTGAGGTGCATTGATTGCCAAAACAATGCCTGAAAAAGCTTCATGGCAGGTAGCAAATAATTGAGAAGCACCAAGGGGTCTGTCCCTCCCAGCTCATGGGGCTGAAGAGAGGCTGGGGGCTTCTCTATGGCTGTAGCCCTTGGGCACATCGTCAAGGAGCTGGGGACAAGCAAAAATACGTGGAGCACAGACACCAGCCATACACAGTGTAGAGCAATTACCCTGTCCTTGCAACAGACAGGGAGGAGAGTGGCTGAGAAATCAAAGGGGGAAAGACAGCTTCAGGACTGTACAAGAACTCATCAGGTAGACTGGATAGCTCTGATCACATATTGCTTGTGGATCTGCATAATTTAAGCCTGTAGGAAGATAGCTGGGAGGCTCACAATTAATGCTCAGAACCTCTTAAAATGAGAACAAGGTAGAGGTGTCAGTACAGTAGCTTCAGACATAAAGGTATGTTCTGAGAGAAAGGAGGAAGGAGGTGTCAAAAAGGGATTGACAGATTTTTAAGTTTGAAGGAATTAGCATCCCTAAAGAGAGATATGTGCAAAGGTAATGCTAAAGTAATTCAGCTTTTTATTTAATTCAGTTTAAATATCATTCTGGCACTGGTTCTTCATTATAAAAAGTTGTCTCAGAGATGTTCGTGAGTCCCCAGGCCAGCAGATCGTGTCCTGATCCCTGGCAGTTCATACTTGGGCTGGGCAGAGACCCAAATACCCTAAACCTCTGTGCAGGGAGGACACCCAAGCATGTGAGCACAGCCAGTCCCGGGCTCCCCTGCCCGGGAGCAAGAGGTGGGTGAGACTGCATCTGCCTGCATTAAATACTTACTGTATTTTTTTTAATCAAGTTGTTCTTGAGTGAGTTTACTGAGTGAGAAGGAACAAGAGATTTTAATTTAGACAAACAACCAAAGCAGTTCTTGTCTCTGCTGTCCTTGCATCCTGACTGCATGCACGGGTGCCTACGTGGAACTCTCCCAAGACTCTGAAGCCAAGAGCTTGCCATCTTTGACCATGATACAGGTCATTCCTAGCACACCCAGGCTATGGGCTCTCAAAGATGCTCATTTGCCCCTAAATTCATTCCCACTGATCTCAATGGGCAGTTGGCTAGGCATTGTTTAACAGTGCCATTGCAAAGGCCTCAGGAATCCCACAGCTCATTGCCAGATGCTTTCAGATAGGACTCAATAATGAGAAATACTCAAACCCAACAGAACCCCTCAACAGGTTTTACTGGATTTACTTTTCCTTACATGAAATTTGGCTCTCATACCAGACTGCAAACAGAAAAAAACCCAAGGGACAGATATGACTGCAAACCATGATGTTGAACTTGCTGGTAAACACAGTGAAGCTGAGAGGAAGGCAAGGTAAAGTAACAGTGATAAAACAAAAATAAAATTAAAATGAAGAGATTTATTTCTGTTGCCCAGTGCATCTTGGGATTTTTTTTCTTTATTAAATAACAATTACTTGAAATAAAAGAAGTGAAACAGCAGATCAGTACAGTTCTGCCTGTTACAAGACATGGGCCTTTGCCAGGAGACTGAGCAGGGTTTGCAGCCTAGAGGTGCTGGATGAACACGCCTCCCACTGTGCAGCACACAGTGCTCCTCTTGTCTTGGATGGCAAGGGCAATGCAGAGCCATCCCACTGCTTGCCCACCACAGCAAGTATCCAAAAGAGTGGCCCTCAGCCCTGCCTCCATCAGATCCCAACAGCTGCATGCACTGGTTTCTCATGCACTCACTGCAAGGGATGCAGTCCCAACTCACACAGTATCCATATGGATATAGACACGAACTATGGAAACTGCTTCACTTGGGCCCTTAGAATCATTGCAAAATTCTCCAACTTTCTGCCACTGAGTCCCCTGTAATTCCAGCTGGGGCGAAACAGCTGAAAAAACACAAGTCCCGCAATAAAGTGGAGAATAACCCTGGGAGGTCATCTAGGGTCAGTGCAGAAGCATTTTTATTGAGAGTGAAAGACATGAGAGGTAAAGCTGTGTCTCAGAGGACAATGCCACAGGGCATTAGCCAAAAGCTTGAGCGTATTAGGGCAAACAGAAATAGGGCATAATCCAAAGCCCTGAAGTCAGTGGAAAGAGTCCCTCTAATTCCAGCGGTCTATGAACCAAGCAAATGTGGATTTGGCTGAAAAAATGTTTAATTTCATAGCTCTGTATAATGGAGTTGCTCACAGCAAGCCGTTGATGGTTTATGGACACAGGAGTGCAAAGATCACCACCAAGAGTGGGTTTGACAGACGGCATTTCTCTAAACTAATTAGAAAAAGAAGAAATGTGGGAGAATGACAGCTGCCTCTTAAGATAATAGGAAACCTGTCTCTTTAAATGTGCTGGGGTTTTTCAATGCAGACCAGGCAGGACTATAATCAGAGCAGCAGCGGGTCGGATTTAGGTTCAGTACAGTATAATTCCATTGCAGGGATCATCCAAGAATACTTTGGCAAGCTCAGATATATTGAAATTGCCTTGGCTAGTGGCTTGCAAAATGGCTGTGGAAAGTCAAGATAATTAGAGCATTGTGGAGAGGAGAGACAGTAAAATAAAGGGTAGAAGTCAAAAAAAAAGACAAGCCAATTAAAAAAAAGGATTGCAGACTCAAGAAAGTTTCAGAACAGAATAACTGAAGGAGAAAGGCATAGCCAGCAGATTGGAGTCATGTCATTTCTACAGAAGGAAAAGGACATGCACCAAGGAAAAAAAAGACCAACTTCCCAACAATTTGAGATTAATAAATGAATTTAAAAGTACCAAGAAAAACGCATCATGTTTCTGAATGGATTTAAATTAGAAATCAAAGAGGAAGCATAAGAGAAGTACTTTTGGAAGTAAAATTTTGAGTTGATTCTTGCCTGTTTTGGCCTGTGGGATAATAAAAAAATCAGTTGCGTAAACTGAGAAGACTCTCACTGAAGCAGCAGCACCTTAAGGACATTAGCCAGTCTGAGTCTTGTTCAGCCAGGTGCTTGAAACCACACCTAAACACATACACGGCACAGACCATCAACCCCTACAATTACACACTTAAGAGCCCTGTATAGCATCCAGCCCCTTGTTACGGGAACCCTGAGATGACTGTATGTTGTAAAACACCCAAGCCAACAGGAACTTTGCCAGCAGCTACAATGGGATGAGTTCTGAGGGCATCTGTTCTATAAAAAATAGACGCTGCACCAAAACGGGTGCAGTGACCATACTCTGCCGGTGCTCCCTAGCTCTGGGGCTGTTCATCCTCCTGTAGGAAAGCAAACCATGCATCAGCACTGTACTTCACGCAGAGAGTGTGCTCTCAGCTCTGCCATTTACATTCTGGTTTCCCAGTCCTGATTTCTGCTTGTTATTAATATGTCCAATAAAATGTATTTGGGTAAGAGTTTGGGTCTACACATACACAGTAACAGAGATGTTTCTCTCCCACACAAACAAAATTACTCTCCTACATATTACTTACACATGTATACATAATTTATATGTGTACTTACTATAAACACAGAGATGTATATACAACTGTCCTTGTGCAGTTCTGTTTTCCACAGAGGAAACAACTTTTATGACTAATAAGTAACATTATTACCCATGTTGTCACGATCAATTACGAAAGGAGGAACGATAAAGAGTTTTTGAGCCCGTGACTGCTGCCCAGCTCAGCGAGCCGGCGGTGGCAGCTGGGGCTGGGGGAGCTGGTGGTGCTTTCAACAAACCCCACGTCCCCCAGCCCCGAGCAGGGTGGGCTGCCTGCAAGGCTGGGCATCACTTGACATGAAGCAGAGCTTCCTGCAGAGGCTTGGCAGCCCCTGCTCCCCTCTTATCTGCCACCTATACATTCCCTTTTCTCTGCTTGTACTGAGTGACCAGTCGGGTTTTTTTAAGGCTTGTGAGCCTGAATCTCGGCTCAGTAACCTGACACAGCTGCAGTGGGACGGAGCAGCATCCCTACATCACAGGGAAACTTTGGGTCTTGAAGGCTGGTTTTGCTCACTGCCTTACACAGCTGAGGGATGTCAGCACGTTCCTTCTTATGCCAGCCTTCCCAGCAATTTGCCCCACTATCACAAGATTTTGATTTACTAATACAAACCTTCACAATAAAGGAAAAAGAGGATTTATAAAGAAACAACAAGTCAGGACAGACAGTGTTCACTCCCAACCGGGACAGGCAGAGTGCATTGCTGCAGGTAGAGACCTCTCATGCCTTGGGATATGAGAAAACTGCTCATTTTCAGAGGTTCACTAACTTTTATTTCAAACTTGGCATTACCCAATTCCCCTCACCTTCCTCTAAATCAAGGGCTTTTGCCATGGGTGGGGACAGACTGCAAGACCAGACAGGCTGATTGTCTCTTCAGCTTGGAGATTTCTCTCTTCCTCTGGCCTTGCTCTGGTTTTCTAATCAAAGAAGAGAGCACAAAAGCAAAGAAGTTCTTCCCAGACTGATATCTCATTCAGACATCCAACTGACAGAGAGTTGCTGCAAGTAACAGCACAACAACACTGGTGGCGCTCTTGATGAGAACAACCTGTGTTCAGTGGCACAACACAGCTACCTTGAACTGGGAAAATAATCATCAAACAGCCACTGGAGGTAAATATCCTCTGGGTATAGACAAGAAACTCATGGGCCACAGTCCTGTGCTGGGACACAAGTTTGCAATGTAGCTAAGACTGCCTGGAGAGGCAGGTTTTGAACAGCAGCTAAGGCTGTCCTTGGGTAAGGCTCAAATGTGTTGGGGTGAGGGATGTAGAGCTTCTGCACACCCCACTGTCAGCCACCCCTGCCCAGCCATTAACAAAATGATCTCTGCCAAACGGACACTGCATCCGCAGCAGCAGTGGCCCCAGCCCAGGCTATCCTGCGGCTGTTTCATCTCACAGGCTGTGACAGACACAGGAACACGGAAAAATGTTTCTCACTTCCAACCACGACACAGCTATAGCCTGTCCCGAAAGCTTAACACGTTAGCAGGGAGCACAATGAAAATTTCATCAGGCAGCTGTTCCCTGTGGTCCTTGTGGGGACTTGTCCCAGTCCTAGAGTCTCCCTGTGCCCGCGCCAGCAGGCTCGAGGTCCTGAGATGAATTGTTTTAATGTGGAACACGGAAAAAATATTACCTGGAAATGCCTGGACGTGCAACTCCTGATGCAATGAGCATCAGCCCCACTCTCTTTTCATCCTTATAGATGTGCTTCATTATTAACTTTTCATGTGACAACTGTTTGTGCATTAAGAGTGCTTCACAAAACATAAATATTGGAAGTGAGGACTTCTAACAGCCTGTATTAGCAGGTCCAGCCTTTTAAATGATGGTGACTGGGAAATTGGAACACAAGTCAAAGAGGTCTGTTCTGACCATCCTACCCTTGTTTTCTATTCTTCAATTAAACCATTGCTTTTAGCTATTCGTTTTTATCAGTATTATATAAAACTAGGACAGAGTAAATGAAAATTTATAATTTATAAACAATCTGGGGGAAAAAAATCACTGAATTATTTATGGCACTTTTGAAATATGTGTTTGTTACTTGTACAAAAATTAGTTGTTAGGTCTTAATCACAGCAGTGCCACAAATATGTTGGAAATTAGGACTTACAAACCTGCTTGTTTGGAAAGAAAAAAAACACCCCTGTAACTCTACCTACAATCAGAAAACTAAACCAAACTGATTCTGAATGGTCTAGTCAAACAAGTGCCAATTATTGAATAATTCTCTGACCTAAACAGAAAGTTATTGTATATGGAAAGGTTTTTTTTTTTTCCCAGAGAGTACTTTATACCAGATGCCCTTTTAAATTGTTTTGAATTCTCCATAGGCAGTAGATAACTAAACCTACAGAATGTAGTAATGGCAAAAAGGAAGCAATCAAGTTGGCCACTTCTAGTTAAGAGTCATGGAAAAGGCATCTGTTCTATATGAATTGCAGACTATAGGAACTTTGACAGTTCATAGACCAGACTTAATTTATTAAACTAAGTTTCTAATATAAACAGTAATTCGTTTCAGGCACTGACACTGAAGGTCTGGATTATGTGAATAAAATATAGAGACCTCCACCGGCCTCCTGGAAAAAGGTAGTTTTGCTGCATAGGAAGAAAATAACTGAGCGTGCCTTAGCAGCAGGCATCAGTGCTGAGGCTGTGCCCAGCACGCACTAGGCATGGGGTGCAACCCTCCCTGCAACCCTGGCCTGGCACCGGCAATGCTGGCAGTGTGTCCCGCTGGCATTCCTGCCCACACTGAGCAACCTGGGTGCAGAGGATCCTTGAGATCAAGGATGGCAGTTGTCAGATATGTTATCAAAACTGCAGTTTGAAGTCTTCAGAGACACGTTCATTTGCAAACAAAACAATGCCTAATAGGATGAACGTTGGGGATAAAAGATTGAAAGAGGAATGCCTCAGTGATGCACGCCTGCTGCTTATCTGGAAAGGTTGTTACCTCAGACTATGCCAGGGCACGGGCTTGTCAGGCACCCACATGCCCAGCCACCCGCACACCCGCCACGGCAGGATAGGGGACACGATGACCACTGGTGCCTGCAGGGTACATGCACACGTGCATACAAAAATAATGTCTCAACAGCCGTTCTGCTGGAGCAGAACAGCAAATATTATGTATACTATGAAGTATCTGAGCGAAATTAAATACGTAAAGCATTATTTACAGGAGACTTTGCTTGCCCTAACTTCATCCACGTCTGAGAGCAGCACAGACCAGGAGGTCTCAGAGCCTGACATCAGCAAATGTTTATCTTCAAGCATTCTAGTAATTCAGGTGATTTCAGGAGGACTATTTCACTGCTTAAAATCAGGCAGGTACCTAAACAATTTCCTGAATCGAGTTTACATTCATCTCAAGTTTCAAGCCCTGGCTTTACTGTAGCTTTGACCAAAAGTTTGGTCATAACTCAGAAATCACACACAACTGTTTCCTTATGTCATCAGCCCTCAGCAAAGATTGAGTATGGAAAACCTCAGTTAGGGTTTCTCCTCTGCCAAAAGAAGTTATGGAAGTGAATAACGAGATGAAAGTGTTTTGCATCAGTTCTGACTGGTCCATTACTGTCGGTGAGAATAATGGACCAAAGTTTCTGGTGGCCAGAGTGTGAAAGCAGCCACCCAGCCTCCTCTCCAAAAGCCAAAGAGGAGCTCCCTGCTGCCCCACACTCCAGTGGGAAGCAAAAGGTGGCTTTTGTGCAGCACTTTGCTCAGGCTGAACCCGCCACATTGCCAACCCCAGCTAATTGTTTGGTTCCCCATCTCATTTGCCTGAGAATGACTGAGAATGTGAGACAGCGCAGGGTCTATAAAATCATTAATTGAATTACTAGTGTGGAATAAGTAGCGCATCAATTTGAATTCACCATCATCCCCCTCCTCTCTTCCCCCGTGTTTTAGAGACCAATCCTACTGTTGATATGTGCACAGCTTCAGAAGGAGGCTCAATAAATAGATGTGCCATTCTAGCTAAACAAATTTATTTTTCCAGCTGTTCTACTGAATTAGTAAATTGTAATGTTGACTTCAGACTATCTTCCCCATAAAATATATGCTGGCCTGTATATTTTACTGACACTTCTTTTGCAACACCTCATTAAGGGCTGATCCAATCTGTATCCCATTCTATTGGAATTATACTTTGACCCAAATGAGCTTTGGACCAGAATGCAATATTGACTCTATACCTATATTATATTTTATTGTTGAATCATTAGTGAGATTTTTGTGCGCTCTCTCCCCTTGGTTTTTTAAGAGATTTTAGGGCAATAATTGCAGGTACGAATGGGCTTGGAATTTTGTGCCAAATGTGCTGTCTGAGCACACATGGTTTCACTGACACATACTGATGACTGCTTATCTGGGAAGCAATCAGGAATTTTTGTCCAGCTTTGATATGGACAATTCTCTTCAGTTTGCCTCTGCACTCAAATGGACTGAAAGGCTTTCATAAGGTTTGTTTTGCCACTGTTTGGCATCTTCCATTTCATTTACACCAATACGTAGTAAGCAACAGTGTTACTAACTCCCAACATCAGCATTTTTATTCCTATGTTAATATCAATTAATTCTGGGCTACAGTTCAAATTACCCTTTAAAACCAGCAGCCCGTTTCAGCTGGCAACAGTCAGGTGAAGCTGAGCCTTGTGGGCTTTGCCCCGTAGCTCCATGCAGGGCAGCACACAGGCAGGCACTGTAATTTTGGGGCTCCGAGCTGGCTGGGTAGGACAATCCACAGGGCAGGGACAAGTCTACAGGCACCCTGTCTCCAGGGTTTACCAAGCACTGAGCAGAGGCTGGCAGGTTTTCCAGCCCAAGTTCAGAACAACCCACATGTCACTGGAATCTATTGGCTTTGGCAAATCATGAGATTTCTGTGAAAAGTGGGTTTGGTGGCAGACTCCTTGTGAGGTGTTGCTGCGCAGCTCCATCCCAGCCAGCGGGAACCGGGACCGCTTCTCATATGCTCCTAGTCTGAAGCAGCTGCCATTTACAATGCTTGAAAGAAGCAAATGAAGTAAAAAATATATGTTGATGTTGTCCCTCACAGACTAAGAGGAATAATTAACGTTTGTTGTAATGTCGATAAATACACGCAGTCGTTCTCATCTGCACTTTTAACTTCTCTGAAAGGTTTGCGTTCTCCCAGCATCACCTAAATAGCCTTTGACGGCAGGGGAATCAGCCTGCAGCCTAAACACAACGGTCTAAGGCTCGAAAGGATGCCGCCGGGCGGGGGGAAAACGAGCAGAGGCGGCTCCCCGTGCATCCTCACCGGCGGTCCCCTGGGATGTGCGGGCGCGGTGGGACACGCGGCCCCTCGCCCGCCGGTGGAGTGGGCTCGGGCGGCAGCGGCTTCTCAGGCCGAGGGGAAGGAGCTGAGGGGACCGGGGCCCCGCCGAGCCCTGGGCGGCAGCGGGAGCGGCAGCGGGGCCGGCGCTCTGTCCGGGCTGGCGGAGCCGGGGGAGAGCGCGGGGAGGACACACGGTGCGGCAGGGACCGACACGCTCTCGCCCCTCTGTTGTGGAACAAACCCCCCAGAAAAACAGCCCCAAACTTAAAAACAAACAAATAAAGAACAAATAACACGCTTTTAATGTCCTGATGCGAGAGGGATCTAATACCATTTCCACATCCATTAGGCAAAGGATTTTGCATGTTCCCTTACGAAGAGTGAGCATTTTCAGCCGCTTTCCCTTAAATTAAGATGACAGGTTACCGCTGCACAGTGTCGTTAATCTTTTTCTAAAAGCTTAATGTTTCTACTTAGTAGTTTACTAATAAATCTGAGAAAATATGTAATGTCATTTTGGTTTAGACATAGATGGATGACTTTTTAGTATCTGTGAAGTTGTAAAACAGGTACTGCCACGGCACTCGGCAGAGGGAACGGCACTCGCTGTGGTGGCTGTATTCCTTTCTGCCCTGGGGCCACGGCACATTACACCATTCACGTGTTCAAAACCAATTTAATACTCTGTCATATATACTCCACCAGTAACTGGCTTTCAGCTGTCTTTCATGCAAGATGTATTAAGGATGGCTGTTAATTCTCATATACTTTCCATTACTTTGATCCTAATTTTCATTATTTTGACCTTTTTTTCACCTGAAAATATTCTGGTCATAACCTTTTAGGATTTTATCCTTTTAAGCATGCATCAATGCTTGTGATCCCGCACTTGGTTTTGCTGCTGAATTCTCTCTGGTTTGTGGATTTACTGCTTTTGACGCCATACAAGTACATTTAAGTCAGTAACTGGGATGTGACCGCACGCTTCCCTTTTGTGTGCCACAGATGATGGCAGAAAATATGTCTTCATGAGGACACCCTGAGAGGCAGCCTAAGGGAATGAGGACTTGACTGGCTTTATTTTTATTGTTGGGCAGTTTTACTTTACTGTCCAGGAAATGGCTAACAAAATTGGAAGCAAACAGAGCCATAGAAGGGAAGGGACCCTGCCCTTACAGTGGGATGGCCAGCTGCTGCTGCATCTCCCTTGCATCCCCCACATACCACTGAGAGGCTCACTCTGAGATTCCACTAATCCTCCCTTTACTGGTAGGTCTGTCCTTGAGTAGGCACAGAGTAGGCATCCCCAAGAACCAGTGGTCACCATCAACCTGCAGCACCGGGGGGGCTGCATGCACAGCATCCCATCAGCAGTTCAAGGAGAGAGGGCAAGGGCTGCCCACTGCGTTCTGCCATGATGGGTCCTGGTCATCTTCCCACCAGGGGTGGGAGCGAGACCCTGACGCAAACTCACATGGTCCTAGTTTTGAAGCCAGATGATGTTTTTGAAAACCCAGGCTCTCTGAGGATGGCCTTGGGCATGAGTTCCCCCATCATATCAGTGTAAACCAGGAGTAACTCTGGTAAAGTAAACAGGGTTAATGTAAAACCAGTATGAGCAAGGAACAAACCACCTGTGATACACCTGAACCAATCCCACAAAGAAAAACCACTTGCACCACAGCACATGCCTTTCTGAAGGTGTTTTTGCCCATGACAGCAACAGTGCCTTTTAGCTCTCTGCACTAGTGGCTTAACACATTCTGCAGAAACATGGTACTGCTCTGGAGAGCAGAGGCAGCCTATAAGAGAGAGGGAATAGAGAAGAAAACCCCCATTTCCATTCCGGTCATTGTCTGAATGCTGCACAGATACTGACAGCAGCTGCCCTTTGGAGGGGCTGCAGCTGTGCAGTGTGAGTGGAGAGCAGAAATGTAGACAAGGGGCCCCTGCTTGGCTGCCCTGGGTTGGGGACAAGCCCCAGGCAGGGGACAGGAGCCTGTGCCTACCCTGCCTAAGGCCCCGCATGGGCTGGCCCCATGCTGGACCATCCAGGGAGCCAGAGGCTACTTCCCCTTTAATGGAAATTTTTACAAGGAAAGCCTGGACAGCCAATTTTGTACTTTCTAACACCAGATCCTACCTATATTCTTAGGTGCTCCTCAGGCCTCCTAATTATTGCTTCCTGGTCAGTTTTACTTCTCCTTATTAACTTAATAGGTTCTCTGATGAGCAGAAGCAACTGCAAGCATCCAGGAGCCGCCAACAAATGACCCTTCTCATTTAAACCAGAACTCATGATTTTATGCCGCTGAACTATGCATTTTTTGCTGCACAATAGATGGCAGTAGAGAAAAAAGGCTGAGACTAGACAATTTATAATTTGGGATATGCAGAGGATTTTTTCCCCCCATCAAATCACTGTACAGTATTTGTTGCTTTCTTCTCAACAGAGAGCTTTCCTAGAAAAGGCAGTCTGGGGCGGATGAGGCTAGATGAAATAAAAGATTCATGCATGAATAATTAACATATTGGAGGCCTCACTTGAACTTGTTGGCTTACCCAGATGAATGAGTTAACATGTTAGAGATTATTATAAAGAGGGACTATTCTGCTCCAGTAGATCAATTCAGCTGAAAATGATGAAATATCGACGCACATATAAATATATGCCTGGTACTTAAAAATAATCCTTCCAATAAGTATAGTCATATTGGAGTTCTGCTACACTGACAGTCGCAGCGACAAGATAAAAAGATTTGGCATGAGTCATTCAGTTTGACTTTTGCACTGAAATGAGATGCAAGCCTGGGAACTTGCTTTATGTAGGGCAGCCGCCACGCAGGCGGGCAGCTCCCACCTCCCCGGTTTTGCGGCGCGGGGGAAGAGTGGCAGCAAGTGGAGCAAAGGCACCTCCAACTTCCCTACAAAGGCCGATGGATAAACGCACAGGGCTCTCCTGCTGCTCCCCTCCACCCTGGCTGCTGTCACATGCAGGGACTTCCCTAAGAGCTGAGGTTGATGCCCACCAGGGCATCATCTGGTGGCCACAGGGCCCGTGCAGATGCTTGCAGAGAGTGCTGGGGTCTGCCATTGACCCTGCACCGAGCAGAAAGTGCCCCTTAACTGTAAACAGCCATGGTTTGCCAGTCTGTTTAATTTAGCAAACGCTTTCCATTACTGCCTACTTCTTTGAAAGCTAATTATTGCAAAAAGGAGTTTTCCTTGCAAATCAACATCAAATTCGTGCTAATCACGGTAGGGAGAGAAAATTTAATTACAAATTTTAATTCTTACCTCAGCTTTACTAATTTTTAATTGTGCCCAATAATAGAGAAAACCAAACTGGCAAAAATTCAGGAGATTGAATTCACTGCAAAGACTTTGCTAGATATCCTATCCAAAAGTATGCCAACAGTTTTCCTGCCTATCCATATCTTTCCATATCTCACTGCACTAATAACAAAATAAGGTTGGGAAATAAAACCATATCATCACTTTTCCATGCCTTCATTAGATAAAACCTTTCCGATGCAGGTGCACAGAGCTGTGGTGAGGCAGAAAGCTTGAGCCACGCACGTTGCTTGCAGGGTGCCTGGAGTGCAAAGGGATGGCAGCCACAGGCCGGTGCTTAGGAGGGAGGGGGACTCGGCAGGGCATTTGCAAACTGAGAGCACAGCACACCCTGTCCTAGTTGCGGCTCTCATTGCATTAGCTGTGTAGAAATTACTCCAGAATCGTTTTTCTTTCACCCAAAGCTCCTCTAACCCCGTCGCAGCCACCTCCCTGCCACATGGCGTGTCACACTGTAGCCCTCGTGCCGAGCAGGAGCCGCACAAGGTCTCTGTGGCACTTGGCACCAGGCAGGCGACGGGTCCTCCCCGGGTAGGTTTTTTTATTTTTCAGAGTTAAAGATGAGAACATGACACTATCCAGGGCGGCTTGAAAAATAAAAATAGACTGGAAGTATTTTGGAGAGGTTTCTGCATATTATCTCTCAGCTGCACAGTTCTGTCAAGAAAAACATCTTCTTTCTTCAATCAGTGCATAAACATAAACCAGATATAACAGGGCACGGAATTCGCGTGTGTGCAAAAATGTCTGATTTCTATGTACAACTCAATTTTTGACAAACTTAACGTTAACACTAGTAGAAGCCGTGGGCAAAGAAGAACGTTTCTTCCAGCTCCAGAAGTGATCCAGGGCTCACCAGACGCCTGTGGCCAGGCTTGGGCTGCCAAGGGTTGACAAACTGAATGGCACTTTGACAAATCGAACGGTACTTTTCTAGACACAGGTCCCCCAGCTGCACACACATTAATAAGCTGATGCACTTTATTCACGTGCACCTTCAGTAAATCAATACTTCCCAAAATCTGGGTGGTAGCAGCAGAGGGATGCAGAGCATGCCTCTCAGCTATGGATGTATTTAGCTATCCCTGAGGCTACTCCTCAGTGTGGAGGCGATCCTTCCTGACACCCAAGCTCCACGCTTCAGAGAGTGCTTGCTGATGAAACCATCCTGTTCTGTAGACAGTTCAGGGATCCGGTAAGAAAACCTTCACCTGCTAACAATATTTTTCCACTTAGATCTGTTCCTAAAGCTTATTGCCACATCAAATCCCATTATAGAAAATAAGGAAATGTTAAAATTAAGAACTAATGTTCACATGAAAGAATTTTTTTTACCATTTCCTTCAGCAAACCAATGAATGTTTAACAGTTGAAATTGCTTTGAAACAGCAATAAATTATTTCATGCATACATGCCAAATATTAAAACCAGAAGGTTTCTTAATATGAAGTCACTGGTACCAAGATTCATGTTTGTCTTTGTTAATTATCTACTTGTTTATTAGCTTAGTTTCACCGAGGAGCTGCTGATATCCCCAAGTTAAGGATTTTGGAGCTGTTCACAGGATGTAATAATACAATTTTATTGGGTGCTTGTTCAGAAACTGTTTTTAGTTGTTTGCACTTAAGCTGTAAAACTGCCATTTTGCTCAGCCCAACACCCCCTGCACAGATCCCTGCTGGCCTCTGCCTCCCCAGGGCAGCCACGGTGCCTTACAGTGCCACAGGAATGGATGCTGAGGGAAGGTGGGATGCTGTCCTGGCACTGCATCTCAAGCAGATCTCTCTCCCTTGAGCTGAAACCAGCCTCGTCCAGAACAAGCCTGCCCCAAGGCCATGCTCCCTGCAACCCAAGAGGTGCCGCTCAAAGTTGTTTTCTGAGTAGGCAAAACCAGAGACCCAAACATTGCTGTTGATTTAATATTTAAAATTTGGGATGATTTTTAATTATTCTTTTTTTATCAGCAGATTGTGAATTCTCTACACAACAAACTGCTCTAGGCTGCAAGGGTTTCCTTGCAGGAAAAGCAGCAGCACAGGCTCTGGGAGTATGTTATTGGCTAAATAGCTTTTATTACTATCATTAAAGAGTTATTCCCTCAAGCATCACCTCTCAGAGCTGGGGCATTGGAGTCAACTTTGAAAAAAAAAAGTTTCCAGTTGTACTGACTGCAAAAAAAGGCTTCAGGTACTTTTAGGGTTAGAAAACAACGCCTCCAAATCACACCATTTAGCAAGACCTCGTGGTGTTCAACCCAGCCTCATCACTCTGGAGTACCTGATGTGCTCAGTGCTGCCAACATCTAAACCACAACTTGTCTTCCCACCCACCAACCTGCCTGAAGCACCCATTGCCTCCAAAGGGTCCTGCCCATCCTGCCTGCATGCTGCAAGTGCCTTTGTTCCCAGAGCAGCACAAGCAAAGGTGGGAGCAAGGAGCCACAGGGCAATGCCCACCTTACCCTGTCCAAACGTGGTGTGCTCCATTTGGGTGCCTGTCCCTGTGCCATCTGGGCAAGAAGAGAGCACTAGTTACAGAGCAGGCTGCTGCTACAGCAAAGGCCATGGCAGCATTTCCACAACAAACCCCTGCTTGGGGGAATTTTCAAGCGTGACCATTAAGCTTTGCCCTGAGCCTTGCATGTGGCTTTAAACTAAGGACTTGGCCTCTTTCTGAGCAAAACCACATTTTCTTCAAACTGAAGCCCTCTGAATGAAAGGCACTATACCCTTTCTTAAAGCAAAACCAGCACGATGGGTAAGATGGGGCAGGTCTCAGCTGTGGTTTGACACCTCCTTAGTTGGTGAGCACAGCCAGAGGACAGAATCTGTGTTACAGGAGCACACCTCCCTGATTCCCACTGGATCCTGGGAAGCCCCACGGGCACACTGCACCTTGCTGAGCTGCAGTGACCCAAGGCACCGCTGTGACAAGGTCACAGGATGAGGACTGGGAAACATATCCCGGCTGCAGGCAGGCTTTTCTGACCTCCTGAACAAAACTGGTTCTACTGACTGTGGATACATTACATAGAATTTAAGGCAAAAAAAAAATTATCTTATGTTGTCCTTCCTCAAATCCAGCAAATTACTCTTCTAGAAATGTTTGTAACAATTTTTCAATGCACTTTCAGAAAATATCAGTTTTGTTTTTGAAAGTCTGTAGTATTTTGAAACCCAGCTTTTCCTATTGCTGCTCAAAACCCACAGAAGTTCAATGCACTGAGAATATCACAATTTAAAAAAAAAATCCTATAAAGGATAGTAGACACATTTGACCTATTCTGGTGCTTCTCAGAGGCAACACAGGTCCTGTGCTGCAGCCCCCAGCAGGGTGTATGCTCCTCTGGCCCGTGACAGTAACTCAGCTCCAGGTTACTAGCAGACTTAGAGATGTGCTTTTCCAGAAAGATAATAATTTTTTGGACATGTGTGGCAGATGGGAGTGTTAACTCATAGTGCTAGGAGTTAACCTGATTGTATTATAATGTGATAGCTCCACAGCTAATGCCCATCAGCACTGTGGGCCATTTACTTTATCATAAAATAAAATTAATTGAGTGAAAATAAATTGCAGAGAGATACGGAAGAATATGAGACCATACACATGAAATACACAATAGCCCAAGTCTCCTGTGACACTTATCTTCATTAGGGAGGCAACAACTATTATTAATTCTCTCTTTAAAAATAAATATCCTGAAACCTGCAAGAAGATTTACCTTGCAGGCTGTGGAAGCTGATACGGCTACACAAGCACTAACATTTCTTTTCCTTTGAAGAAGGATTTTCAGACTCAGCAAAACACTACAATGAGGCTGGCTGCTGTGCCCACATCCTGCCAAAGCCTGGCCAGAGTCCTGGAGAGGTGGGTACGTGGGGGGCCCTGGTGCTGCTGCAGGAGCAGCACAGTGTATGCCCTGGTCAGGTGAGCAGCTCAGGCACTAGAGTTAGCTAATGGGCTGCAATATTTCTAATGGAGAACGTTTATTGGAGTGCACGCATGCATTTGCCAAGTATAGCAAGGTAATGACATTGAGGCTTATTGATAATACAGTTATAATTCCATGTAATGACCGACTGAGTGAAATGATACAACCATCTCTCCTTCATCTATTATGTTCCTGTCCACAGAGATTTCTCAGTTAAGGGCTGTTTATTTCTGCAGTAAGACATAGAACAGATATGCAGAATATAAACCTTTGTATTAGGACTCAGTAGTATATTTTCTTTCTTCCAAGTCATTTAATGGCACGTAATTTTGGGGATCAGCTTTCCGGTTGTGTGTGAGCTACGAGTCAGAAATAGCCGTGACCACGGTGCCAAGTGAGAAGTAACCACTGTGTCTGGTCCTGGCTGCAGACCTGTGCTCTCACTCAAGAGAAGCTTTTATTTCTCTTCTTATAAGCCAGTCACAAACTCCCCTTAGAAGATTTCCACTTGTGTTAGTGATGATATTTTACAGGTCACCATTAGTTAGTTTCCCTAAAAACAAGTAGGGCAAAAGGGTTTTTTCTTTTCCTGTCTTTTTGACATCTGTGTAGTGGCAGTTCCTCAAGCTGTCTGGTGTCAGCTCCATGCTGAGGAGCAGCATGTGGGCAGCCTGTCTAGTGCCGGCACACACAGGCATCAGTGGACATGCCAAGAGTGCTGCTCCTGACACTGCTGCCCCTGTTCCCTGCCAGGTCCTGCCCTGGACCCCTTCTACTCCTCCAGTGGGGCCAAGGAGTGCCCACAGGGCTGTTTCTGCAGCCCCAGACACACTCTGGCTCTGGCATTTACCGAACTGCATTAAAATTCACATCTACTGACAGCAAACCACATTGGCAGCTTCTGCACCTACTGAGCAGTGCCTACAGGTGCAGGTGTGAGACTTCACTTACAAAACCACCCTGCTGAGTGCCCCCTAACGCTGCTTCCCCTGTTTAACTTGCACCAGACACAGATTTGTCACCTCCAGGTGACATCTCCAGCGTGGCCACTGAGAGGCTGGGTAGTAATAAACCTCCTGAAGTGCTGGGTGAGCAGGAGACCCCTTTAAACTCACAGGCATTTCACTTCATTACTGAAAACTTCATGTGCCTTTTACAGGATGAGTTTTGTTCCTGGCTCTTAGATCTCCGTACTGCTCAAGGTTAATTGGATATATTTAATAGAAATAGCCAGGTCTGAAAGAGTTGCATGCATCTGCCTTCCTATTTATACGAAGGGGTAACCTGGAAGCACTTGACCAGTGTGTAATGACTCCAGGTAGCGAGAACCTGAAATCAGATTATATCCCCCCAGAATTTCATTAGTGCTGCACAATGACCGGGATGCAGGTAGCAGTTATTGGGCTGCAGCACAAGGTGAATGCTCAGTAGCAAAACACAGCATCTTCGGGCAGTGTTATGGACACGCAGGAAGACAGATAAGATGCAAGGGATGTGGTTTAATTAGGCCACAACTTTATTAAGTTAACTCATCTGGGATCTATCCAGCACAATTCTTTCTTTAATCACTCCCATATGGTGAAGAGTTGCCATTAGCCCTCCTGCTCCCCACAGCTGGTAACCAGTCCTGTGCTGGGACTCTGCCACCCATTGCATGTACAAGGGTTAGGTCTTTGTTTTACAAGGGAAGAGACACCATTGCTGCCATAGATGCCATACCCAGTCCCAGCTCAGCTTGGCAGGGAAGCATCCCACCTTGCTTCCACAAGGACAGTCTGTGGCATGGCACCTGTCTGTCTTTGCCACCCACCCCAAGGCCACAACAGCCCAGAGATGCTGCTGGCATAAGGCAACAATGAGCAAGGATAAATGACCCCTCATATGCAAAGGAGAATTAGCATCCTGGAAAACAATATTTTTTAAAAAATTGTCTCTGATTCTGTAGGAAGAATGTAACAGCCAAGGTCTATTTTAGTGAGGGAGATCTGCTTCCAAGGGAGAAAAGAGCTAGGCTACTTCCAGCTATTGTCCGCACCATTGCATAGCAGCCAAGGCTAGGTTTTTTTCCCCTCCTGATGAAATGCAGACTACCTTCACGTTAGAGCATTTTGGTGACTTTAATTACCCAGTTGTGTGTGTTTGGGGCAGAGAAAGTCCTGAATGCAGAACAGACATTACTCTACACTGCCAAGTCCAGGGCTGCTCACCAAAGTGCAGTGAGGTGCTTGTCCCCTGCACACACGTGCACATTTGCATCTTCCCACCACCGTGTCCCAGCCCAGCAGCGTCACTTATGCTTTGATGCAGAGATATTGCCTGCACGCGAGTCAGGAGTAGACAATTTTCCATCTCTCTAGGAGCTGAGTTTGCCATTTTCCTGAACAAAATTCAGCACATAAAGCATCCTCTGAGGGCTGTCTCCCCAGCTGGGATGGCATGACACGGCTGGCAGGAAACAGAACCTGCCTTGAGGTTGCTCACTGGTGTGGTGCAACATTTCCGCAGCGTAACTTGAACTACTTTAATGTTTGTTGTGTCATGGACGCTCCTTTTTTATACAAAACATCAGGGGGCAGAGGAAAAGGGCATCATCTGTTGCATGACTTTGTTGTTATATGCTGGTTACACTGGAAGCAGCAGCACTATGCCCAGGATCCACTGCAGCGCCCCATGTGAGGCTGTACCGCAGTGTAATGGTAGCTATTCCTCCTGCCATGTGACCCTCGCTCTTTGCTTTTCTCATACACAGCATTATGACTTCTTTGTTTTTGTCTTTCAGGTTATTATAAGCCTTTATTTGGCCGCTGCAAACCAAGGTCTTAACCAAGCTGAAGGTTAAATAGTGTTGGAAATCCTCCGACGGAACAGAAGCAATGCCAAGCTTCTCTCGGACAGGGCCCAGCCTCTGACTCAGCAGCTGTGTGGCACTGTTTATTTTGAGCTAAATATGTATAAGTACATATAGAGGTGGAGCATGCATGTGCATGAGAGAGAGCTGGGACAGTCAGGAGCCCCATCCTAAGCGCCAGTGCTGAGGCTGCTGTTGCTGGAGTGCCTGTGTTTCAGCATTTCGGTGTTTCAAAAGAGTGGAAACATGTTTCTCTTAGCATATTAAAAGCTTGCGCTGCTTCTTTCAATCTCTTCCTGGGGTGTTGATTCTAGGTCCCTGCAAAGCAGTGGGAGTCATGACCTTCCAATAAAGGCTGTCCCCCAAACCCAGCCTTTGGGAAAGGGAGCAGTTCCATGCAAATACAGCAACACACAACACATTTCTTAGGTGATGCAAGTCTTCATCTGACAGAAGGATTTTTGCTGGTGAGCAAGTGTACCTTCTGGGGAGCCCAGAAATCCTCAAATCTCTGGCAGATCCAACACTGAACCTGTTGAGCGGCCAGAGGAGATCATGGCTGTGTTTACCTGTTCATGCTGTCTCACCAAGGACAATTTGAGGTGACAGGTGACGTGGAGGAACTTTCACGCCTTTCACTCAGAGCAGGCTGATGCCACAGACCAGTTGTGGAGCCCAGGGATGGAGCAGCCACTGCTCCCCCATGTTTTTTCCCTTGCTAACCACTCAACCACCTTCTGAATGTCACACCTAACACAACGTGGCTGCCATCACTCAATGACACAGCACCACATATATGCAAACCCAATGTCAGATACACACAAAGCCAGTAAAACCCCAAAGCTCAGCAGCTGCCTGACTTCTGTCTGCAAGAGAGCCCATCCAACAGGTTTCATAAACCTAACACACACCATCAAGGGCCAGTCAGAATTTACATAATAGCCTTAGACCTGAGGTATAGCTACTGTGCTTTTGACAGTAGTTTTCTTCCACACTGTAAATACACATTTAGGGACACACAGCCCAAACAAAACATAGAAGTTTTGCAGTTTTACCCAGTTATTAGCCCTTTCTGTGGCTTTGTTCACATACACTATTTTAAAGCAAAGGCAAAAGGAGTAGTATGATGTTGTACAGATTTCTAAAGTCTAAAATGTGTATTGTGTACTTATTTCAAAGATTTATGGCTCTATTTTGCCCTCAGACAAGTAGAACTAAATGTTGTGTCTGGGGACTTTTAACAAGAAAATATCTTTACCTTTCTGACCCCCAAGATCTTCCCAAGATTGGAGCACCATATTTAAGAAATTAAAATCTCTCCCCCCCCACTCAGCTAGAAAGTGAAAGCAAGAAATTGCATTTAACTTGATTACAAAAGTCCTTTCCAGGCTCTTGCACCCCACTCCTCAGGAACATAACCACACCTTCAGCCTAGGACCAAGCCCAACAGGAAAAGGTTTCCATTAGTATCATTCCCCCTCCAAGTTTCTTACTAAATCATCTTGCTTGACAAGTACCCAAAGTCTCACTACAAGGTTGCTAGACCACTGGTTATAAACTAGCCAGAATTTACCCTTCATCCAGACAGTGCATGGCACTAGTGTGCTGATCTAGTTACATTATACAGATGTTTATTTCTGTCAGAGATATTTGGTTTTCATAATGGGACTGAATCTGAGAAAATTCATGATGACTTCTATTTTTTCTTTTTTAGTTCTTTTTTTTTTCCTTTTTTTCCCCCTCCCTTCGCCCCCCCCCCCCCCCCATGGGGCATGGGGCAATTAAGCAACGGGTATTTTTTGTTGTGAAGACCTGTCACTAGAAACAATCAACTCTTATTTTAATGCATATGCTATCTCCACTTGATGAGAGTCAACAAGATGACAAGAGGTGAGCAACATTATGCTCTGTCCTCCAGCCAGTTTCCTCGTTGTTTGTGCAACTGAAGCGGGATCCTGGGGCACCCCAGGCACAAGGCAGTTATACTCTGGACATCGTCAAGCCCAATCATGTCTTGTACTGCAGGCAAATCCCTGGACTATCAGACCAGATATAACAAGTTTTTATTCTTCAGTTGAAAGCAACTGAGATGAAGGAGGGCAGGGAGGCAACAGTTGTGCTGCCTGCCTGCACCAATACTTAAGGTGCTCGAAGAATGTCACTGCTCCTTGACTCTGAACCTCAATTTCTCCTCAATCTTTCCTGAGTGTTATTTCTTCTCTGCTGTCCTACCGCTAACTTCTCTCTTCCCCCAGATGAATTTTCCTGAGTTTTTGCCTTTTCCCTGAGCAGTGATTCCAAAGATTTGTGAATCTTTGGATTCACTGCTCTGTAAAAGTCAATACAGCTGATATCCCAAGGATATGGACTTGCTTTATATCTACTGCTGTCTCTAAAGAAAACACCTGTGTTTGACCAGAAAGCAGAGAGATCCGAACGAGGATAGAAATTACACTCATACTTCTACTCATTGCTTCCTTTTTTTTAACATGTAATGTCAGGGACACCTGACACACACATTTTATCCCAAGTATACAATTTTCATCTCTAGTATGACTATTACAATATTATAGCCCAAGGCAAGATGAGACTAATAGCACGTGTGGTAGCCACAAAAACACACAGTCTGCTCTTATAAGTCAGTCCATTCCACACGCAGTTAAGATCCCCTTGTATTTATGTTGCTTGTATATTTTCCTTCTCTGTCCCTCAAATACAGGCCTTCCCCCTCACTGTAATAGAACATTTGCCAAGAGGAAAATTAACCTTTCTCACTGAGTAGCTGGAGTTGTCCAGCTCTTCCAGACCACACACACACATACACAGTGAAAGAGGACAATGTGCCAGGGCTGACAAAGGGACACACATCAGCAACAAGAACACTGAGAAAAATCAAGATCTTAGAAGATCAAGATCTCAACACATCTGTTTATGACTATTTTCTTTATAATGTACAAGTCCATGTGGCATGTTTCAACTTGAGGGAGAGGCAAACAAAGACTGTGTTGGCTCTGGTCAGCGTTGACACTCACACACCCCCAGAGCCAAGACCCATGCCACGTTTCCCTGTCCCTCCTTCCACTTTCCTCTTACAGTTACTGATGGCATATCAGCAGCTTGTCATTATGTAGGAGTTTAATCTCAGCTGGCTATTTCATAACCCTTGCTCTGTCCCATCTCTAAAATTAACATCTAGCATTAACATTTTTGAGTGTGGCTTTAAAGCTTTCAAGAAAATATAAGCAGAGATAGACCTATATAAAATAGGTTTCCTTGGCATGCTGAGAAGCCTTCTGAAATGGCAGGCATGAAGGCTGTCTCCCTTCATGGGGTACAGTACATGCTTTGGAACTGTTTGATAGTTTTAAAATATTTCTGATGCAATGGGTCATAATGCTTTCCAGATGTGTGCATGCAGTACAAAAGGTAATGGCACAGACACTTCACTCTTCTACCTCTTGTCCCCTTTCTGCCAATATAAGAAGAAACGGTCCCATCTTATCTCTAGTTTATTAGTAAATGCGACTTATTCACTTCCCCCCACCCGCAACCCAAACTGAAAAAGTTAAATGTACCATAAACAAAACTTATGAACTTTTTTTTATGTGATTAAAATGGTCATAACTATCTGATGTTTCTTGCTGATTGAATCTGCCACTTCCATTTACTAGGAAAATAAATAACACATGTTTGCTGTCTTTCTAAAAGGTTCTATTTATTCTGTGGTCATTTCCCACTTATGATATTTCCAGCTTAATTTCATAAAACAGCTTTTACATGGCTAAAAAAAAGGCTCTTATTGTACATTGTCTTCAAAATATTTTGCCTTTGAGCTGTGAGCTTTTATTTGTAGGAACAACCAACCACCCTGTTTGCAAGGCCTGTATTCCTCCAAATTAAAAAGAGAAACAGCTGTATGCCTTAAAAACGTCCACAGAGCTCCAGCAAGATACCGCTGAATTATTTGCTTCCCTATCTTCCCGCAGGACATGCCTTCCAAATGCACTGTATGAGAGAAAAACCCAAGTAAAAGCCAAACAAACGTTCCCCTCTGGGCACATGCTTGTAGGCACAAGTTATCCATCCATCTCCAGCAAAGTATTTATAGCTACTTTTTGGGATTTATAGATATAAATATGAACACCAGTAGTACGGTAAGAAGTGATGGACCAACACGCAAGTTGGTTCCATTTTCAGAGCAAGGGCTACCACACTTCATTTGTCAGTTTTCAACACAACACTGATTACAATTTACTTTCAGAGTGTTATTGAAAGATGTTTTTCCCCAGGCTGCTGAATTCAGGGTACTCCTTGATCTCCATCTCTCATTCATTGACGTCTCCAGTGATACATATGTATACGTGGCACAAGGGGAAGCTCATTTTAAGCTACTTGGTGTCAGACCTAAGAGAAGCAACTTTGAGAACGGGGGGACCATAAATTCAAGGCTCTGGACTAAAAAAAAAGCAAATTAGGAAAGACTCATTGCTGGTTTTGTTGAGAGTAAAAACAAAAATTTCTGAGCTGATTTCCACAGCCTAACTCACAACCCCACTTCAGGTGGGTCACTATTTGCTATCTGCTAACAAACACCCACTGTGTGCTCAGGCCTTTCTGGGTCCCACTGGGCCCTCATGGGGGCCGAGCGCTGGTCCCATCCACTAATGCAGGATGTGAGCTGCATCCCAGCACATCACCCCTCACACATGCCTACCTTGTGCGGAGTTGCCAGTTTGACAAGATGGGTTGTGTTCTGCTCACACATAATGATGAGCAGATTTGAGCCCTAAATCTAGAGAGCTCAACAGCTGCCCCCAAGTCAAACAGGAACAGAGACAATGCATAACTGAAACGGCAAGTCATGGGATAATTAAATTATTTGTGACAGTAAACCAAAATAGAAAGAAACAAAAAACCCTAAAACAAACAAACAAACCAGACAGAGCCATATGCTCCCATGCGCTGCACGCCGCAGAGCAAAGAGAGTTATTGCAACATAGCCCAGAGACCCCACACCCCCGGCCGGCGGCTGTGCCGAGCGAGAGCCCCCGCGGCGGGGGATGGAGGCGAGGCACAGCGTGGGCGCACGGGGGATGGAGCTCCTGGTGGGCCCTGCCATCCCACACACGTGCAGAGATGTGTGAAGGCTCCCACAGCGCTCCGGCCGGCAGCGCCACAACCCCAGGCTGTCACACCCTTCACCCAGCAAAGCTCTTCCTGGGGAGGATGCCGCTGCTTGCCTCCTTCAAACAACTCCGAAGACAAAAGGCAACAAAAAGACTCTTCTCTGACAGCAGTACAGCGGCCCCAGGGTGATACAGGTGAATTTCTTCATAACCACCCATCTGCCAGGTGTGCTGGGATGGCTCAGCTACCAACGCTGGGTTACTAATTTCCTCCATTGGCCCAGAAAACTGCTGTGTCAGGCTGACCCGGGGAGCACAAGACTCTGCTCCCACGAGCATCAATTCTCACCTCCCTCTGGTTTACAGCTATACAGGTCTCAATACAGCCATGCCAGCTGGCAGCTGCCATGTGACTGCCCTGCCAGGTAAGGCACCACACACCTCACCTCTGGTCCTACTCCAGAAAAGGCTGACCTCTGCAGTGGGCTTGTTCCTGAATGATAGGCACCATTTGGCATCAAGTGATTAATGCTAGCAGACGGTAAAAGCCCAAAAAGCCAAGGAAAAAATTTATAGAATTTGTTCAATGAACTAGATTAAAGACGAGTGGCGGAGGGATAGGGGAGCACTAAACTCATCAAAAAAACTCCAAATAGCAAACCAAGTTTCTGCAGATGATCCAAAACCTGTCCACAGTTTCTGTGGATAGATCCTTGAGAAATGTTCAGCAGGAAGCAGTTAGCCTCCATTTGCATGCAGGAAGGGATCAGCAGCTACTTTTGGCCACGTGTGGCTTGGTATAAGCTGATAACAAGCCCTCAAGTACAGCAGAGCAGGCTCAGGAAGGCTGTGAAGCAGGTAATGGGGAGCAAAGGGCAGGCTGGGGAGGCCACAAATGTGAACAGTCGTGAGGCAAGGGGCTCTGGTGACCATGTTGCCACCAGTGGTACCCGCTGCTGCCAGGTCACAGGGCCAGCTTCGCTCCTGTGCGTGTCCATGTGCAGTTTCCTTTTTAAAACTGATAACTTGCAGAGTAGGAATATGGAAATATGGTAATGTTTATAGGCGACAGCAGCCTCCACCTTCGGATGTTAATTATACATTAGAACTGGACAAATTATTCTTTGGGAACAGTTTGGGCTCAGGGGAAGAAAACAGTTTTCTCTTCTAAATACTGCAACCAAAGTCTTTATCGGTGCACTTAAAATATATAGAGTGGATTTGTGTGCACACACTTTACATCATGGCTATATTTAATGACCAGCATGATCTGCAGGCTAACTCAAGTTTATGTGTCTGTCCAACTTCGCTTGTCTATAAACTGCTCAAAATTACTGGGATATGTTATTCTTCCCATCATGTTACCTCTGCCATGCTGGATTTGCAGCCTTTGGCTCCAGCTTGCATGCCTGAACCTATTCCTGCCTAGAAGTAAAATTGCCTGGGAGCTGCGTTCCTGAGTGCCAGGGAAGGATTGCTGGGCTCTTCCACCCAAGACAAGCATTTGTCACAGAACATCTACAAATACATCAAAAAACTCCTTAAAAACACTGTCTAATAATAAGTCAGCAGAGGGAGGCCATGTTTTGTGCTGGCTCAGGTATTTTTAGCACGCTCAGAAGTATTTGTCCCATCAGCAGTGGCTGAACCTCAGGTTTCCCAGGGAAGCTGCAGCCATGATATCCTTCCTGCAGCCACCCCTCTAGCCACTCTGCCCACACAGACACAAACCTCAGACACTGCACTCCTATTCTTTGACTGAGTTCCGTGAGTGCTGAAATCCCCTCTTCACTGTGCAGCAGCACCAGAATTACTTTATTGTATGAAAAATCGCTGCTTCCATTAAACTTTGCAGATTTCAGAAAGACAAAGCCCTTATATGTAAATTGCTGATGTTTTGAAAAAGGAAGGGAGGGAAGCAAGCTAACACTAAAACTTTGGGAGGGAATTTTGTCATGAAGTAAATTTAAAGGAAAAAAAAATCCAACACTGAAATAGAACTGAGCTATATATTTACAGCTTAATGCTTTTTTAAGTCAGCAGAACAAAACTCTGGTTTTCCTTATTGACTGTTAACCACAATAACACAAGACTTGCTCAATTTCATCTTTGTTCCTTTAATATTGGGAATTTCTTTTTTATTTTATTCACGAGGAAGCATCCAGTTTTCTGGCTGGAGCCTATTATGTAAAGAAAGCATAAAAGGATTCATTACTTTTTAACTACTAGCAGGGAAGCAAATGGAATAACTGTATTCTTTTCTCCGAGTTCAGCAGCTGGTAGCCTTAGTATTTCAAACCCCACACTTCGAACATCCCATCTCCCAAACTCTTTGAAAGAACATCGGTGCAGGATTTGACGACTACGTCAGACGAACATGTGTGTGCGGGGGCTGATGTACGTTACAAGTGATGCATTTGATAATACGCAATGGATTGTACTGCATCCTCCTTCAATTACCCAGCAATGTATTTCATAGCACGAGTGCTGGGATTCGGTCTCTTAGTCATGAATTCAGAGTGGCTCTCCATGCACTAGCCTGGCTGTAGTGGGACCCAGTGCAGCCGAGTTGTTGGGCCATGCTTTGATCACTGTGCCTGTGCCACGATGGCAGTTCCCTGGGCCCAGCCGTGAGACCCATGCCCAGCATCCCCCCTGGGAGAGGGAAACCAGACAAATAACGGGACGCTCGAGGAGATGGCAGTGGGTCCTTCCCTTCCTTCTCAAACAGAAATCCTACTCCCAGCACATCTCTCCGCAGCATCTCTTTTTTTCAGAGGCTAAATATTACAAAGGTTTGGCATACAGGATTTTTTAGGGTAGGTTTTGGATTTTTTTGAACCCACACAGTAATTAAACTACTGGGTTAAACAGTGAAAGAGAGAATCTGCCTCGGGGCTGAGGGCTGTGGAATACCATCCCCACCAGAGACTAAACACTGCAAACCACTCTGCTGGTAATGGATGGGCATTTTAAAGGAGGCAAATGTTAAACAGCGATGGAGCGTAATTGGCGCTGTTTGTTGTGCACTGGCTGATGAAATGCCAGCAAAACTGAGTCACTTCAAAATGACATGTTTATGTGACATCAAAGAGGCTGAGCTGACTTTACATTATATCTGTGACAAATGTATATATTGGATCGCTGTTTGCCATTTAGACCTCCTCTGATTACTTCTCATTGTAAAGAGAAACATTTGCGATTCTGCTCACTTGGTAAATCTGTAGAGTGACTTGTTAGCAACACATGCAGGGAAAGTTGTTGAAAAGCCCTTCTGGGCCTACCGTAGTAAATATGTATTCACACACCCGATAACGTGCTGCCGCTTGTTGCCTGAAAGATGAACGCAGACAAGGAGGCACACACAGTAGTGCTTCCACACGTGCTCCCAGCCAAGTATTTGCACTTCAGGTACTAAGCTCAAGCTGCCACCACCTCCCCACCAAGACCTTCATGGAACACCACTTCATGCGCTTCTGACCATCAGATACCGTGGAGGTTTCCTTTGCCACAGCAGCCCCTGGAAGCAGGGCTTGCACATGCTGCCTAGGTGAAATGCCATGATGAAATTGTCCTGGGGGGTAGAAAATAAGCAATTATATCAGGAAGGGTTAGAAGTAAGGAGTTGCTTGCCTTTCCCAAATATGTCTCTCTTGCCTTTTGGGAGGAAAAAGGGGTCTGAGGAAGAATTCAGCACTGGCATGTCCTGGGGGGGCTGGGATTTTTCACCAAACCCAGCAGCACTCTAGCACAGTGAGACGCAGCACCTGTCAACAAGGCAGAGTCTGCAGCCATCAGAGCTGACATAGCTCAGTGGCAGGTTGAGAGGTGCCACAGGCCAAGCTTCTCAGCCACTCTGATCCTCCAGAAACACTCTTCCACTTGCCCCCAGGTCCCCTGGATACCCGTGTCTGCCACTTGTGATCCCTGGGTACCCCATGGCTTCATAGGTTGGCTGGTCACAGTGGCAGTGAGGCATCCCTATGCAGGGAGGCTGTGGGGAGCATGGGGGCCCTGGAAGGAAGCTGGGAAACTGGACTCGTACCTGTGAATCCAGGCAAGACTTTCGGGTAAAGGCCATCTTGGATGCATTTCACCACTTCTGCTGCTTACTAGCAAGCAGGTAACATATTCAGGCGGAAGGGAGCATGCTGCTATTGCGATGCTCAAGCATCTGTTTCACCAGGAAAGGTAACAGCTCCCACAAAGCAAGGGAGCGGGATGCGGGGGAAAAGTACTTTGTCAACTGCCAATTCCCACCCAGACCTCCTGTGTTAATGGCTCCAGCCAGGCTGACAACACTGGATGCCTCACAAAGAGCAAACAGACACAGGCAACTCCTCTTCATCCTTCTCCCCCCCAAAAGGCACTGCCCATCAGTCCTGGCTAGGGAAAGCCTTGGAAGGTGCTGCCCAAAGCATTCCCAGCAACGCTGCAGGCCAGGGTACCACACCAACCACCAGAAGACAACTCTGGGGCCAAACTCTGCACCATCTAGTGATGGCAAGGGGAAGAGAGAAAGCTCAGACTGACACCTGCGTGCTCGCTGGCTTGAGAGCAATTAGTCACAAGGTGCTCATCCCTAAGCAAGTAGAATAAAAGAAAAGAAACAGCAATTGCTTTATGCTGGGGCCAGCTTGAGAAGCAGCTTTCTGTTCAGGACAAGCCTAAGAGAAAAGACTGGCCACAGAAAACCTGATCACATTTCATCATTAGTTGAGCATCAGCAGATAACAGAGTCCTCAAATCAATTATAAAAACAAACAACCCTCCTGTAAGACAGGTAACAGCCTCATACCACTTACTGCTTCACATGCAAACTGTAGGAAAGCAGGCTTTGAGCCCAAAACAATTCAGTTGCTTTGGTAAAGAATGGCACACCCCTCAACCGAGGAACTCGGAGCTGGCCTGCAGGCCTGGCTGTGGTCTCATGGCAGCTCCCTCACGCTCAGCACAGGGCAGGCAGCTAACAACAGCTGAACACACCACAGAGCTTCCCCCCCTCCGCCTCTGTGGGTTGATACGTAAATAGAGAAAAGATTTTCAAGCTGCTTTCTATTACTTGTGTTATGTTTTAGCCTTCCTTTCCCCTCTGCCCCTGCCAGCCCCAGCCGTTTGCCCGGCAGGCAGCGAGTGGGGCTGGCTGCTGTCACCCACCCGCCTGCCACAGCACTGCTGCTCTCCCAACAGGCAGCAGCTCCACTGTCCTCCAAGGGGGCAGAGGCTGCCAGGACGCTGAAGTCCCAGCCTCAGGGGCTGCTGTAGTGCCTTCCCACTATCTGGCCAACTTCTGTGTTTTGTTTTGACCTCGTTAGCCTTTTTTCTTTTTTTTTTAAGGCATGTTGATGATTATCATACTGGAGGAATGCACTAAATACATAGCATAACTGGAGGAATTATTGCTGGGGGAATGTATAACATGTGTGTGCACAGCTCTGTAATGCTATCCCTGTCTCATTGATAAACTAAAAGGCAGATTTTAGAGGCAGATATATTTATAAATATTGCAGGGAGTGGATGGTCTTTGAGCTGACATCCAGAGAAGGCTCAGGAAAGGCAGCCCACACCATAGCTTTGGTATTCCACACACAGGGCAGCCACACTGCCCCTCGGCCCCAGGATGGGGGAGGTAGCATCTCCTCCCCAACCCACCACCCCACAGGGTGTGCAATGCTGCCTGCACACACCCATATTGACAGCACATTCACCTGGAGGGAGAGGGGGCTTTCACCACTGGAGACTCACATTCCTCAAATTAAAGCAGAGATCTGTTTTTGCCTTTCTTTATGGACATACCCTCGTTGCAGCCAGTGGGATTCAGGAAACTTCATTTTTTTCAGGGAAGAAATGAGAAGTCTGGCACTGGATGCTTTCTGAATTCACATGGATAAGGAGGACTGAGGCTTAGTTTGCTCTTAAACCAATGCCATAACAACAGCGCCACCCCACCACTCCCACCCCTTGCACAAGTGAGAGAGAACCTGAAGCCCCAGCCATGCTCTGGCTAACCCATCATCATCAGCCTTCCTGCAGGTTCTCCCTGGGCCCACTCCAGGAGAGCTTCCCTGTCCGCATTCACGCATGGAGGGCTATAAACCACTGACTCACACCATCCCCAGTACAAGGTGCCCTGTCACTGCCAGAGACTGCAACAGAGTCCAAGCACTGAGGCACTGAAAATTCTGTTATAGACCAGACCTCACCTTTCTACTTTTTAGACACCAGTTTTTCTTCTAGCTCACAGCATCACATAACACCAAGCTGCAGCATTGCCAGCCACAGGCAGCCACCAAAGATGAAGCTCTAGGCTCCCATGTGAAGCTTGCACAAGGGCAAACACAGGTGGTGCCCAGAGCAGATACGGTGGTCACTGCAGGCACACCTGGGTGGCGGAGATGACTTTGCCCTTGCCATCCATGTGCAGCAGCCCAGGAACGCGTGCTCCTCTAAGAGCCTCAATGCTCCTGGAGTGTCAGCACTCCCCTACGCAGCTTCGTGCCAGCAGCACCCTGCACCCAGTCCATCCACAGCTCCAGAGGAAGCGGTGCACCCCAAACACGCTCTTGCCTTCTTGCCTCTGCCGGGCAACACCAGATTTGGCCTAAGGAGCATGTTTACTGGTGGGTTACAAATAATTGCGCATGTTGACATGTGATTGTTAATATGTCTGTTGATATTGATTAAATACGGAGTAAGATGTTTCCCTTTTCCCTGGCGCGGCACTTTGCCTGTTTGTTTCTGGCTGGCGCCGGCACCGAGCGCTGAGCAGACGGAGTGACTGCCAGCAGCGCTTGGCCACACTCGCGCCGGGACGCCCATCGGCACAGGCGCTGGAATGGGCTTCACGTTGGGTTTTGCAGATCGAGCTGGGACAGCACAAAAAGCATGTCAGGCCACTTGGATCCTGCTGGGAGTCTCGAAGCAAAGCATTTTTCTGGGATTAGAAATGTTTTGCTAAACTTTGAATTCCTTCCTCCCCAAACAAAGCTAGGATCACAGGCCTCCCATGGGCACCTCATTTTCTACGTCAGTTCACACCAAAGGCCACAGTTCCTGAAAAAAACCATTTTATTTCCTGGCACGAACACAACTCCCGTGGCCTATGAGCGAGCAGACACACCTGCCAGCCCCAGTGCTTGTGCCACAGCCGTGACACCAACATCAGCACCACCCCCAGAAATCTGTGCTATGGGACCCTGCCTTTGCCACCCATAAGGGACAGGAACAGTGTTCCACCTCATAGTAGGGCACCCTATGTTGCAGCCTTTGACCAAGCTGGGCCAGCAGATCCCTCCACCCATGGGAACGGTGTTTAAACACATTCAGCCATCCAGCAGTAGCACTTTGGGAAGCCTCATACAGCTTAAGAAATTAAAGCTGTACCGCTCCTCCATGAACCAGACTAATGCTGGGCCTCACCAGCTGCCCCTGTGTGCCTCATTTCAGTGCTGCAAGGGCTCTGCAGCTTCCAGGGCACCTGGAAGGCACCTGGAGGCAAGATTTATGCAACTGCACTATTTACTTCACAGTCCTTTCTGGTACTACTGTGCTTTGATGGCTGATTTCAGTCAAATTTTGTGCCACAGAGGAATCTCAGATGTACCAAATCCCTAGGACTCCCAAGAAAATGCATAGAGAGACTTGAACTGCTGTCCCTCTCCCCTGAAGACTGCATTGTAAGATTATCTATGTTATTAAATGCCGCAAATCCTGCATGGAAAAGCAATGCTATACTCCAGCCACCAGTAAAGCTTTAAACAGAATGAGCACAAGATAATCAAGCCATGGGAGAGCTCCCATCACAACTGCATCAGTGAAAAAAAAGGATTAATAAGTTCTGCTGCTCTTGCAGCACTTTCCCCTCTTAAAAACTGAATAATCCAAAGGCTCTTTTTCCAGCTTTCTCTTCACATGTTCTTTTTGGATTGCCTTTCTCTAGCTGCTTGCACACAGCACAGAGGTTAGTGGCTTTAATTCTGCACAGTATCCAGAGAGCCTGGGGCTAAGAAGGCATTGGCAGACACTTTGGCAACTGCACAGCTGCATCGTCCAAGAGGGGAACGGAAAGCAGGAAAAACTGCTGTCTCTGATAGCCCATAGCCTCAGATTTTAGTTAATGCTGCTTATAAACAGTCAGGTGTGAACTGAGAGCTTAGCAACAGGTCCTGACACTTTTCCTACCTGTTACAGGCACTCCCCAGTGCCAAGAGCGCAGCCTGTAACATGCATGTTGGATGGCACACCACCACACAGGTATCAGTAGCGAGGTAAGCAAACACTTTCTGAATGGAAACAAAGAGCAGTTGCTTCATGACAGCAATCAAAGGCCAGTGCTAGCTGTGCTTCCTGAAAGCAGGAAAGGAGGCTGCACCAGCAGCTCACTGCCTCCCCTTCCCATGAAGGCTAAGGGCTCCACAAAGCCATGGCAGAGCTGAGCATCCCACATTTTTGATGTGTTACCCAGATGTGCAGAGAGCTGGATCAGACTACTGGAGCTGCAGCTCAGCAGCTTCAGGGCTTACTGGGCCAAGTTTGAATAAGGCCATGTGCTGGCCCTGCTGCACCCAACCATATCACCCAAGCTTCGTTTACAGTATGAAGGAGACAAGAAGCCAGCAGAGCTCCCTGTGTTCCCCAGCAGCAGGTCCCAGGGCTGGACAGCCATTCAGCAGGTCATGCTCCACCCTGAAGCTGTGCTGTGCTCTGAGCAGGGAAGCAATGGCAACAAGCAGAAGCTGTGGGTACACAGGGGCTGTCCAGTGAGTTTAGCGACTATGTCCTCTCTATTACTTTCCTTCAGAGAGGGACAAGAAAGAGGTATAATTATTTTGTCTTTGCCCTATACAGGTCGTGCAAGGTGAAGTGAGGTCCCCTTAGTGCGAGAGTTTCTACTTTCCTGCTCCAAGACTGTTTCCTCTTATTCTGTAGGTAAGTGGGGTTATCCAGTCACTTTGGCACCTCCCTTACAGCCATCTGCATCCTTTCTGCTGTGCCATTCCACACAGTACAACTGCTGCCATTCCTCCTGCATAGCCTCCCCTCTTCTCCACCAACACAGACTGGCCAGCCAACCATTCCAGTCAACCACATCAATCCTCCTGCCACTCACAGTCACCTTGAAGGTTATTTAGGTAATAGAGATATAATGCACAAAACACTTTTGCATATTCTGATAACATCACACATTCCCCTGAGAATTGTAAGCTCTTAGAAAGGAACACACAGATGCTCCCATTGTACAACACAGTCATGCTGAGTAGCCCTGCATGCTCAAACAGGGACAGAAGGCACTGCACTTCTCTTCTGGCCAAGTTGTGCTGCCAGACTTGCAGAGTACAGCCCAGAGGGGACCAGTACTGGTCAAAGGGGTTAGGACTACCAACATCCTCTTCAAAATTATGTCAAGCCCCTCTGAGCTGGGCATGGCAGGACATAGCTGCAGAAGGGTCTGAAACACAGCGAGATCATGCATTTGATCCAAGGTCAGCAACTGCATGTTGCTCCATTTCTAGGGTGTCCAGGTATCCTCAGCAAAAACACACTCCAGAAAAGAAAAGCAGCCTCTACAACTTATTTTAATTTAATGATAACAACTCTGCAGGTGTGGAATAGGGTTTCAAAGACAAATAAGGTCTGCACCTCTTGATGAAACTTAATTGTTTCCATCCACAGCTCTCCTAAGCTACTGAACTCATTGTACACCTATGTTTTATGCATAATGACTTTTCTATCTGGTATCAGACAGTAATCATTCCAGAAGGCAAAAATCTCAAAATAACCACAGTATATGCATACAGAATACATTTAAAAGAAAAATCTAAATTGACTGTTCAGACCTTCCCTCACTTGCCAGTGGATCTTCTCCAAACAGAAGGCATTCCAAGTCGGCGTAGGAAATGCTAAGATAGCATGCTTTCCATATTGTGTTATCGGAGCGTCTTCCAAAAACTCAAGCTTTCCCATACAACAAAATGTCATGAAGAAGGTTTTACTCCAGTCTGCGTATCACAGGCTGTACATACTGCTTCAGCTACTGTAACGTTGGCAAGCAAAGCTTGTAATGACTTGAAGTACAGTTTAGGAGCAGAAAAACTTTGCTTCAGAGCCACTTGCTCACACTATCTGATTTTCATTAGGAGGGGTTTGTGTTCCTGTGTTTTTTTCCCCCCAGGAATGAAGATAGAGATAAATGTCACAGAGGACTTTTTGGTTTTCAATTCACTGCATGGAGCCTGATTAATTGAGCTGATACCGTATTTGCAATGAAAGGAGGAGGAGGAGTTTCCCAGAACCAGCCAGCCTGTCTGAACCGAGAACTGGGTCAAACCCTGGCAGCAACAACACACTTCAGAGCACAGCGAGTATCTTGGTTTTAGAAACAGGTTTTACACCCAAGTGCATAGCTTTCCCTTCTCCCTCTCACTAACATCACTTGCTCTCATCTCTATTTTCACAAGGCCAGCAAGAAGCAGTCTCTGCAATACTTTGCTCAGGCACTACCACAGCAAAACCAGCAGAGCTGGGTTCAAACAGCACAAAGGCCAATAGGCAGCATCAGTGCCAGGAAGCCAAGCACAGTGACCCACCAGAGCACCACAAAACAAACGACCCGGCCACAAATGCACGCTCACGCCATCTTACCTGGCGGAGTTCAAACTGTTCCATGGTCGTCATGAAGCATTTCTCCTCCTGCTGCAGCAATGGCAGGTGGGCAACAGGAACCGTGGTAAGCAGCCCGGGAGTCTTTGCTGCATATCTTCCTATCAGGATTGGTTGGTGCAGGTCGGCCCTTCTCACTGCTGTAATTTCTCTGCAGGTCAGCCTCACATCCCTGAGCTCCAACTGAAATCAATGTTAGAAAATTGAGCTCACCCAGAGGTTAACTTGAAGCACCTGTGCCCAGGCCCTGTTAGGGTCCTGCCTGGGGACAGCTTGGCACCTTGGAGGGCTAAGCTCAGTCCTCATGGTTGCCCCTGCTCCAGCAAGACCTGCGCTGCTTTGGGGAATTCTGGCAGGACTGAAGTCCCTGAAGTGGCAGGCGCCCCACATCTGCAGTGTCTCTGTCTGTGCAAATGAAGATCCTTGGTGGCTTGGCAAGTCCTCAGCCACACTGAAAACCCTGTACAGGACAGCCAGGGTGGTGCAGGCACCTGATCCTGCAATCAGGCCTGGGCAAGAGGAAGAGGAAACCGAATTTCATTAGACACTCAGTCTTTGGCACACTGATTCAAGTTAAGTTCTGAGTGAAACAAAATATGCTAAAAAAATTTTAATAAAAATCCATTTACCCAAATAGAGTCCTCATTTTCCTTTCTTTTTTTAGCTGTCAAAGAATTTGACAAATTTGATCAGATCATATCACTGAGCTGAAAGTGTGAGTTCTGGGAATGAGCTATTTGCATCGCTGTAGCTCCCCACTTACAGTTTAGGGCTTGCTACGTGCCCCCCTCTCTGCCTACTCTGCTATTACAACCCATCTGATCTCACTTAGAGTGGAAAAATGCACTTCTGCAGGCACAGAAGTCTTCACAGCAATAAGGCAGAGTTCTCGTCCACACCCCTCAGGGCCAGGTGGGTGCTGCACTGGGTGACACCTTTTGCCCTTCTGGTCCTTTAGCAGTCCCAGCTCAGCCCACACTGCTCAGTGGCAGAGCCCTGGTGTGCCGAGCTCCATGTGACACCGGTGCCAGCTGCAAGTTGGGTCCTTAAAAGTAAACATGTGTGCAGATACATTTACTTGCAAAGGTGTACCCACAAAATTGGGCTGAGCAACTGTTTGACCCAAGCTCCATTTAGACCGGATGGCACAAGGTAGGTCTTTCTGCTGGTGGCACATGGCAGTGAGTAAACACATGTTACTCACTTCCAAAAGTGAGAGCCATGCACAAGGTCCGGCTTGTCTGAGTCACTGTGACTCCATGACCATAGCAGGAGCAGTGGCCCTCTCCTCTGCCTTGGCCCAGGTTTTACCAGCTTGTCATGGTTGTCTTTCATCAGAAGATGCCAATGGAGCTCACACACCTGTGCCTTTCGCAGGGTCCAGCGCCCACCTCTGCTGGGAGGCAGGAGAAACCAGAGGCTCCACTGAGCAGTGAATAACAGCTGCTTCTATGAAGACCAATGTATTGCTTTCATTTATTTATTTTCACTCTGTGCAACAAATGCTCTGATGACAAGAGCAGGACAATCAGCAAGCCACTTCCCCTCCCAAACACCACCTTTCCTCAGGACAGGGCACTGAGTCCCACAGCAGGGACTACAGCCCATGTGCTGTCCTCTCCAAGAAGCGAATCCTGATAACCTTTCTGAGAGGTTGGACCACCGTAAGTGGTCATGCACAAGCATCCTCCAACACTGCTGGGTCCCTGGACAGGTTTTTGTCTAGGCAAAAAGGGGGTTTTAAAAGGAAGCACAGCTGCAAAGCTCCCCAAACACAGGGCTTTTGCCGTGGCAGCAGCAGCCACCCGGCAGCTGAAGCAGGAGCCCACAGCTCCAACGTGGCAGCGCTCCACGTCATCCACCAGTGCTGTGCTGACATGAAAATGCCACCTGTACCAGCCCACAGCTTTGTTGATTTGCCTGCCTGCTTTGCCTGTTAGTCAGCGGAGGAGCCTGCAAACACACGTGGGTGTGGTAACAGTGTGAGTTTGGGGAGCCTGGGCTGTTCCTGAGGGATAAAACTTGGGTGAGTTATTCAGGTCATTTTCTACAAGTGCTCACCTGTGGACCATCACGTATTCAGTGTGAGCCAGTTTTCAGAATAATTCTGATGCAAAATTGAGTATTCTAGAGAAAAGCTTGTGGTTTCAGAGGTGGTGATAGCACTGTGGTTATCAGCTCATACTTGGTTTGAGCTCTGCTGCCCAAAAAGCCACTGTGCCAGAAAGAGCGAGTCCAGCTGCTTAGGCCTGGGCTGAAAAATGAATGTGTGTCCTTCCAAACCCCTCAGGATGCCCTGAGATGTCCATCTCCCATCACCAGGATTGCTATGCCCCTGTAGTGCGCTGTTTGTTGAATGTGAGATCTGAAAGTCATCCAGGCAGGAGATAAAAGTACTGGCAGCTTCATCCTGAGTCACTTCTGTGGGAAGAGGGAACATGGTGGTGGGGAAACAGCTCTTACAGCTGCTCTGAGGTGAGAAGCAGCAGTTTGGAGGAGGAAGAGAATACATACAAAGAAATGTCTTGGTGTTTTTTATAGGTTTGTTGTCCCTTAAAGAGCCCAAACCAGAAGGTATTTCCACCAACCAAGTCAGGAGTTCTGTGACACTACAGAGCCTGGCACTACCCCTGCTTTGTGGAGGGTTTGCTTGCTCAACTCCTCAAGACAACTTAAAAAAAAACTGTACAAGCCATGAAACTACAGTCACTGAATCACAGATTTCCATTTTTCCCTTTCACAACAGACAGGTACTCTCTATTAGAACAGCTTTTATTTTAAAAGGGATCAGAAAGGCACGAACAAAAGTAAACTTGTCCAGGTCCATTTCCAAACATCACCAACCCAAAAAGCTTTGAAATGCACTGTAAAATAGGATTGAAATAGAAACACATTGTGGTAAACCTGAAATGTCTTATGACAATTTTGATTTTTTTTCTTTCAGCTATAGTTTTCAAAAAACTGTTTATAACATTACAAATGTTTTTATAAAACCAGTTTCAATGTGAAAAACCAGAATATTCCCATCCACAAATCTGAATCCAGCTGTCTCAGCCTGCTTATATACTCTATTTTCATGAAATATTTTGTTTTGATGAAACAGCATTTTTATGATAGAAAATTCCCAACTAGCTCCAAGTATAAGTCAATAGACTGCAGCAAAAAAGTCCAAGCTTAAGATTCAAGTTCTCATATTCTGTGCTGGCCATTGGGAAATAAACTTTATTTACTCATAGACTGAACTTTTTTGGTATGCACTTGCTGAAATCTAATAAAGAGGAGACCCTGGAAAGTAAAGATATTGGCATTCAAGTGAAGCACATTGAACCCAAGCTCGTTTACCTCAGAGAGCTGTTTTCTTCACAAAGAGTTTTTAGCTGGGTGGAAACACACAGCCACGGATTTGTCCAGTTCCCTCCTTCCCTGCAAGCATCCTGGGAGTATACTGGGTTTACCACATCCGATGGGAAAAGTACTCTGGCATGACTGTGGCTACTATATTAGCAGGAAGTTTCTGACAGTTAGTGCAGCCTCACAATAATCACTTAATTATTTATGTCCAAAGACAGAATACTTCCATTCCCCTTACAAGGGAGAAGTTTTTATAAGAGGAAAATCACCTTTTTCCAGCACTGTGGAAGATCACAGGGAAATAGAGTTTCAAAAATACCAGCATCTGCTGCTAGGTCAGCTCAGAGGATGCTGTGCAGGGTGGTGGGGGAACAGCAGAACTGGGCAGAAAGGCAGGTCTGTGCCTGAACATGGAGCGACTCGTGTTTTTGGGGAGCACAGGCACACACTGCCCCTCTGCAGCTCAGAATTAACATGCAGCGTCTGAGGGGTTTGTTCAGAGAAAGCAATTACAAGTGAGAGTGTCCTCGTTACTTAACCGTGTGCCTGTGTTGGCTACTGGTACGTTCACAGAACAGTTTATCAGAGAAGTTCATCAGGGCACCATTTCCTGCATCCTGCAGCAACCTGCATCCCACTGGCACTGTAATGGTTAATGCCTAAAACTTGCCTTGGCTCAGATCCTTCTGCTGTTTGATGGCTCAACTGAAGCTTGATGTTTATGGTGGAAATTGTCTTGATTTCTTTAGATGAGATGAGCATCCATGGAGTTTGAAAATGTGTTTTAATTAAGATTCTGCTAAATTCTACCAGACACCTACTTGGAAAACAAAGCAACTGAATAATTAACTCTGATGAGAGCAGATGCTGCTCTAATGACAACCTGTTACTGCTCAAGTGCATCATTAGTTGTTTTACTGTGTTCTTTTAATATGTCCAGAGATCCTTAGCTAATGAATATATCGGCAGCAATGTATCTAAAATAATTCTTCGATGAGGACTGTTGCAAGAAAAAAAAATTAGCCAACAACCAAAAATTCCAACACACTGCGTTAACTGCGTTTGTGTGTGCTGGAAAGCAAACACTTCTTTAGTTATCCTCGTGGGATTATTTTAGCCATACATCAAGTGAAGCTTACAAATTGATGAGAATCTAATGATGCATTTATTTACAGATGTGCGGTTCTGTTCCCTGTTATGTTGCCGAGGGGTGAGAAGAGGGAAGGCTTTTTCTCTCCCCTATGTAATATGCACAGTTGTGCATTTGACAAAGTGAGTAGAAAAATACCACTAGCAAGATTTTACCCTGTTATTTCTAGCCCTCAAAAAAGAAATTTATATCATCTCCTAAAATATGGACAGAACTCTTCAAAAAACTAGAAAATAGAATATTTGTACTTAAATAACCCACTTTAATGACACACTGGACTGCCTGTTTTCACAATATCTTGTGGTTTCATCTAAAAGCATGTATTAAAAAATGCTGGTTTCTATTTTGGACTATCAGCATCAGAAAGGATTGGTCTGACCATAAAAGTAGTGAGATGAAGTGCACTAAAGCAAGCAAAAACATCAAATGGGAGAATTTAGCTCATACTTTTATATTTCCTCCTCTATTTTTTTAATATTGTCAGAATTATCCCTTTCACAAAATAATTACAAGGTATGTTGAAGAAGATTCAGGTACTCTTTTGAGATGTTTTTCAGAGCCCACTGAGCCCAACAGACACCAACATAGAGGAACCAAAGGCAGAAAAAACCTCTTTAACCCCTGGAAAGGAGCTGGAGATTCCTGGAAAATGTGTGCAGGGGCATCTCCATCAGTCCCTGGAAGGCAGCACTAGTCACTTCCAGCCCAGCTGGAGTACACAGAGTGCAGCTTTTAAAGCCTTAAATTCTGTAAATCCATCAAGAGTTCAACAAGCAAACAATGCCAAGCCCACGTCTCACTACCCAAAACCCTCCTCTGTGGGTGACAGGCCTTGTGAGCCCTTTTGTTACCACCTCGGGTTATTGGTTCCACTAGGGACCAATGCAGCTACTGCCATTTTGCTAATTGCTTTTAAGCAAGTTTTTTAAAAAACCAAACACCCAAGCAAATAAATGACCAAACCAAAGAATCTGAATGCTTGCACTTTCAAGAAAACAAGTCACTCAGAGTATTTCATCCCAGCATCTCACACTGCCTACTGAACAGTGCTTTACTGCAATCAAGCTGGTTTCATTCTTGCTAAGGAGGGAGAGGAAAAAAAATCAACAAACCCAAATAACAGGTTTCTCCTGTAACCAGCTCCTAACTGCAGGATGCAAAGCTTCTCGGGTCACCTTTCCTGCATAAAGGATAGAGAAGCCCTTTGAATTTATAGGGCTCACAGCTGACTGCTATGCTTTTTATGGAAACCTCTTTGGGTCTGATTAATTAGTAATTGGGGCAGGAGCTATGCACTTCAGTGACTCTTGGTGCATTGATTATAAATCGCAATCTGGTGCTAAATCTCAGCAGGTCACATTGCTGTTTTTTGCTGTGCCCCAGTGACACCACTGATTAAATCCGTGTAAACAGTATCTTAACAAACATTTTTGGGGGAGTGGAGGGCTGCCTTCAGTTTGGAGGAATTTAGCTATTTACTTCCATAAGTTCTGTCTGTTCTAAAGCATTTTCATCAATTGTCAGTTGTCCCAGTTGATAATGCAGCAAACTAATGGTTTTAATTTGGCCTTAGAAAGCTTGCCCACTGCGGGGGCTTTTAAACAGCGAGTCAGCACTCTATTCACACATGCAAGCCTAGGATGATAAACAAACACTATCCTGGGTAGCTTTACAACTAAAGAAAGGACAAGGACGGTACTAGAACACTTTTTTCCCCTGCATGTTTTCCTACCTCCTGCCAGGAGGCCCCGCAGGGCCTGGTGCGCTGCTTCCTCAGCAGGCACGCGCAGTGTGCGTTGCCTTGTCTGTGTGCTTTTGAACATGAGACAGAAGAAGTGTAGAGCTGTCTGCTTTACAGGCTATTGCAGAGCAAGCAAAGGACCCACACCTCCCAGTCCATCTCCAGTCCTCCAGTCAGGACCCAAGCTGACCCTACCCCGTTCTCTTTCCACACACAAGAAGGTCAGGTTTTCCACGGTGTGCACAGCATCCTACCAATATGTTTGAAGCAAGGAAAGTGAACCAAGAGTTACTATAAGGCCATAGAAGAAATATTTGACATGTTGCCCACCTCAGAAGCCTAGTCATTAAACACCGGACTTTTTTTCTCCACTTAATTCACAAAAGCATCTTAATAAATGTTGGATGCAAACCAATGAGTCTAGTATGTCATTGCCTTTCCTCTGCTCCAGCTTCCTCTCCAAGCAGCATAGCTAAGTGCAGGTGTTGGGTGCTTCTCAGACCGCTACCTTTGGGTTATCCAAGAACAACTACCTTTGAAGAGATAAATCATTTGCAATACACTGTAATGTTGAACAGCTGTTTTCATACGCTCTTCGGGAAGGACGTGTGTTTATCTGCAGCTTCGATGAGCTGGAATGTTGTCCATGACCTTGCAGCGATGTTTTAACAACTGCTGTGTGGAGGAGAAGCCAGTCAGTGCTCCTCCTAACCTTCCTTGGGGTGGGAAGTATGTGTGGTGTGTTTACGTTCGTCTTCACGACACACACAAACATACAACCTAGGCTGTTGATTCGCACTTAAATTACCTGCTGGCTATCACGATTCAACAGAATCTGACCTGCTTTTAAATAATGTAACATGGGACTTTCAAATCCAGATGTTCAAATTAGTTCTGGAGAATCCAGCTCTGGCTCCAGAGCAGGCAGTTTAGTCCTGGAGTTAATAAAGATGTGGTGCACAGACCTGCTTTCTTGGATGGCGTTCTTGGAGGAAAAGAAAAGAGCTGGGGAGCCAGGGGAGCAGCAGCCTCTGAGGTTCACAGAGCTCCTGGCCACAATAGATGGCTTTTCGGACTACAATGTCCAGCTGGTGCCCAGTCTATGTCCCCATCATGACCCCATCTCCTCAGACTTTGTTAAAAGCAGGAGACCCCGAGATCAAAGGGAGAAGGGAAAGGCTCCAATCCCTGAACTTGTGAAAAGGAAACTAGACAGGAGAGAGCATCAAAACTCCCATTTCAAACTTGGCATCAGCGTTGTGCAGACCTATCCAAAACTTGCTGCATTACAGACCTGGAACAGGGATTAAAAAATCTTGGAAGATCAAAGGAATGTTTTTGGGTGAATTTCCAGCAGTTCATGACTTTTTTCCCCACCGTGGTGTGGCTGCAAAAATGCTTTCCCTTGTGCTAATTTGTTACTTCCTCTCCTGGTTCCAGAAAACAGCAGTAAAGCACACTGCAGTAGAGCTGAAACTACTGAGCTTTTAGAAACCTCACATAAATAAGTTCTGTTTGGGTAAAAATCTGTCCTTATCTTACCTGAAATTGTTTGCCTTGTCTGAAGTTTGCCTTGTCTAAAGTCTCAACGCAGTCCTGCTGTCTACAGAGTCGAAGAGTTGGTGACGAACTGGAGCACCAGACGAACCTGCGCATCACCCACTGGGCTTGCCATGATGAGAGACGGGCTCACATCGGCCAGTTCAAGTGGGGAACCACACACATTTCCAGTGGGGGGGTGTTTGGAGCCAGCATCCAGGATAGGTCACTGGGGAAATACATGTGATTTGCAGAGTTCAACCCTGGATTTTGACACCAGAGATTGAAGGAGGCTTCAGATCAACAACTGTCATTAGGACCAAGATTGTTTCTCCTCAGATCATTGCCTCATCAGTGTGCAGCCTCTGATTGTCCTATACCAAACAGGCCACCAACTGAGCTTCAGTCCTTGAGGCCAAGATGCTGTGACAGAGGTCCAGCACAGTGATCCAGCCTTTCTTCTTCAGAGAGTACAGTACCTGTGGCCCTGGGATTAAACTGTTGAGCATTAAACATCAATGCTTGTGGAGACAGAGGAGGAATGCTCTGATGCCTTTAGTAGGGGTCAGGCTGAGGATTTCTTTTTGAGATGCGCTAGGTAAAATGTAAAAAAATATAAAAGCATCTGCCAGAAGGCAAACAGCAGGTCACAGACTGGGGAGCAGTATAATTTTATCTCCTGAATGCTACAAGCTTGTGCTTGTAGCCTCTCCAGCCTTTCAGTCAGTTCCTCGGCATGGATTCCTCTTCTCTTTCTCACATTTTTTCAGTGAAGAGAGAGATCCCCAGCTGCTTTCACACGTAGCAGTTTTTATATGACTAACATCGAGGCCTTGTTGAAGACATCAGGATTTGCTACCAACTTCAGTAGTCACGTCTGGAAGTACTGGAGCATATGTTACACTAACTGCACGGCAACTATTCACCGTGCATCTCTTAATTGCATCCATACAGACAAGATGTTCTATTGCACATGGTCAATTCCAAATGAGCATGAATCCAGCTGATGAAACTAGATTTTCTCCAGAGCAACTGTAAGTGCTACTCCTTACTGAGGGCTTTATTCTTGCCAAATTTCAAGATTTCAGCTCTTTCCATTCCTGTCTGGATAATCGTGGCTGATTGCTCCTGCAGTTGTGTGAACATTCACAGCAGCATTTGTCATCTTCTCATTTAGTGTTTTTCTAAGAAAATAACTTTGCTGTCAACAAAACCCTTTCTTGAACGAAAGGCTAGTAGCTAAAGTAGCATTAGAATAGGAATGGGTTTTTATCATCCATTTGCCAAACTCAGCACTGCTTCAGAGCTTCAAATCCAAAGGATTGAAGCATATCAGGGGATCTGAAATGTCTGAATTCTTTCTTAGCCAATGGCAACTATCAGTATTCCATTACAATGATTAATCCTGAGTTTGTTGATTTTTACTCTGTTCTGTGAGGCTTGAATCCCGTGAAAGACTTTTCAGACACTAGTAACTATTACTCAACTTCCCTTAGCTTTAGCTATACATTACCATATCTCTTGTTAATCCTCTTTTTCTTTATTACCATACCAAGGCAAAGTTGACTTATTCAAATCCAGATGTGCCTTTTACAGTCAAGAGCTAATGTGCTCTATTTGTAGTATAAATTGAGCTGTTGAGCTGAGTTTAACTGTGTTTCATGCTCTTTCTGAGCACAGAGAAAGGCTAAACTTGGGTCACAGAAGAACAGAACAAATATTCAAACTCGGTATGCAATTTTCCTTAGCTTACCTGCTGGATAGTTTACCACCTGCAGGCTGAGGGAATGTGTCTCCATGTTCTGAGTAGCAGATTATTCAGATGCCCTAAGCTCTTCTAATTCAGATCACTGGGTTTTCTGTAGATATTAGTCTTTATAAGTTGTCTTTAAAAACACTTGTTTTCTAATTCATGGAAGATTTCCCTTTTTTGCTTCCACTTCATCTACAGTGGCTGAGTCCTGAAACACCACTCTTGCATGTGATACTTCATGGTATATGAGTGTAAACCACGTGCTTCATTCTTTAGAGATTTAAACCAGGTGATTTTTTTGTGCCTGTGGTCTCTTCTGTGTTGATTCTTGACAAGATAAAGAAAGCATTTTGACTGCAGAGCTGGTGGTGGGCCACTTCTGAGAGTTAGAATTTACATTAGCAGACACAAAGATGTGCTGCCAGTTTCTTCCTGGATCACACCTGGCTGGGAGAATTCAGCTGGAGGCTGCAATTCACTTGGACCAAAGAGTCAGCAGGAGGTACTGAGTAGAGCATGTATTTTTCTTCTTGGGAAAAGAACTTTTACTATCACATTATAGCAGGTCATCCTGGATTAATAAATCAAGCAGATAATTTTATATATTTTGTACTATGCAGTTAAAAGCACAAGCTGCTTAACCCTACTGCTGGAGCAATACGTGGCTTATCTGTATTGATGCCCATTTGCTGATATGCTTTCAGAACAAACTGTAAATTAATTTCTCTAGTCAGGAATGCTGAAGGAGAGTTAGATGGCAAGGTTTAAATTAAGCATTAGTAAAAACAGAGAAGATGACATTGCCATTTATGGAGGGTATTCTTTTTAATATTATTACATACATACATACTTGTATATACATAAATAAACAAAAGAACAGGTTTGTTAATAGCCAGCTTCGAGTGGCAGCTCTATTTTGTTTTCACTGGAGCGGGGGGAAATTTACCATGCACAAGTAGAGCACCTCTATTTCTGTGACCACGGTGCCAGGGTTGGCACTGACATACACTACTCTCCACGTTTTCTGCAGACAAAATAACTCTGAAAGGACTGTTGAAGTGACCTTCAATGGTCAGGAGGGAATGAACCCACTCTGCCCAGTGGAAGGGGCACCTCTCAGTCTGAGGGGTTTCAAGATACCTAATATGTGCAGAGGCCAGCAGTGAGCCAGGGATTTTGGACACTGACATACAGGCCAATGCCATGTGGCCAGAAGATGCCTAATTGAATAAGTATTGTCTCAGCATGGATGGCAGGGTTTCTGCTCTTCTGATGTCTTTCCACCTCTTTTAGAGTGACAGGTTCAGCTTTTTTTGGTTTTGCTCAATTCTCCTGGATCACAACTGGTACTGGTGGCAGTGCAGAGTTAGACCCCAGTCCTGCATTGGATCTGCAGAGCAAGAATTAGTTGCATTGCAGATGTGTGCCTCTGCTCACAATAATCATATTAAAGGATCATGGCCATCATCTGGAGCTTCTAAAAACAGCAGTGCCTCATCTGTTTGCCTAGCTGATGCATAACACATATTTACATAGGCTCTCATCTTAGGAAGTTTCATCATCTCTTGCGTAGGAGAATGCTGAAATGATGTTTGCACCATAAACGTTCCAGATTCCACACATGCTTTCAGTCACTCAGCATGGTCTTGCAGGCAAAAATACCACTGTCCTGTAGGATAAAAGTAAAAGCAATACATACCTCATTGGAGTTTTTCAGCTTATTCTTGGATCTTAAAGGTACCGGCCTTTAAATGTTGGTGCAGGATTTTTCATGTGCTCCAAGTCAAATATCTGCTTTAGCATTGTGATTAGTAGGATGTTAGGCTGACTCATCAAGATACCTAAAAACAGGATTAAATGTGTGAAATGCAGAAGGTAACAGGACTCAATTTCCTGAGTCAAAGTTTAAGCCCAGAGTCAGAGGTTAAGCACTAATCACAGAACCAAAAACTACAATCTGAAATTTAGGAAGTGTGTGTCTTTAAGCTCAGTCAAACTGGAGCTACATACTTGGACATGGTCACAATAAAAAGCAAAATGTAGCCACAGCTGGGACAGGGGTGTTGCTCAGCCTGAATATGTGCTCTGCTCGTCGTGTGAACTGGGAACACCAACCAACTGACAGCATGGGGTTAGCAGGTTTGCGGGCCCATTAACTCCTCCTTTGCCCCTCTCTCAGTTATTCCTTGAAATTAACCATCACCAGACCAGTTCAATACATTTTCTAGCCCCTAACCTCTATTTATGATATATTTAAAAAACAGTATGTGTTGGACATATAGATGGCAATTTCTCACATCATCATATTATGGGGTTAATACAAATTACTACATTAATGTTTTTTTTTGCTCTTGTGTTACATATTAATATTTTGCAATCATGTGGTTAAGCAAATTAAGAAAATTAACACCCTTTTGCAAGATCTGTTTGGGCAACAACAACTTAAAATAACCTGTCAGTCAAGAAAGATGGCTAGAGCTGTGTGGAGTTTTCTCGGTTCACACACACATCGCTGGGAGAAGCTTACAATTACACAAAATCCTTTGGTAATGTACAAAGATTATTGTGTCTTTTGAAGGCTCTTTGCCTGACCTGAGGCCTCCAAGTCACACTCAAGGTCTACGAAACATGGACCACATCTCAGTTCTAATGGGTTCTCAGTATCTCATCAAGGCGAATAATGGAAAGTCAGTCAGTATGAAAGCTCCGGGAATGCTGACTCCAAAGCAAAAAGCTTAGGGGAGCCAAGAGGGTAAAAGCCTGCTTCAGAAACAGTAAAGATCAAATAGATTTGGTAAAACCAAAAGAAACCACTCTGTGCTCCTGAACTGGTAATTTTCAACAAATCAATAAATTCCAGTGTGTTCATTTTAGACAGACAAAAATAGCAGTAAGCTCATTGCTGCCAGGACACTGACAGTAGGTGTTATGAGAAGTTTTCTGTTGGGCTGCTCGAGAAATCATTCAACCTTCAACATTTTATGAAATGTTCAAGTTTCATAACCGTATTTTAAGTGCTTTAACTGATGTACAATGGAGTTGATGTATAAAGAGTAACCTCAGAAAGTTGACAGAGAAGGATTATTATTTTGGGTTATGTACTACTCTGACAACTTGATTGCCCAAGGACGTGAACTTTGGCAATACAAAAAAGTGTGAAATGAGAAATTAATGCTTAGGGAGGGTGATTTCTGTAATTTGATCCAGTTTCACTTATACACTCAAATCTCCCAATAATTTCGGGCCCATGCCTTGACAGTGGTGTGGACAAAAGCTGGGTTTGCACAAAGATAATGTTGGACACTAGAAGAGGATAAACACAGCTTGCACAAGGAAGACTTTCTGAATGAAGTCATTCACTTCTGGTTTGAGAATAAGTAACTCTCATAGTCCCTGGCCCTGGAAAGATTTCTGCAGGCACACTTTATTTTATTGCTTTTTCAAGTCTAAAGAAGTCCTCAGTAGTGGAAGGTTAAACATGCATGCAAGTGTTCACAAAGCTGGAGCCTTATTCGATTAATTTCTCCTAGGCTGATAATCAAATACTAAATAGCCCTGGCCTTGGAGCAAACATTTTCCCCTAAGGACAAACCTCTTTACTGAGCAAGAGATCAGAAGTGAACTGGCACTCTGGAGTTCAAGACAGACATGCTGTAATTAATTCAGTTAAAGCACTGCAATTTGGAGGTAGCAGAAGGAAGGCAAATCCCACCCTGTTTCCTAATCTTCCCCAAAGGAACATATTTATTACAGACTCTTAAAATCACCTTTTGATAATGTTGAACTGTCTGTGAGGGGCCCATTAAATCATACAAGGCAGACCCATTTTAATCCTTAATACCACTTGAAGATTATCCATTTTAAATGGCCTTGCAGAGCTTATCATAATTTTGTAAACTATTAAAAAGTATTAAAAAGCTCTACTACATTTATCTGATGAGAAACACGGGCTCCTTCAACCTGCCTGATCGAACACACTGTATCTCTGTGACTGCCTGATGGTGATTCCAGCTGTGGCAATCCAGATTCTCACTGGTACAGAAACTTTCGAAGTTTCACCTAGAGTGACTACTGCACTATTGCTACCTGGGTTACTCTGCTCCTCAGGCTGAAGGCAGAGATCTCATTTTCTTTTCTACATGAGGCACTGTCAACCAAATGCAAGACAACTAACTCACAACTGCCCATTCTTTTCAGGATACACAGTTAACTGGCATCTAAAGCATGTTGGCTTTCGACAGTGTGGCTGAAACAGAACCATCTTTCATTTGGTACTTTGAAAAAGCTCTCCAATCTAAATCTCTATAAGGGATAACCATTCAGTGGCTCAAGGACTAAGCAGTGGTTAATACTGGCTAGAGGTCTTCTCACCCACTGGTGAGGGCAATGTGAGAATAACCATAATTTCCACAGAGTGCAGTGTTTACCAGTCTTCCCACTCAAGAGTGGATGAATTAACCTCTTCTCCTGAAAACCCATGAGATGCATCATAGCAGTTGCAGTTACTATCTGCAGGTCATGGCAGTCTCTCTTGATGAATTTCTTCAGATGCAGCAGCTGCACACTGCTCCTAAAGACAGGCTGCTGCATCAGGAATATAATCAGACTGGAAAAGGAGTGAAATTGGAGTAAAGTGCAGCCCCAAAAGAGTAGTGAAGAGAAACTGAAAGGCAGGTATGCCAGGTTGCCACCTTGGAATGGGAAGAAACCCAGTTGGTTAATTCCTCTTAACTGCTGTCTGAGGAGCATGGAGGAGCAGGGAGGGAGAGGAAAGAGCTGGGCATGCTGTTCACCTTGTCTGACTTCCTGCTGTCTGTGACACTGAGCTTATAGAGGAAAGGATAACACAGATGGGACCTGTTGACTTGTAAATCTGCAAGTGGATGATCTGGCCCCTTCCCATTGCCTTGGTTGTCTTCACTACGTGAATGGTTATCACATCTACAAGGCTAAATGCTAAAGAAAAAGAAATGTGAGCTCAAGAGAAAAGTGCGTCACTGCATGTTTGCCTTTCAAAGTAAAGAAACCCAGGAGAACAGGCACAGCAAACCAAAAAGTATACAAGGCATGGAATAAGTGGGATGGCTTGAAAAAAATGGGGCACTAATTATCTTGGCTTGCACCAGATAAGCAGGGTTTCTCACACAGCAGCACCCATACCACATTTAAAGCCTGACCTGCAACACCAATCTGGGCTTGAGAGCAGAGACCTTCAGGCTGAAATCAAGCAGATTAGAAGTGAGGGGAATCTGCCAAACTCATTTTCACTGGGGATCTGAACCACAATTCAGTCCAGGTGACATTTTACATATTTTCACCATTGTTTTTGTTTAATTTGTGAAAGCAATTACACAGCCAATTGAACAGTGTAAAGCAACTGCTGCAATAGTCAATATTTCAGTGAGGTACAGTGCAGCTCAGCTTTCCCAGTTAGGATATTCAGGCATAGCCCTACAGTATCTGTGCCATTCATCACTGACATTGCCATCTGGCTTACCTGAATCCTCCCCAACTACAGTTTGTGCTGAACAAACCTGACTTTTCTTTAGACTCGTTTCGAGGAAAAAAAGGCAATGAAACACCCTGCACTGCTGGTGATATGGACAATGTTAGCTGGCATTCTCAGCTCTTAATTGAAGCGTGACAGGGGACAGCTAAGAGACAGACGAGGCCAAATACACTGGGTCTCTGGGTGGTCACTTTGATGCAGATAATTGATGGCTAACCCTGTTGAACTACACAGTGTAAACATGTAATATTAGACCCTTACAGGAGTGCTTTGCCCTCGTGACACTTCAACTGAACTACTCTGATTTTTATTGCTGTGGCCAAAATCAAACCTGCTTCTCTTTCGTGTGGTGTGGCACCAGAGCCACTCCTACCCCACAGGCTGGGGCTGAGCCAGCAGGGCCCAGTTTCCTGCCAGGACTGTGTTGGGACAAACTGGTGGTGCAGGCGAGTTGCTGAGGTGGTGTATCACTGTCAGTAAAGTAGGAGATAACTGAGCACACAAGTACACGGGGAGCTGGCGGCAGTGCCGCTGTGTTACCTATGATAAATGGCCCGTGTCACCACAGTAGCTGGTCTCCAGATTGAGGCAGAATTCCACGAATCAGCAGGGTCAGCATTTGAAAAGCATGTGAATATTGTGCACTTGTAAATATTTGAGCACATCTGTTTAGCTCCCTCTCAAAAACCACTGGGAAAAACTACTTCACATTGTGCCATGCAATGCTGTTACCCTGCTCTAATTGTCAAATCTGTTGAGTGTTTTTCTCATGCACACAAAAATTAAAAATTACTATCCTCATTCATGATTAATTCAGCTGCAGTGCTGCACTGTGTCACACTGCATTTTTTAAAGTATTAAATTCTACCTCATAATCAGAAGAGTTTTAATTAACTTTTTGCAAGTTCATCTCTTTTCTCTCCTTCACAGAGCCTCAGACATCTCCAGAGCTGCCTTCCCTGAAAACATCTCCTCAGGTGCTACCAAGAGAGTGATGGAATGCCAAGCTGGCACTGTGAACATTGCCTGCACCAACCCCAAACTATTTGCCTCTTCCATTCCTCCCTGCTTACAGGCTCGAGGCCCTCTGAGTGTCCGTGCCCAGCTCACTTGGCCAGCGCATGATGGAGATCTAACCCACTGCATTTCTTAGTTGCCTGGGAAGAGCATCTGGCTATTACTCCCCTTCAGCCTAAACCTTCTGGCAGATATAGGACTGGTCTTTCACATGAAACCCCCAGTGAAGTGAAAGAAAGGACTCCAGAGGAGCAAAATTCTTGCCTCTGCTGTTTCTATAAAAGCAACTGTTGTCTTCTCTGCATCTGGTGCACCCCAGGATTGCTCCAAAAACTCCCACACCTCTTATGTGTTTGCGGAAGAACCTTCCAGGCAGAGACATGTTCACAGGAAGAACCATGTTCCCTCTCTTCCTCAAACTAGCCTGGATGAGAAAGAAAAGAACAGGTTACTAAACCGTATTAGTTTCAGAACGGAGCAAAAGGAAAAGAAGACAGCATGGAAACGGGACCCACAGGACACTCAGCTCTCTCCCACAGGTTTTATCAACCTCTCTGGATCAGCGTGGTTTTTAAGATTTACCTGGAAGTAATTAAAGAGCCAACAGCTAGGTAGACTTGAGCAGGTTTGGATCTTGATGCAGGACTTCTCCTCATGAGCAGCAAGAACAGGTAAAAGCAGCAGGAGCTCCTCTCCCTGTCTTTGCCCCTATGGGACCCTGATGGAAAACTGCCTCTGCAGCATGACCACACTGCCTCTAGATGGTTTTTCCTTGCAGGACCAGCACTTACTCAGCAGATCTCCTTAGGTTTTTCTGACCTTGGCAATATTACAAGGGTCGCATTTTTACACGGCTGAATTGTTCCTGAACAATTTCTCCAATGTATTAGACACAAACATGCTATCTGTCAGCACCAGGCATGTCTAATCTCTCCACCTGCTTTCTTCCTCAGCAGTTACATTTGGTATGTGTTGCATGGAAAATCCAACTCTTTTTTTTGTTTGCTTGTTTAGTAAGAAATTCCCAGTCAGGCTGAGAGAGTAATCAGTCTTTGGAAGAATGGGGGCCAGCGGGGTTAAATTTACTTTGCTTTCCCCAAGAAAACTTCTTCCTGGGTCCCTGATTTATATTAACTAGTACCACTGACTGTCATTTCCTCAAAGGGATGTCAGAGCTTATCTTTTGTGTCCAAGGGCATCCAGAACACATCCCTTACGTGACCCTATTCATGCATGATACCTCTCCTAAGACCATGTCCATGAGGGGAAGCTGCAGCTCTGGTCAAATGCCTTACTGGTGTCTCAGAGGCTTGGGATCAGAGGGATAAGGTCTCGCCTTACAAGCAGGTGGAGTGAGCAGGCACCTCCTGGCTGAGAGGGACTGTTCAGGAGGATGAGCACTTCCCCCAGGATATGTGCAGGTGGCTCTGCTGAAGGGGAGTGCTGTGAGCTCAGGTCAGTGCAGAAGTGCCCTCTGGGCTTCTCCTGGGCTGGCTGAGCAGAGGGAGGTTTCAGTGGAGTGCACAGTGCATATGACCACTTTGCCTCTCCTCCGTCCTTACACTTAGGCCTCACTTCCCTCCTAAATCAGCACCAACAGGTTTCAGGCCAGAACTGGCACTGGTGAGGGCTTGAATCCTTCCTGAGGGGCAAAGAACTGAAGAGACTGTGAGAGGGGTCACTCCACCTGTGTCAGGATGGCTGCACTACAAAACACTATGTGACAACCCTTCTCATATTGTGCAGGAACTGAGAGAGAAAGGATGCGTAGTTTGGTAGAACTGATGCTGCTTAATAAGGCATTGGACATTCCAGACAAGAAACAAGCAATAGGAAAATGGACAGCAAACAAAAGAAAGGGAAAAGAATCAAACAGACATTTCTGTGTGGGAATTTCTAATGGTGGTTTGCTGCATATCTGAACATAGAAAGACAGGCAGTAGCCGTTCACCAGCTCTGATCCAAAGGGACATGGTATACTCTGCCACAGCAGAGGTGGCATTGGCTTGCTGCTTACATTGACACCTTACAATGCCCACTGCTCTTTTGCTATTTCCGCATCTCTTTAAGGATCATATTGCTGTGAAAGCTCTCTGCACCTCTGGAAAGAGCTGGGAATCCTGTCAGTATTTGAGAGGATAAAATGTGGTCATGTTCGATATATGAGGCCAGAAGAAAAATCTTCTAAAACATTTGTTTTTCACTAAGAAAACAAACAAAGGCATTTCTGGCCTGGAGCATTTTTGGTGGGATTTCCTTAATATTGTTTTCCTATCCCCTTCTGATCCATTCCCCCCAGCTCTGAACACACAGAGGATCACACAGGTGGCAAAAAATCGTTCCCATGACAGAACAATGTAAACCTTGTCTAGACAGGAACTGCTCCAAAGATGATAACTTCTTCCAAGCTTCTATTTGTGTGGCATAGAATCACTAAGGTTGGAAAAGACCTCCAAGATCATCAAGTTTAACCTTTCACCAAACACTACCATGTCAACTAGACCACAGAACTAAGTGTCCTGGAGTGAAATAAGCTGTACTCACCAAGACCCTTTCACATCATTATTTTATATTTGCTGTCAAACAGTTGTATGCACACAGTAGCTTTACCCCAGCTCTGCAGCGGTCAAACATTACCAGTCATTTGAGAATAAACTCATGTTTTAATGGCTCACAATTTTTCACAAATGAGTATACCCAAAATATTGCACATACCTTTTACCATCAGGGACACTCCAGGAAAACATCTATGCAGAAAGGAAGGGCAACTTCTTTTAGATCTGAGGCATGATGGGCTGAAAACAGAGACAGACAATTTTTTTGTGAAATAAAAATATGAAGGCCCACCAATATGGAGTATGGCTGATACTTATAGGTGAGCACTGGAAAGCTGAGTAAGGGATTTGGACACTTTACCACTAAAATTATTCAAAGACATCATTCAGTCCCCTTGGCTGATTTGCAAATACACCTGTGGGCCCCAAACGTACAGAGCATGTATATAATTGTCAGTTCTAGTTTATTTGGAATAGATTCAAGGTAAGACAAACCAGACAGAATACAGGCACTTGGGTATATTCTGAATTTGGCAGAATGAAGAACAACACCCACCTATCTGCCTGCAACCACTCAAAATTGCTCAGCAATCCTGCACGTTCAGTTTCCAGGTTATTCTCAAATGGATAATTGCATTAGCAATTTTTGCTCAGAAATTGAAAGACATACAAAAAAGCAGGGGCAAATCCTCAGATTGAAAGGGATGCCTCTCTCCAAACAAAGTAACTTTTAATAATTCATCTTCAGCCATCCTTCTTCTGCTAGAGGCTGTCCTGCCAGCAGCTCAGCAGCCTAGTCTAATGCCATACACAGCTTTCCTGTCTTCCCATTGCCAAGTGCTCATTAGCACTGCTCCAGGGACACAACAGGACTGTCACCAGCCCTCTCTGATTGGGACTCTCAGCTCTAGTGTAAGCATCAAGGGGAATCTGTCTGTGGGCCATGGATTTAAAAGTGTTTTGTTTTGTTCATTCAGTAGATTTTCCAGGTATCACCAAGTTCTGTGTTTCCCCTAAGCTGGGACACAGACATGCTTTGGCTGCTATTTGACCTCTGGTGCACGTCTTTCCATACAAGTGCTCTTTCTTAAGTAACCACAAATGTAGAATATAGAGAATCAGTGAAAAAACATATTCATGCATGAAACACCATTATACTTTAACGAACAAAGACAAGAGGACATAGGAAGAGACTGTACTCTGGATAAGTTTGTAAAAGATGGCCAACAACACAGCATCAAAGGCTCTTCATGAGTTTCCTGACTGTTCAGTACGATGGGTTATAATGGATATGCAGAGGGGAAAACTCTCCAGAGCAACATGAATTTGGTAGGCCCTTTGGCTTTGTAAAAGGACGAAATGGAATTCCCCAGAAATAGCTAGGTAATCAAATATGACTTAGACACAGTTCCTTAGAAGATTTTTCAGCTGATTTTTGGTCATAAAATCCCATTATTAAGATCTGAAAGTTAACAAAAAACTGTTTTCTCTGGATCTGGGAAAGGAAATTAGAAATCTTTTTTATCTTTTCTTTATTATATTTCTTCCTTCCTCTCCACTGTTTCTTCACCTTTTTGTGGTGGGGTATGGGATAAGGGGTAACAAAGGAGAGGCTGGAGATGAAAAGGAGGAAGTATATTCAAAAAGAAGCGTGTGAAAACAAATAGAAAAGAAAGAACAGAACAACTAAAACTGAGATCTTTCAACTGCAATTATATTCCCTAAATTTCAGTGAAACCATTCAGGAAAACAAAATATTACTCATTTTCTCTCCAGAGATTTTTGAAATTGTTTCAACATTCTTCCCCAGCCTGGCTTTCTCCCGGCTCCAAGCCATTGTGATGAGTGGTGCCGGAGGACCTGCTCTGCCAGAGTGGGAGCTGAGGAACAGGCCATCACACTGTCAGGACACATTGCCCAGATTAGGAAATCACCAAGGCTAATCTGAATCCAGCAGGTCTTAGCAGGAGTGTACTGGCCACCCTGTCACCTCATCTTTTCGCATTTCAAAGTCAGTTTTTGTAGTATGGGATGCACAAAGAAGTTTAAACGGTTGGCAGTGTAGACATTTGGTAGACTGGGTATCTACAGAGAAAAACTCAAATCCTGAGGAACTCCTTTGTCCAGGTCAGCCCACTGTAATACACTCACAATACGAGCTTCTCTGTGCCCCTTGGCTGATAGAGGTGAATATACTAGTTTAGCCCAGGGGACAGATACAGGGAGTTGTAGGGCCTTCCCAGCACTTTGCCCATGTCCAGGGCTTAAGCATGTTCTCTTGCTGTTGGCCAGTGGGCACACACCAGCAAAGACGGTCCTGGACTTCTAAAACTAGAAAGAAGTGCTTGTTGATGGAGCCCTGTGAGCACTGATCTGAACAGCTTGTGAACCATTACTATCTAGAAGTGTCAAGAAGGATTAGAACAAACATGAAGCAAAGATGAAATAAACAGCTATTGTATGGGCAGAAATGGATTTTCAGTTTCCACAGTAAATAAAATAATGTGCTGTCTTAGTCAGTGCCCCTGTGATGATACAGTTTGCGGGATTTTTACTGGCAAGCTGCCATACTTACTTTCATTTATCTGCCTCAAAGCACCATTTCAAAAAGTGCAAAAGCATGTTGTTGATAGAGTAGATTGTTTATAGCTGAATTGAGTATTTCAGAACAACACGCATTGTAATAAAGTGGGGGAGGGTATGAGCCAACACAGCTGCAGCTTCTTGAATCCTTTGTCAAAAATCAATGCCAGAAAGCTGAGACATATTTGTTCTGTCTCAGAAAAAGCAACATGCAGACCCCTCACAGCTCTGCTCTGTGACAAGTGCTAACAAAGGCCCACGGTACCACCAAGGCTCTGCCGGCACCTTGCACTGACAGTGCTGGTATCCCTGGATGGCTGAGCGAGGGATAGCACTGCATTCCCAGCTCCTTGGGTGACCAGTGATGACCATCACAGTTCTGCTGCTGCACACAGGCTATGTGAAACACACAGCACAGCAACTCCTCCAGGATTCTAAAGACCAAGTAGGTGTGTGGAAAGAGAGAGTGAGAGAAGAATTATTATTAAAAATAATAATGTAAATAAAATCAAGGTGTTTCGAGAGCAGAGTGCAGCCCTCATCATTGGGTTGGCAACTTGCCACTGCTGAAGCAAGGTAAAAAGCTGTGGTAGCCCATTGCAGGTGGGAAGTGGTGGCTGAAGCAGAAAAGGGCCTTGTCCCAGTTCACCAGTCTCCCTCTCACTCACAGTGTCTTCGAAAGGACAGTAAGTCACACAGACTGGTTCTCTGTGTTGAAAAACAGCACGAAAAGCACATACCTCTGGAGGCTTCCATTGCTAACAAGGGTTGGTTTCCTCAACATAAACAATAAAAGGCTTATGAGTGAGGACTTCAGTTCTCCTGAGACCAGCACCTCTAAACAAACAACAGACTGAAGAATAAAACTAAAACTAAGGTAAAAAGAGAAGAAGGCTTTATAGAAGGATAACTGTAGCTGCTACCCAGAGTTAGAAGAAATGGGGAGAATGTGAGGATCTCTTTCTTCTACCCTAGAAGAAGACATCTCCTATTTCCACCACGCTGGGGCACAGCAGCGTTTCTGGCCACTGTTCCTGCTGCTTATCACAGATAACAGGGATGGTATTGCCTCCAGCCTGGCGGCGGCAGAGAATACCAGACCTCAGGTACTGGGGGATGCACAGCCTTTGTTTCCTCCCTCACCCCAGCTTCCCAAGTGACCTGCCCCACGGTCCCATGCCAGCCAGTGCTGCGTGGGGTGACTTTGCTGCTTGCCCTTGGCTTCCTGGGGCCAAGGCTGGCCTGGGAAAATGCTGTGCTGGGGCACCTCAGCTGCGTGGGTGACTCTCACTTTGCCATGCCCCCTTCAGCTGGCCCAGCTGACACCAAAAGCTCTTGGCACGTTCCTTATAAACTCAGCTCTCTCAGGCACTAGAGGCTTTCAGGAGATACTGAGGTTCCTCAGCTCCCTTTGTCAGCAGGAGTTCCTGGAGGCACTCAGCACCCCAAAGGAACGCTTAATCCTTCACTGAATCAAACCCTATTAGCATATTTCCAGGCATTTACAGATGCCATATTTTCTACATTAATATTTAACCCACCAAGTCTTTCAAAGACCATCTTTCCAAACCTCAAGTTCCCAGATGCTTTTTAATGCCCTTCTCAATAGGGCAATAAAAGTCTGATATTTTATTACTCCCATGAATTATTATCCTAATTTGTAATTCGCCAGACTTTTTTAAACTTCAAAATCTGTACTGTATTTTCCCACACACACAAAAAAAATAAAATGCTGTGCACGACACATTTTTCGCTAGCAAGCTGAAGCCTAATATTTAAATAGACACACTGATTTTTTCGGAAAGGGCACACTATCTTTGTCAGAGTCAGCTAGGTTGTTTTGTGTCACCCCGAATCATGTTTAAAGGTTTTCCTAAAACAGAAAGGATAACCTAGAACTGCAACACTAAAGATTGGAAGCAGAATGAACCATTATGCATTCTTCTGAACTTTGATGTAATGTAAACTTCCAGGATGGTTTATAGGCACCATTTTTTAATTTATTTTTTTTTTAAGAAGTAAGTACTTGGTTATCTGGAATGCAGATGGTGGGCAAATTCAGAAGCTCTGGAATGCCTGCAAGCTGTGCACCCTATGCAGTAGACGCCAAAGATAATGGAGCAAAAGACGCTCGAGGTCTCATCCAGCATCTGCTGAAGTCAACACGGACCCTTTTACTGACTGAGCTGAGCAGTGGATGAAGCCTCCAAGGGGCACCTTCTTATCAATAAACTTGAGACCTGACTGAACCTGGAACACCACAAATGAGGCGGGTCAAATCAAAGAAAATAGAGACACTGAAAGGGTGATCTCAAAGCCAAACTTAGGCACACTAAGAATCTCTAAACAGGGCAAGAATTATAGTGACACGAGGCTGATTTTGCCCTGCTTCTTTTGATGCAGGTTGATCAGGAAAGCAGAATTCTGTTTGTATTGAGAATGATCTGTCGATGTGAAGATGGAAACCTCCATTTCTCATGCAGTAAGAAGTGAATGTTAAATACTTATAACTCACAAAACTGCCTTTCACTGAAATCTCAGTCTGCAAAAGCAAAAGTTGCTTGAAACTATTTTCTTTTTTCCTTCTGCAAACCTACTAAAACTGAAGACAGAAAACTTTGCTGAAGTCCCTCTGTAATGTTTCAGAGCTGGCCACAGCTTTGTGCAGAGTGCTACATCAGCAACTTGATTGTCAGGAGGCCAGAAAGTTTTATTTTCCTGGGTGGAAGCATGGCATCACGCTTCCCGTACGTACAAGGTATTTCATCCCGGATTGAGCAGCTTGATCACTCACAGAGAACTTGCAACATTTGAAGATTATCTAAACACTCAAATCCTAACTCATCTGTGGCTGGACAAATCCGAGCCAGAGATCTGAGAGGTCCTTGGCTGGGTGACCTGAACTGGGGACTAATTGAAAAAGTGCTACAGTTTCAGTACTGTTTTCTAAGGATCCTTTGCCCCCATGGGAGAGACCTACCTTGCACTCGACCTTTCAAGGTCTATTTTCAGGTAGACAAGCTTTGAATACTAAACTGCCCTCAGAGAGGACTGATTCCTAATGATATAAATGGACTTCCACAGAGTATCTGTGCCGATGGATGAGAAGGTGGGGTCCGGTTGCACTAATCCTGCTTGCTCTGCTTTCTGCCCCTTCAATCACTTCCTATGCAAGGTCACTTGAAATTCACAGTGAAGCTGAGCTCCATATAATGAAACAAATGGTCAGTTTGTGCCCAGGCTCCCTCTCCCATCATACTTTTCTCCTGTTCTCTCATCCCCTTGGCTCCCCTTGAGCTTTCCAGTAGTTACAGGGGAAGCTCTGTCCACTAAGTCTTACAAAATAATTTGCAAAATTTAGTAAGAGAGCTAAAAGTGGATTCCAGAGTTAACAGGAGCGATCAGTTTCTTCCTACAAATGCTGCGTGGAGTTCAAACCTCCTTTGGGAAGAATACATGTCTTTTACAGGTTTCTGATCTGCTCTGTATTCCACATAAGACCAGTACCACTTTAGCCTTAAAAGGGAGCAACTTTGACCCTCTCTGAACTGCCAGGGATTAGTCCTGGCACAAGTTTAACCTGGAAGCTAGGGCCAGGTCACTGAGATTACTTAGCTCTCTTGAAGTCAGGACTTGCTTCAGATACAACACTGAGTAATGAACTAATTGTAACATAAAACATATATGAACATGTACCTATTATGCTATAGAACTGGAATTATTTTTCCAGTTAAAACTTCTATTTGCTTTTTGCCTTTTTTTTTTTTTTTAAACACCTTTCCTCCAATGACTTGTTGAAGACAACTCTCTATTTTGCTAAGTATGTACTTCCAGCTTTTAACTCCTTTGATGGTTGGAAAAGTAGACATTTTTAGCATCTCATCTGATCAAGTAGCAGCTACCTCAGACAAGAGAATTCAAACCCACTTTTGTATTACTCTTATGGGAGGTTTTTGGAGAGCTTCACCTCAAACCCATGATTTTGCTTGAGGCTGAGGGACCTGAGAAGTGCAAATTCCCTCCAGCGTTCAGGGACCCACAGTCAGTCTGTTAACACAATACAGGAAAGACACGCAGCTATACTTCAGACTGAAACACAAACCATGCACAGAGACAGTACTACCTCAAACTATCCCATATCTTAAAAAGTCTTTCAAAGGTGGTGAGGCAGAATTGTGAAAACCTGGGAGAAAAATTGAATACATTTCTCCTAAAGGCCACTGAGAAGGAATTCAGAGTTGCTCATATGTTTTTTCAGATCAGGTAACCGTGGCATTCACCCCAGAAGTTCTACCATCAGAAGACTTCCAGTGGGACCCAGCCAGCACTGTTGTCCTGTTTCCCCTTGCTTCTCTTCCATCACCTCCCTGGGCTAATCCAAAAGCAGAAACTTGCCTATCTGCAGAGCAGACAAAGCCTTTGTGAGCAAGCACAGGAATAATATGCAAGAGTCCAGCTTAGTACCCAATAGCATGTGTGTGAGTGATGGCCTCTGTGTGGCCCCTACACTGCTGCTTATTTCTCAGGGCTGCGACTTATTAACAGTATTATCTTTTCTGATGAAATACCATCATCATGTGCAAACATCAGTGACAGGCATTAATCACAGACAATGCCTTTAATCAACAACTGAACATTAATAAGCATAGACCCTGAGAATTAACACAATGAGAGACTTATACTTAATCACTAAAGAGTACTTCTCATAAAGAAAACCCTATCCTTTTGTTCCTAAAAAGGTCAAAGTCTTTTCTCTATTTGACAAGGACAAAACCCACACATAGTAGAGCATATCTAGGCTGCTTTAGGTGACTTAAATTATTTCCAGCCATGTGTAAAAAACATTTATTCTCAAAGATACTCACTAAATTTTTGTATGTGATCCACAGCTCACAGAGTCTCTGTTCCTGAAATTATTAGGTTAGCTGCTGAAAGCAGCAATCAAGTTTTACTGTTAATCTTAAAAGCTAATCCTTTTTATTGACTTCCCAGTCAATAAACTTGTAGCTCTGAAACTGCTTTCAGGTTTCCTTGAGTAATAAGAGGGTTTGTGTGTACCTATGCATGTGTTGAAGCTGCTAATGTCCTTGCTGAGTAAGTTTCGCTCACAAGTTAAAACTACAAAGCAATCTGTTTTATCTTCTAACAGGGAGTCTTACTTCCGTGAAAATCAGAACAAGGCTTGAGGTGAGAAGACTCAGGGAGTAAGGTCAGGACCCTCATCTGGTCATAGTTTATGGGAGAGCTGTTACAGGGAATGAATCTTCCTCATGAACTGAAAGGGTAAGGAGAGGGAGAGGGTTTGACCCTTTTTTTTTTTTTCTTTAAGGAACTTAGTGGATACAGTCCTGTCCCTATTCTTGGATCAAAATCTAGCTGTGAGAGCTAAAGAATAGTTAGGTGTCACACAGATTTATCCTTCCTCAGCTCTAGCCAAAGAAAAGGGAACGAAGGACACGCCAGATGCCTCAGACTGCTTCAAGTTGCTGTGAACCAGTTTGGCTGCATTCAGCCGTGCACAAGCTCTGTGCACAGAAACCAGCAGCGTGGGACTCCCCAGAAGTCCCAGCATCACCTCAGTGAGAAGAGGACACGGTATGGGAGAAGAAAAGCAGGTCTGTTCTCAGCTTACATGCTATGTTGAACACTAAAATATAAATAGCTCTCTGAGCAGCAGGGAAAACATGAAGGCTTCCTTGGCTTTGTAATTTGTGGTGGGATTTTCTTGTGCTGAGCAGTATGCAAGCTCTGACTGAAGCTCTTCCCACTGGTGGGGGGCATTCAGGCTGCCACTCTGAGAGCAGCCCTTCTCTTGGCAACAGGATTAATGCTCTTTTCTCTTTGTCCATCACCAGTTCCATCTAGTCTGCCAGAACTAAAACCTCTACTATTCATAGATGTTGCTCAAGCTCAGCAGAGACCAGCCCCTGGGTTCAAAAGGTGCAGGGGAAACTTTTCTCCTCCCTCATTGAGCTTGAGCTTTCCCTCAGACTAACGCCCTTTCCTAGACTGTCTGGACAGCGAGCTGCTATCCAAATTTCAGTGGCACCAGGAGACCACAGGCATCACAGCACTTCTTCCAGACAGTGCAGAGCAGAGGGCCGTGCTCGCCGCCCGCGTGAGCCAGGACACGCCACAACTCCCAGCCTCGCATTTCTGCTTGGGTTTCAGGTGGGCCTGTTCCCCGCCTGCTCTTAGCATGTACAGCAAGTTTCATGCTCTTAACATTTCCCAGAAATTCAAAGTGACAGAACCGGAGGTATTGCAATCTGGAACTCTTAACTTTCGTAAACTGGTGAGAATACTGGAATGTGCATGTTCCTTATTTAACTGCTCCACCAGCTTTTCTTATATGCTGCTCGGCACAGCCGTTCAGGATACATATTAGACAACTAACATCTGGACTGAATATCTATTAGGAACATATGCTCTACTCAGCTACAGCATCATGTTGGAGATTGAGAAAATCCAAACCAAATGGAGATATCAGAAACTTTCAAGGGTCAAAAATAAAGCCATTTTGGTTTTTCCCAGCCCTGACGAATACGGTATATTGGCCTGTGCTCTACGCCTCGTGCGAAAGTCTCATTGTAGAAATAACCTGACTGAAAAAAATGTAAAACAACTTGAGTATTCTGGTCGAAAATAGATCTATCTCTGTGATTTTTCCCCTAGTAAAGTTTTCAGTGAGTCAATGCTGAATGTCTCTGTCTCCTAAATGAGAATGAACAAGAAGAATCTCAACCTTCATTCTCCTGTTGATACTTCATGATGGTGTTTTCAGTGTGGGTGTGATGGTTTCCAGTTTCACCCCAACAGGATTCTCCTGGTTTAGTGCTGAAAAGGTTATATGTGCCCTAAATGTCTGTGTCTGGAAATGCAGGGCTTACATAAACAGAAGCAGTGCTTAAATGCCATAAAAGCCCCTCAAGATAGTTGATGAAGCACGGTGTGACTCCCTCACTACTGGATAAGGAATTGGGAGCACTGAGTGGCAAAAACAACCTTGTACATGAAAGGAAGAAGGTAGGAGTTCCTTTAACTGGCTTTGAGACCTGATGGAGAAAAAAATTGTAGATCCTCAGAGTCTCACAAATATCTTATCTAGGAGGAGACATCTTAGTGCTTTTACAATGTTTTAGGTAAAGTCCTGAATCACCAGAGGTGAATCGTGTTCTTCAGATAACATTACTTACACCTACCCAAATTTCCTGTCACCACATCCTGTGACCACCCCCTAGGGCAAGGAGCAGAATTCCAGGTGAAAGGATTTCCTCCAACTTAGCTGGGACACCAGAGGAAGCATTACACTTAATCAAAGTAATATCCATACTGTATTTTCCAGGGCAAAATGGCAACCCTTCAGAATAATAAACACAAAATAATTTTGCAAGAGAAAGCAATTTCATCTTCTGCCATTGTTTTGTCTGTTACAAAATGAAGTCAGTCAAAATCCCTGCATTTAAAAACCTGACATAAAAAATCCTAAACATCCTTTTTAAACAAGTGCTCTTAGTGGTTTTGACAGTCGGATAAACACAACAAAGGTAGAGAAAAAGAGTATATAGGAGGGGTATTTCTGATCTGGAGCAGGAGAACTGGAAGAGCTGGATGACTGAAGTGCTAGAAAAGGGGTAAGATTCAACAGCACAACACACCCAACCACAAGCTGTAAGGAGACAGGAGCAGCATCGCTGCTGTGCTCTGCGAGCTCATTGTCTGAGAATGGCAGTGGATGAGAAGGGCCTGGAAGTATTGGCTGGTCACAGGACAAACACATATAGCACTACTTGGCCTTGAGAAAGTAAGGCATCTGCTGTGGCAGATGAGGCAAGGTAATTCCCCCAGAAGTAAGGCAGCAGTAACCACCCTGTTCAAGGTCAGGAAACTTCACCAGGCAAACTCTTATCACCACCTGCATTCAGGAAAAACGAAACAGGTAGCGAGATGGGCTATTAGGACAACCAGGGAGGCATGGATCATGAGGATTTGTCTGGTTTAGCCCAGCAAAATGAAGCCAGAAGCAGACCATGATGGTGGCTACAGAATCATTGGAGTGCAAAAGGGAAAGGAGAAATAACTGTAATGGAGGAAAATTCCTTTCAATAAGTGTTGGCAAAAGATATATAACAAGCAGTTAACTAACCATAAATGGACACTAATGCTTTCTTCAGGGTGTTAAATTGAACTGTGATCTCTCAGACAAAGCAAAAATGTGAGGCTTGATAAGCCTTCCAAATCATTGACATCCCAATCAAGTCAATGACAAATTCCCGTCCTCCATTCCCGTGTCTGGCTGCCCATGGATTCAAGCAGATGTTCATGAACTCCTTAGTTTCAACTCCTCGCCAAAGCCCTTTTTTTTTTTTAAAAAAAAAAAAAAAAAACCACACCTCTGAGGTCTAGAGATTTCACTTTCTTCGGATGAAAGATTAGATTCTGTCAGTTCTGAGTACATATGTGGGCTGATCTGGCCTATGGGCCGTATGTTTGACACCTCTAGTATACTGTGTTATTGTACCCGGGGGAGGTGACGGGGACTTATTTATAGAGACAGTGTCTGTCAGGGGAAGTTATAAGTGTGATGTGTGTGGGTTAAAATAGGAAGAATATGTACTCTCTTAAGTGGACACTCCCTTGATTTTAGGCATGGTCAGGGTGAGTGCCCTTAACAAATGTTAGCAGTTTTCAATTTATTACTTTTTCATGGGAAGAAGCAATATTTTTAGAATCTTCGGGTTTATCTTTAAACTTGGAAAAATGACAAGTCCAGGGACTTCTGGGACACTTGAAGCAGTTCTAACCTGTCATCTGTGCTGTGAGTAGCTGCAGACGCCACTGCAGTCAGTGCAAACAGTGCCTCGCTGCCGGGAGGTGCTCAGCACCCCCACAGCACCAGGGCAATGGAGCAGGGGCTATTCAGGCTTCAGCTTCTGGGCCCCCAAAACGCACCCAGCCAGGCCCTGTCAGCTCCTCTCCCTTCCCATCACAGAGGCATTAGAACACGTGCAATGCTCTGCACAAAAGCCCGATGGTTTTTGGAAGATCACTTCTTCCAAAACACCTTAATATGAAACAAAAAACCACCTCAGGTTAAGGAGGAAGAAAACATCTCCTGTTGACTTCATGGCAGGGGCGTGAGGACTTCACCCTGTCTCAGTGAATCTGTTCCTTCTCTAATGTAAATTACTTGAGAAAGAAAGTTTCCTGATATTAGCATTTCACACATTACCAAGCACATTGCTGGTGCTTGAGAAATGGCCAACAAAAATAACTTCCTTGCAGGGTTTAGGTACATAAGATTTAAAGTGCCCGATGAAGTTTTCAGACTCCTAACACTTCAAACAGAAGAGCTCCAGCAGTAAGCATACAGCTTAAAAACTTTAATCAAACACACTAGTTCACAGCAAGAGCCCGTAGATAAAACAGATGCAAAATTTCCAGACCAAGTTGTTCTCACATATGGTAACACCATCCTCTCTTAGGGGAAAGCAGTGATGGCAAACAATGAAAATACTCTTATTTAAAAAAATTCCTTAGTATGTCCAAACTGCCATCTCTGCTTAATCTCAAATGTACAAAAACCAATGCCCTTGGTTAGGAGTCTGCTGATACTTTAGATTTTAAAAAAACCCAAAACAACCACCCCCAAAACCTGACAACATTCCCCCTGCCCCAAAGCCCCAGTTTCCTGGAGATGCTGCTAGGTAAGTTTGGGTGAGGAAAGTTTATCGAGATAGTTGTTTCATATTCTGGCTTCTAATACAGGGTCCTGGGACAGCATCCTTAAAGGTAGGGTCCAAACTGTTAGTCCATTGTCACAGGTCCCTAATGTTTCGCCAGCAGCTGGCAACAGAGCCAGGACCTCCCACAGACTCTGCCTGGCAACCCCGTGAGACAGAAGTGACACGCTTGTACTCAAATTTCCTTTAAGACTCCTTGCATTTAATCAAAAAGGCCTTTTTAAATTCTCCAGTCTGGATTGGCTGTGGCTTATAATCTCAGTGATGAAAAAGCCCATAATTCACCTCACTAGTCAGCCATGTATTTTCTATGATCATTTATTAAATTAAATTCCAGCTATTACCAACTCTTCACATGCTGTCTTTCACGTGTACACATCCATATACACCGAAACAGTACTGTTCATTAAAAGGTAGTGCTGTTAGAGTCGCCCACCTAAGAGTCAGCTTATTAAATACTGTTTTCTGACAACAGTGAAAGCTGTGAAATCCATACTGACTAATGCAAAAACAGAAAAAAACAATAGACTTGTTTCTTGGGTCCATATACCAGCACAGCACCATTGGGTGGAGTGAGGCTGCTCTCTCAGGTCTGGTGAAGGTCTGCCCCTTTGGCTTTCTCATTAATCCCCTTTTTCTCAGGATTAAACACATGCAGCAGAGGATTTTGCGGCAAGGAAAAACCATCGGCTCAGAGGACAGGTCCGAGGCTGCAGCACCAGCACCAGAGGTGAGAGCAGCATGTGCCTGTGCTCAGCAGAACTTATTCCAGCTTTTGAACCCTCTCATGCATGGGCTGAGGAGGCAAATTTAAGTCTGCTTTAGCCTGCAGACTTTGGAAGTGGGGACACGTAACTTCTCTCATCCCCTAGAAAACAGGGAGTCACTCAGTGGTGATGATGTCAGGGGGGAAAAAGCCTGCTCCCTGATGTACTTTGGCTATCTTATACCCCCCACTTTAGTTACTTCGAAATAAAATCAGTAACTTCTTTGTTTAACTTGGTGACGCCATTTGCAGGCTGGATCATACCCTGCTGCAAACTGGCCCTGGGGAGGGTCAGTCTGGACACATCAGCTGAAAATCTGGCTCCCAATACTGCAGCTATGGAGCAGCAGGAACCCTCTGTGTCAGTGCATACAAAGCAGTTGCAGAACACATTATCTGGATGATCATGCAGCTCTCCAGGCAGCAGATTAGTAACAACTAACCCCAGAGCATCTCCTGAAACTGAAACAATATCAGCTTTGAGCAAACAGTTGTCCTAAATGAAAATTCATCCCCTGCTAAATATAACCAGGTTGCATGACAGCACATATGTGTTGATTTCAGAGAGGTTTCTGAGGCATGAGGGAGATCATAAATAGGCCTTAACATCTAAGAAAAGTAGACAGAAAACACAGATTCGCTTTCCGTCACACTTTTGTTTAGAATTCAGCTCAGTATCTGCTCTTCCTTAAATGTCCTGGTACACAGCTTAATTATTAGCACAGTTTCCTTCAGCGAAAAAGGTTACTTTTATTTCAGTGTCCTACACAAATTAATTGGGAAAAAATGTTTGGAAAGTGAGAGTTTTTAACTTCTGCAAACTGTGAACCTGGCTGCTGACACCCCAAGGACTGTAAACTCTTGTCTTTGCTCTGCTCCATGTCGGGCAGCCACCAGCACTGTCAGGTTAATCATCTTGTGGGCGAACAATCACCCAAACAATGTGAATGGTGAACCATACAAAGCCAAAGGCTTTTCTAACCATGGACCAGGCACATGAGGCCAGCAGAGCTGGGCTGTGGTGGGGCTCGAGACCAGAGCTTGCCCTCAGGTTGCAGGCTCCATCTCCAGGACTCTACATCAAGCAGAAACAGAGTTGTAGGAAAATTATTATTAGAGTGGAATTGAACTGGCTTTTCAGCTGTCTCAAAACGAACAGTTCACGCTAAATCACCCGGATGCACGCTCTGGTCTCTAAGCACTGAAAAACAAAGCTCACAGTGCAACATTCTGTGGTTTCAACGTGAGCTCCGCGAGACACAGATGGGATGTACCACCATCCCGTGCTGCCAATGGCAGGACATGCCCTGAGGAAATGGGAGCAAAGCTGAGAAGGTGCTGGGAGCAGAAGGAAGCTGCTGGCAGGTCTGTATCAAGACACTGACATAAAGTAGTCAGGTCTGTGTTCTGCAATGCAGTTCCCTTCGTGTTTCGTTCCCCTGCTTGGCATTTGGGTCTTGTGCACACAACCAGAGGCATTTCCACAGGGAGGGTCCTGAAGTGCACAGCTCACGGGGAAACTGCCAGCACTCTCTGCCAGCTGAATAAAAGCAGCAAAGTCTCTAAAAACATTTTAAAAGTAAAAAAAACCAACAAATAAAGGACTAAGTACCACAATTTGAAAACCTGAGTCTGAGTCACGAATCGTTCCCGTGCTTCTTACTGCATTTCTTGAGGAAGTAATGATGCAGACAGGAAATGCTGTGCTTCACCTCCCATTGCATGGCAGGTTTGAAGAAGCCAGGAGAAGGTTTGGAAGCCAGCCCCTCTTACCATGGAGCAGAGGGACGGGGCAGTGCAGCAGCACCAGCACACTACTTCCTCCTTTACTCTTTGACTCACTTAGCATTACCCACCCTTGGCAGGTGCTTAGCATTTTTCCTCTACCAAGGGTACAGAGAGCAAGCACTAATCAAGTAAATAGTGGTATTAAGTAAATGTTAATGTGAAATAACATCACCGACCTTATCGCTGCATAAATCAAAGTTGAAACACATTTACCTTAGTGTTGCCAAACGTTATTTGTAACTGACAAAGCACCCTCTCATCCACTCGGGAGGAACAAGCAAAGGCTCAAAGCTCTCCCGTAGTCAGTGTAGGGAAGAGAGGGACCGTACCTTTGTCAATATTATAGACTGGGCTATAATATACGAATTTCTGGCTATGTTTCTTGGGGTAGCAGGGTAGTTTTGGTGTTTGGATTTTTTTTCTTTTACATACAAAAATATTTGAAAGCATTTGCTTCTGTGTACAAACAACTTTTTTTTTTAATCTGTTGTTTCCTTCATCAGCTCAAAGAAAATTTCAACTGCCAGAGCAACACACATATCTGTACTTACTATTATAACTCCTAAAATACTCGGAAAACTTTGCAAAAGGTGCATCTTAGAGGCTGTAGCTAGACTAACAACCTAACTCCATGCAGAAGTATGTTTGGATTATGCACAAATGGAGCACAAAGTCAAACTGAGGTAGAATGAAAACATTACTACTTGGGAATATGAAATCTCCCTATCTGTCTCTGTCCAACATGACTGAGTGGATGTTTAAATATCCTCAAAGGAATGTCTCTGTTAGGGGGACAATGTTTTCTACTCAAAGCTTCTGAATAGCCAGATTTTACAATTTAATTGAATTTAATTTCTTAAGGAAAAGTCCAAGTCACACAAGGACCAACTGAAAAAAGCTGAAACTGTTTTGATGGGAAAAAAGTCAGAATTCCACAGATAAATTGGATTGTACAGGAATCATGCTGACTTGTGCTTCCAGACTTTCCTAGAAATGTCCAACTACTAATGAGAAAATTTGGCCATTCTCTTTTAGGATACTCAGGGTTTAAACCCTTAAATAATGGGCGAGGGATATTTACTCAATGCACTTCATCCCTTAACCAAGGTATAATGCTCTTGGCAAAGAAACATGTTTAAGTCTGAAGGGAGTGGTCTCCATCTCCTTAGACTTCTACATGAATAAAGGAAAAGGGAATAAGAATTTACTCCTCCCCTGGGTCAAAATCTCAGTTTACCCCAAGAAAGCATATATGCCTTCCATGTAATGTAATTACAAGTCAGCTGAGAAACCTGGAATGAAGGAAAGCAGATCCATACATTGGCAAATTCATGTAGTCCCTCAGCTTTGAGGGATGCCAACAAATCCATTACCACAATAGTATTTTGCACTGAGAGAGCCCCACTTTAGGATTTACAGGCTTAATACAAGGAACTTAGACTGGAAAGGAAAAGAGTTCCCCTCCCATTCACTATTTCCAATGGAAAAGGATTTTTCCCAAGTGAAAAGTAAATTGCTGAGAAAATGCAATTGAAATGATTAAAATTGCTGAAGGTTTTCCCCTTAATTTTGTTCCCATCCTTCTCTCCCCCAAATTCCCACGATAGTCAATGTCAGAAGATTTCGCTTACTCTTGAATTCCTCCTCCCAAATCATAAATATTTATCACGTGAATGGGGTTCTTACAAGTCTCTCACATTTGTGAAAGAAAGCAGTTTGCTGCAGGATTTGACCTTGAAAATCTTCCCCAGTCTCATTGACAGGAGCCAGTGCTATTTTTCCTTTTTAATAGCCTTGGAAACTTGTGCCAGACAGACAGAACAGCCAGACAGACCACACGCAGATTATTAAAAACAGTTAAGGGTGTGTGATTTTGGTATAGGGACATAATGGCCACTGTATTATGGGCAAATGGGAGGTGGTAGAGTGGGAAGGGGATTGTTCATTAATGAACATAAATAATGAAAAGACCTTGGAACATGGTTCATTCAACACAAAAAGACAACTTCTTCGGTTAGAAAATGGAATCAATCATCTGAAGTAATGGAGTAATTAGAAAATATCATCAATCTTTATGTTTTGGATTCCTAAACAGCTATTAGACCTGGATTTCAGGAAATAAAAAAAACCATTACAGTAGTGCCTAAAAGGAAGAGGTTGTGTGAACATTGCTATCTTTTCCACAAACCCCTGTACTAAAATAACTGAAGTGCCTGTAGCCCCCTCTTCCCCCCAGATATCTGCCATAAACACACGCTGTGTGCTGGACTGAAGAAGCAGCAAAGTCCAAAGCAGAGAACAGACCGGGAAGCAAAAGGCAACACTGCTTTGGTCAGCTCTGCTGTGAGAAGCAGGAGGAGGCATTTTGTTTTGCTGCCTCTGTGCTTTCCTCCCCTATACTTTCTGTGGGATACCTGAGAGTGCCAGGTTATGGAGCTTGCAGCAAGGACCCGACTCACATGCAGCCCCCAAGGCAGGTATGGGAAGTGCAAAACTTGCACACACATCTTTACTGTGCTCTGAGCGCTGTTACTTTGACTACCACTGATCTTTTTCAAAAAAGCCCAAACTCAACATGAAAGCTGATGACTTTGAGGGCAGCCAGAAAGGGTGGGAATCTCAGCCAGCTGACTGAAGTGGGCTTGCTCTTGTTCTTACTTAGGAGAATAAACAATTTCCAACAGTTTTGACGAGTGTTGGATTATCATCTGGGGTGAATCTGATGCCCATGCTATATTAATGCCAGTCAATGCACAGCTCCTATTTAAAGATGTCACCAGAGGGGGATGCATGTTCAGAGAAGCCTTCCTGAGAAGCCTTCTTGCCAAGACCAGAAAAGGGCATGCTCAAATACCTCAGAATATGCATTGATGCTTGTGGCACAGAAAGAATCCTGTAATTGCTGTGGCCCGTTGAATTCATCAACCAAGGAAAGGGAAAGTCAACAAGTCCTGCAGGACAGAGGACTTCTGGTCCTATAGCCAAGGAAGCTGACCTGATCAGGAAACCCATTGCCTGCCCCTTCTTTCCCAGCATCTCCCCTCCTGCCTCTTCTTCTTCCCATGGGTGTTTTGATAAAAAATAGAAAAAAATTAAAAAGACGCTTTTTGTCAGAAATTTCCCTGGTTTCCCAACGCTATATGATGAAACACAAAGATGCTTTGGCCAGGTTTCCTCTTTCATCTCAATTCTTTGATACACAACAGAATCCCATTCTGGTGGCAGGAACTGATTCCTCATGGTATCCCTGGCAAAAGAATATGTCCATTGAAAAATGGCTTTTGTAAAAGTCACTTGTTTTCCATTGGCTTTAAAAAGACTACTGACTGAAAAGGCTTTTCCATCTGAAATCCTGGTTTAATGTCAGGAGCCTTGTCTGAATTCAGCAGCATCTCAGTATCACTCAAGGAAGGGCTAGTTTCCCAAGGATGATTTGAGCTCCTTATCACTTCAATTTGCCTTTCCCAGATTACCACTTTGTCTCAATCACACCCAGCCAACTAACCCGAATATAAGCTGCTAAATCAGATCAGCAGCTGCCTGTGCTGAAAGTCCTATCCCAGGGAAGAAGAAAGGGAAAAAAAAGTGGCCTTAAATTTCCTTCAGGATGCAAAAAATGGGCTTGTATCACAAAGGAAAAAGAAATATTTTCCATCACCACAATGAAATATTTATTAATAGCAGACACTAAATAATCCAGTACAGACTTGTTCACCAGAGTGCAGTTTTAGCAGAAGTCTCTGAGAACCAAAGCCCATTTAATTGTAATGAATAATAGCACAGATTTCCTATATTTGGGCTCCTATTTTGCAAAAAGCATTAGCAAGTAAACATGGATATTCCCAAACTGTGAATATTTAGTTAAGTTTTATTCTGATGTTTCTTGTTCTGAATATTACTCTATGAATTATTAAATCTCAACCAATTTTCATAAGGATGAATTTTTTTGTTTGCAAAAATTGCTACTTTCTTCCACCTGAAGCTAAATCCACTGCACATGGAGACAACTAGAGGCAATATATTCTTGAAAAGGAATGTCAAATCTGAGCCAAAGTATATATCAGATGAAAACCAGAAATGCTACTTTCATTTGAGTGTCATACACCCATAATGGCTTCAGCCAAATTAAGATTTTTACCAAATGTCTTACTAGTATTAAAAGTTCATGAGTAGAAATTGGTTTAGTTGAGCACATGCTACTGACTGAGCATTTTCACTTTATTTACACTTCGTGTCTCTGACAAGAAATATGCAAAAAACCCATATCCCAAATGGAGAGTGTAAGGGATAGAGAAGAGGGGTCTGGGACAGGAGAAACCAAGTGCTCTTTCTCCACACATGGGTCACTGCACTGGGATGGGAAGCCCCATCCCCAGCTACTGCATGACACCAAACTGCTCATCAACACCGGGTGGTGGAGGTGAGCCACGAACACTTGTCCAGATGGAAACCTGTGCCCTGCACTAAAACACCAACTCTCCCTCACTGCTCTTGCTTAAAACTCTCCCACTTTTTCTTTCCTTTGAGACTGGACACTGCTGGAGGCAGCAAATCCTTTCTCTGCATTGTTATGAGACTCAAAAAAATGATCAAGACCTCATAAGAACTTCATCTGTGCTCACGTACTCTCTGGAGATGAGGGATGCTCATGTCACAGCAGTGTTATTAGCAAAGAGACAGAGAGAGGAGACCTCCAGCAGCTGAATTCTCTGAGAGGAATGGAGGGAATACTTTTAAACTTACATAACAGAAGTATCATCTACAGTAAAACATCGAATGATGATCACAGCAGAGGTGTAGAAGTTCAGAGGAATAATTAACATCAATACCATTTCACAAAGGGAGAGTCAGCTACTTGCACTCCTATTCCCAGAACTATCCCTACAATCATCATACAGGCACAGTGGAAATACCTTTTAATCCTGTAGAAAATGTTTGTCTAATACTGAGCCTATTTAGAGAAGGAAGAAAGAGATAACACACATGCCCATAGCTGCAATTTCCCCATGCCAGAGTTACTGCTCAGGCCTGTGGGCACATGCTGGTGCTGCCAAGTGGTCAGGCTTTGCTGCTGTCTGCACAGCAGGGCTCACGGTGTTTTGTGATTTATTTATTTCCAAAAACGACACTGTTTGACGAGTACCAAGTGGCAATGGCAAACCTGTTTAACCGCTCTACTGCTGGGTTGTGCTGGAATCTCAGACTAGACTTACAGGTACCTTACGATTGTCCTGTCTATTTTAACGCCCCATACACAAAGCTCCAAATCAGCCTGACAGCATGGAAAAGCCTCTGATTAGACAGCAAACTTCACTTTCTGTCCTTTTTAAGTGTAACATTTCCAATTCTCGCACATGTGCATGCTCATTTGGGAAGCATCTGACTAGTTCTGGCATCAGATTTGGACACCTTAATGTGTGCATCTTCCTCACAGTCTCATAGCACTGAATAACACATGAAGTTACATTTGTCTAGAGGTCTGCTCAGTTCAGCCTGGGCGGGTAAAGAGGCAGATATCTATTTACGCTGCTGCCACAGGGGTGAGATCCTGACTGCGAGCTGAGTCACAGGTTTGAGTGCAAGTCCTGGGAGAGCATGGCACTGCTCATCAGAGCCGCCGCCGGCCCTCGACTCCAAGCCTTGTACAGGATGGCACTGCTGGGGGCACCCAGGGTGGCTGCCCTTTGCCAGCACTCCTCACCTGTGATCTGCGAAGTGGTTGGACTTAGAACGATAAACCAAAATGCCTGTGGTACGTTTGTCAGCAAATACCAGCTTTCAATAGCAAGAGCTAGCGATAAGCACAAATTCATTTGACAAATCATGTCCTGTCACAGAAAGAAAACCAAACCCTTCCTGCCGAGGAAAACAATCATTTAATGATAAATAGCTTAGGGTTAGGCCTGCATAGCCTTCTCTCTTCCTTATGGTGATATACTCTGCAAGATAGTATGGGAGTAAAGTGATAGCTAGGTTATTCCTACAGCACAGAATAGATTTTGAATAGAGAATCCCAGCATTTTCTTGCAAAAACAAGTACAAAATGCATTTATAGGATAGGTTTGAGTGTTTTCAGCTTGCAAGAGGGTTTTAATTTTTTTCCCTTGCCACATGAACTGCCAACTAAACTGAGAAACAGAAATCCTAAATAAAAGTTTAAAAGCAACCACCAACTGTTTAGAAACTGAAAAAGAAACTCTACTAGGAAATCAGTCCTTTAAAAACAGTGTTCCAGTAAGATGTCAGGGATAGGTCACTTGATTGTCTCACTGGAATAACCACATTTTAGGTTTTCAGAGTAAAATATATGAGGTTGTGCAGCCATGAGGGTTAGTCCAGGGCTCAGATTTTAACACAAAGGGTAATCTGGTCTGGTGCAGTCTGGACACTGCTGCAGTGCATCTGAAGGTTAGGTTTTATGTTTATTAGCATCATCCAGATGGCGTTTTATGTCCTTAATAACTTTGTCCCTGACTAAGCCATGAACCTACTGTTTGACAAACACTGTAGGAAATACCCATCAGCAGAAAGGCCATTTTGTAACAAGGGGTAGAGCCGGTACGTTTAAGATGCCTACAATTTACTTCTGTGCACCTGTCACCTTTTGGTGTGTACACTTAACATTGTAAAGTACTTTGAGCAGTTGTGCTTAAGCTAAGGGTCTGCACAAATGAGTTCAGAACGATTGCAGATGCCTGGGAGCCCTGCAGCTCCATCCAGGGCACTGCTGAGTGGCATGGGCTCCTTCTCAGCTGCTGATGCCCTAGTCTCTCCACGTGCTCGTCCCTGCCAAGGAAGAAGGGCCAAGGCCTTGGTAATGTGCCTCCCATTCACCCTCACCCTCCACCCCCCCAACCTCCAAACTCATATGATGCCAGGTAATTCACACCAAGAATTTTGAGCTCCAAGGTTACTTGCAGGTTAGGGCTAAACCATCTTTTTCAAAAAGCTGTTCCAACAGTTCCACTGTCTCCACTCACAGGAGCATCTTGCAGTCCCTGAGGGAGCATGTTCTGTACTTCATCAGCAGAGATATCCATCTCCAGCATGTTGTCCCAAACGCTGCATGCATATCAGAGCCTCCAGGATTTACTGTATTTTGATGGCAACACAGGAAATCTCCACTTTTAATCACTGGGACTTGCGACTGTGTGAAAAACTATTTTAGTTTCTAATGGTTAAAACAAAAGGAACATTGACATTTGTTTTAGTAAGACTGTCCTGGTCACATGGAACATCTCGGCAGCCCAGAAACTTCTTTCAGCCCCTGAGGTGCACAAGTTTTTCGACTTTCAATTTAAACTGAAAAATGTTTGATTTTTTCCTAGGTGCAAAACACATCGTCAAGACATTTCCTCCCAAATGAGCAAAAGTTACTGCACATTTACAGAGAGCAAAGCCCAGAGCTCAGCTTGCAGCAGGAGATGATGGGATGCCCACTGAGCACAGGCCCCTCATGGCTCCCTCTCCATGCCAGCATTCACACATTCCTGGTGGCTTGTACAGCCCCAGGATTTCATACCCAGGCAGCCTTGTGCACAAATGCCTCCATGACATTTAAAACCCGAGCTGTGGCCAGCTATCACATACCAATCAAACGTATGGGCTAAAAGATAATGAGTTTCCACAATCCAAGAGATTCTGCATACTTGTCCTGATGGTTTACTGAACTAATTTGAGTTAAATTGGTTCAGCCTCATGAATCAGACAAGACCAGAATGAATGTTAGCAGCACTTTTGGTGTTTCATGACACAATTTACTTTGAACTAAAGCAACTGGAAAAAACCTTGTGCTCAGGAAAGTATGTATGTATCGCTGTTGAAGCAGACACTGGCAGTAGTGACATCAGCATGTTTTTTTAAGCATACGTTCGTCTTTTGCAGGGATATTTTGAGACCCTAAAAATGTCACTACAGAACTGTCCCAGTTTTTGATTTTGAAAATGTCACCTGTGTCATCATTGGAACTGGGCTGTTATTTCCAGAACTAACCATTTGGGGAACAGTTTACGTGAAACCGAAACCTTAGCACCAGCTCTGCAGTGAAAGAGAGAAGGCAAAAGTGCTGGCGCTCACACCGGCGCTGGAGTCATCCAGGAATTGGCTGGCTTACCTCAGGCCAGCCTTTCACTTGCCAGAACTCAGAAACTCACATTTCTTTTCAAAATTTGCTATTTTCTTTAGGCATTCATTTTGAACGTGACCAGCTGTTCTCAGAACAGGGATCTGGAGCCATATTCTATATTTTTAGAGCAGGCATCTTTCTTGTTAAACAGAAAGATGAAAAAACTCCAAATTAGAATATGGTTAGGAGGAACAGAAGAAAATTCACAAGTGCAAAACTGCTGCTGTTCACCCAAAAGGCTTGCAACAAAGATGCTGAGTGACTTTCCTGATAAATCACAATGGTTTACCTGAAATGGGAGCAGAAAATAACGCAAGGCAACCACACAACAAACAAATAGCTCATTGGGAGCCCCAGCGTTCAGTGTTATAATCAGCTGAAAATACCAAAAGGGGCAGCCCCACCCTTGCACAGGATCCTGCTCATCCCTTGGGCCTGCATCAACACTGACACAACTCTCTCAGGGACTTGATCAAGAATCTCATCAACCTACAGAATAACCTGGCCAAAAAAAAAATCTGTTTTTGGACAGAGTGGGTCACTCAGTTGCCACACAGGGAGCATCCTGGTGCTGTCACAACGGCCGGGACTGGAAAGACAATACTGGGATGGACAGTAGGACTAGTGCTTTTGGCAGCAAAGCGACAGCAATTGTGCAGCCTGTGTACATTTACCATGCACTTCCAACATTGGAAATAAAAAAGCCTGAGGTCACACGGCCTTGGGCTGTGAGCTGCTAGGAAAGTGATGCAGGTACATGATGTCTCCAGGCATGCTCATCTTCTGCTAGTAACATGCATGTTTATTCCATATCCTCTCCATCTGTCTAAACTGACGGAGCCTTTCGGCTCTAAACAGCCACATGTAATCCTAAAAGCTGAAGGGAAATTAATTATCCTTGAGGTCTTTACTGTAAACAATTTGGCTGAGGACAGCCAACAGTTTCCATTGCCTTTGAATGTGGCAAGAAATACACAAAACAACATTACCAAGTAATACCCTACCCCTAACAAATCACCCAACAGAACTGAAACAACACCTAAAAGCATCACCAAGCTAAAGGGAAATGTATTTGAAGACCATTCTTAGGGCATTGTCTCCAAAATGCCTTTCTCTTGAGTGGTCATTTTTCTCAAATGGTCCCCAGCTTCTTTGGAGCAATTTCTTAAGAAATTTTGGGGAAAAACCCCACATCATAAACCCAAAATATTGGAATATTAACTCATTCCTATAACAAAGCTTTAAAGTATCATCTGTAGTTGTTCATGTTGTTGCTAATTCTCACCAAGTTAACCAAAATTTCAAAATGCTCCATTTTTATAAAGCCCTATATTTATCAGGTGACTGTGCCTGTATCTGCTATTCTTTGATCAGTGTTTAGTATTTCCTTTTAGGGGAAAGCTTTGGTTTATTCCACATGGCCACATTTCTGAAACTAAATATGTCGCAAGGTAAGTTAAAAAGTCTTGCTCATCCACTCTCTGCTCTCAGGGTATACAAATCCAGATTAAATGCTCTGTGGGGACTTTACCCCTAGTTATTATTAACTGAGGTTGTTAATCCCTGCTTGGTGGAGGTAGGACCCTTCCTTCTTCTGCTCCACAATGAATTACACTAGTCAGGACAACTTGGAGGAGATGCTTTAAATGAAGCCATCTCTGCTCCCTTCATGAGTGGGTCACTGCCAGCACCCAGACAACTTGTCCCACCTCCCATTTGAATCCAAGGGCTCCTGCAAGCACAGTGTCTAAAATCCCCCTTTCTATAGGAACTCGAAGAAGAAGGACTCCTTCAAAGATGCTTTCCTTCAAGAAGGAAGAACCCTAAAACTTCAAGGTCATATTTCAACAACACAGCACCACATGTTTTCCCAAATTCCTCCAACTCTTGGCTGTAGAGGAATATTTGAGATGAAGGTGAGAGGTCTCTCATTCAAGTGGATCCCTGTTGTCTCCCTGTGTCATTCAGAAGAGGTGGCCGCTTTTAGCAGTAAGGAATTCTCACTCAACATACACTACTCTCAGTCCCAACAAAAAAATGAGTTCCAGCGAGTAATCCTGTGATAAGACAGAGTACATTTACTTTACATTTGTAATTTTAGAGATGAAAGGGTATGAAACACCCTTGGCTTATTATTAACAAATGCCTTGTTATCCACTTGCTTTTGAATTCACTCAGTGCCATTTGTAGAAAAGCCATTTCTCCCCAGGAACCATTTCTTTCCAGATTGCTTTTCCCTCTGCTTCCCAGCAATTTCTGTTTTCAGAGTAATGAAGACCAATGTGGTTCTCTTCTACACCATTTCACTACATTTACATTTTTTAAAATAATTGATCATATCTCTGTAATTTTATACTTTCATTCTAAAACATAGGATGCATACAGTCACTACTCAGCATGGCCAGTGAATTATGGCTTGTTTGAGATTTTAAATACAAAGATTATAAAAGTATTGGTTAAAGTGCTGCCAAGTGAACTAAACTTAGTGTTCATGGTATCTGGCTAAATATATGTTTTTTAAGTAATAAGAGGGAGTTGTTATTGAAACTGCAATTATCTTTCACAATAAATACTGTTTTACTTGAAGGCTTCTATACAGTAAAGCTATATCAGTACTTGGGTATGGTGTACTTATAATTAACACAAATATGGGAAAAACATACTGATGTTTCTTAAACTGCACTTCTTTTGTTTATGCTAATGGAAAGAATAATTTGGGGTGCCACATGCTTTGAGGATCTATAAAGGCATGCCTGAATATTGCACAAAGATGTCTACCCAGAGGTTATCAGTTTAGACAGTTGTTAAGCAGGAGCATTATCAAATGTAACTATGCATTAAAGAGGAGTTAAGGCTTACGGACCTTAGGAAAAGGTTTGGGGACTGAATGATCATGATACTGTTTAGACTGAGACTTCCTAGGTATGTTCAAACCTACATACAAATACAGCCTAGATGAACGTTCCTGAGACCTGCTGAACTCATCCAAACTTTGCCAGGACGAAAGTACTGCAAAATTAGCAACTTCAAACACATGCACTCAGATGGAAAAATACGCTTTATCGTGAGATCTGAAACCATGGCTTAAAAACATTTTAAAAATCAAAGCTTTGTTTTCTCTCTGCTCTAACTAAAGGCAATTGAAAAACCAGCATATTTTTACTTTTAAATATGTATATACACATTTAAATAATATATAAAAATACAAAAATTATGTGTTTAAGTATATATTTCTTTCCTAAGCAAATATCAGTGACAAAGTACATATGGTATGTGCAGTATCAGGAATGCAAAAGAAAAGTAATAAGTTGTCTGTTTATATGGGGAGGGGAGGAAGACTGAGCAGAAGTTGAGACTGAGAGAGGTTAAGGTGGTTTTTTTTCCTCTTGCATACAAAAAGCATTCTAGCTGTAGTTTCTGTCACCAAAAGTGGAATTTCACTTTTATAGAGCATCCTGCAAATTGCACTCACGTATTTTACTAAAATCACATCACTCATCTTGATGAGATCAATGAGGTATTAGACACATAGCTAACTAAAGGATCGAGAGCCTACATACCTATTTGCTGTAGCACCTCTTCTGTCTTTAAACCCTATCGTGTTTTTGCACAGCAATGGAATTGCTTTCCTTATGACATATCATCCTTCTTTGAGAAAGGTCTGTTGCATGCACGCACACACTTTAAAAGATTTGAAGGAATGAATCTTTCTGGTGAAAGCAATCTAAGGCGTCCTGTTGTCACCACCAGAGTATCCCTTCAGACCCCCAAATGCAGCTGGCATTCCCAGAGAAGCCTGGGGCAGCTGTGCCCATAAGGGAGGACTGACACCCCTTCTCATGGGTGCAGCTGGGTTGGGGACCATACAGGGATGCCAGCCTTCCCACTGGGAAGGAAGCTGCAGTGTCTATCCCGAGATTCTCTGCCTGCCCTGGCTCTGCCAGAAGCGCCTACAACATGGTGAGGAGGAGACAGCCCTGCCACGTGTGCGGGCAGGCAAGGGACGGGGGGGCGAGGGAGGAACCCAAAGATTTGTTCTTCATCCCTGACTACTCCATGGCTGAAACATATGAAAGCGTCAAGCCCAAAAGCATCAGCACAGTGCCTGACGTTTCAGACATTCAAGTCTGTGAGAAGCTCTATGATCAGCAGCATCCTGGGAATCTTCAGTCCTGGATGCCTCTCAGATGGGATGGTTTGTGGACACACGATGGAGCACACTGGCACATTAAGTCTTGCTTGCCCGTTGCCTTTGGGTGGGCCTGACGAAGCGGATATCTTGGGGCCGTATGCCTTCCTGTGTCCCACTCTCTCTCCTTGCCTGCATCCTCCTTCAAAACACTGCAGGGCCGCATTGTCACCTGACATTGCCTGACACCCACCCAGAGCCAGATGGTCCCTTCAAATCACCAGGCTCCTTTGGGAGACTGCCCTGGCTGGGGAGCAGAGCGGGCTGGATGGCCAGCAGAACCTCCCCAAAGCCCACATATGAATCCTGGACAGCTGTTGGTTGCAGTTCAGCATCACAGTAGAGCTGGTCCAGCTGCCTCAGTCAACAAGATTTCTCACCGGAAAAAGGTAATTTTTAGAACTTGAAACTTTTTCATGTGAAAATGGCAGTTTTGACAAAGGCCTTTCATTCTGTGATGGAGATAATCAAAATGAAAAATCTCATCTTGAATCAAAATGAAAAGAAATGGAAAATTGAAACAGTTACACTTTCTGTTTTGACATTTCCCATTCAAAACTCCTCAGAATCCTTTCCCTGCTGTGTGAAAATGTTCCTTTTCTGATTTTTTTTTTAATTTGTTTTGCTGGGGGAAAAGAATTTGGAAATGCTGACATTTCTTGCATGAGATATTTCCAGCTTTATCTAGAGAAGTTGTGCCTACAAGTACACTGAATTCCTTGCACCCCACCCTACCAGTATTTTGGAAGACTTGTTGGAAAATATCAAATTTAAATAATAACTTTCCAATATTAAAAGCAAAATTAATCGGTTATATTTTTCTTCTTGAATCCAGACACTTCTCTGGGGTTTCAAATGTTAAAAGGTAACCAGATTTAAAACTAATTTCACTGCAGAAATCCTTCCACAGAAAATTATAGACCAGCTGATGCAACTGGCAAAATTCACACTTTTAATTAAAATGATTAAACACGAGAGACCCCATTGCCTGTTTTATGTATAAAACAACAACAAAGTAGAGATTTATGAAAGAAATACCATGTTTCTGCGCCTCTTAAAGGAAAATAAAACTGAATTTGAATTGAGGATTTTTTATGCGAGGTGCTGATGCTCTTTCCTTCTCCAAAGTACTACTACAAATCTGAGACTATCTCAACGTTCAAATTTTACACCATCAAAGGCAATCTGCTGTTACACATTTTTTCTACAAAATCTATCTATGTATATACACTGGAAGTCTGTGTTACTTTGAGAGATATTCCAGAAGTAAATACAGCATGAAATGAGTGTTTTCCCCAGTAGTCGAAGGTATTCCTATGGCAAAACAAGTCTCCTTTGAAACCCTACATATTTGCACTGTGCTCTTTTCACAACAAGTGTTACCCAACAATCATGTGTCATATTTTATAATGCAGAACTGCTCTGAAAAGAGTGATCAGCTTTCATGAGGAGATCAAGAGGAATATATATTTTTGGTAATATTAAATGTATTTATAGTTTATTTTATACTCTGGTCCCCTGCAAAAAATAATACCATACTCCGTATACACATCTTCCTCTTAATAAGCTCAGTATAGATGTCTTATTCACTTCCTGGGAATCAATGCTCTTTACCAGAGTTATTTGTAAATGCAGTTAAATTAACATCTTCAACTGCCTTTACTCCGCATGAAAATAACTACATCCAAAATCATTTCACTTTAAAAAAGTCATTTTAGTCTAAAGTTTGGCAAAAAAATAAACTGAAATGCTTAGAAATTTACATTTTTGTCACTCCATAAATCAAAACTTACTTTACATATTAGAACAATTTTTGTGAGAATTTTGGATCTGAGCTGATAACCTTTTGCCAAGTTTTAACGAAATGCAAATTGAAACATCTGAGATATTAAACAGACAATCGAGGTTTATGGTTACATCATAAGATTATTGCCCAGTAACACTGCATACTATGGCCCCAATTCTGAAACACTGACAGGCTTTATGTATGCAAGCAACCCTTGTGAACACAAATATAAGTGCTAATACAACCTCATGGCATCGAGAACACAATGTTGTATCAGCAATTGACATGCAAACTGTTTTGCTAAGGGAACATTCCTCCAAAAGATGTAGGAGGATGTATGTGTAGAAAAGGGCAGCAAACGATGGCAGAAGCTTAATTATAGTACCACTAATGGCAGGGGGAGAATACAGCGTTGAAGACAGCCAGCAGCGTTAGCTCAGAGAAGCCAGAGAGTGCACAGGCCCAGCTCCCCAGCTTGTGCAAGCTGGAATAGGTCCACTGGAGTCAGGCTACAGGGGTTTTTACCAGATCAGGATCTGAACCAAATCTGTAGTGGCGGTATAAAGCAAAAAAGCCCACTGGCTGACAGAGAATGAAGACCAGGTACCCTCCCTGCAGGTCACCAAAGAACATCCTGGCACTAATGTCTTCTCCCTCAGAAGCCCATGCTGTAGATGCACACCATAATGCAGACCTTATGTAGTGCTGAGGGAAGTGTTAATTAATATCTTTAATTGTTACATACTACAGCAAGAAAAGAATAAGTGATTTGCTGGACATAAAATCTTCCCAGACACGGCACGTAGACTCGATTGCCGCCATTGCCCACTCCCACATCTCACAGAGACAATATTGATGTGTCCTTGTTCGGTCTGGGACCGGCTTTCACAATAGCTCTTCCAGGAGGAGCTAAGCATGCAAACCTTAATGCATTTATGGCTCATATTAATTCATCCCTGGCCCCCGTGAAAACCACAAACAAATTTAAGACAATGGGGAAACGGTTATTTTAAATGGGCCATTGGTAATAATGAAGGGTATGAAATACTTTAGCAGTAAGAAAGGTCAGATTTGAAGACAAGGGATACACGTGGTGCTCAGGTACCAAACTGATGCCAAACCCAGGTCCCTGGAGGGAACGATCTGCAGGGGGCTGTGGGGTGAGGCCAGTGGCAGTTTCATAAACACGGTGAGGTTCCTTCTCCCTTAGTGTTCACAGCAGAGGAAGCAACAGCAAGTCCTTGAGGGGGTCCACAGTATATTTACAAGAGGGGTGCCAAGTGCTAAAAAAACTAGATGTACTGCAGACAGTTCACTGTGAGGTTACTAACCAGTGGATGCCCCCGAAGCCTTGTTGTTCAGCTCTTCTAACCAAACAAATTGAGACTAAATTGTAGGCTAAGCTTTTCTCTGGTAGAAAAATGTTCCCACTCAAATTTCACTGTTCTAATTGCAGAAGCTAGAAATAAAAATACTTTCATTCAAATAACCAGCACTCAAAATGCTTTCAGCTGGACTTTGCCTCCCAAAAGAAGCAAAGACACATGAAGGATGTTCTGTATTACCATTTTTATTGGTGTTATGGGCCAGGACCCCATAGGTGCTGTCCTACCACAAAACGAAGATCATTATCCCTACTTCAAATCATGATCTTTTATTAAAACAGTTTACAGTCCTTACTTAATCATCTCAGCATGTATTGCATGGAGTCTGCAGTGAAATCAATTCATTTCTAGCAAGTATTGGGCCAAATTGTGCTTTTGCTCCCTGGAGGAGGGGTGGGGGTAAAATATACAGAACAGCTGGGGCCACCCAGTAGTTCAGCGAGGCACTCTGACAGCAGCAACGGCAGATACAAGCAGAAAACATCTTTAAAGAGCCCTCAATTCTTCAGCAAAGCCATAATTATATTCTGAACATTTTTCCCATAATCATTTTCATCCAAAAATTTGCCAAAAAAATTCATCGTGAAAGGCGTAGAAATCTACATTTTTGACACTCCATAAATCAAAAGCTTATTTTACATAGCAGAACAAAATTGCTGTATATTTTACCTCAACCATACTGTCTTTTAGCATTACCTGCTGCATTTCCAGACTTGAGGATTTTTACATACTTTTCCACTGCTCCTCTTCAGATTTTTTTTAACATTCACCACCCTCTTCAATAAACCACATAATTTCTCAAAATCTATTCCCCTGAAGCACAGTGTGGCCCTAGGACTGAACTAGCTTAGTTTCTGCTATGATGATATAGGGCAGCCCAGGATACTCTCCAGCCACTTCCCATCCCTCCAGGTGCCCACTGAGCTATTCCATAGCTTACCAACACTCCCTTCTCAGGCCAAAGATGAGGTAAACCTTTACAAACACACCCAACCTGCAAATGAGTGCAGACTTGACTTCCAGCACAGTCCCTTCATCGTGGAGGGCAGAAAGGTTTCCCCTCGGGAGGATTCATTTAGGAGCATTCATTCCAAGAAGAGAGTGAGCAAGCCCTCATTTTGTGTTAGTACCTAAAAAATGTTTGCTCCTCAGTTTCAACTCTGATTTTTTTTAAATCAGAATGAGTCACCTTTTTATTTGAGAAACTGGATCATATATTCATATAGCCAAACCACAACCAAAACAAAACAAAATACAAATAGATCTGAGAATAATAGTGACTTTCAGACATGATCAAGCTGGGTTTGATTTGTGCTATTTATCAAGAGTTAAGAAACCTCGTTTCCCTTCCCCAGTCCCCTGAGCCATTAACATTCACATTGCACCACATTCTTATAAGATTATGGGAATTTTCAGTTTAGAAAATCCAAAGCTATCTGCAGCTGAGCATATTTAGTTGCATTTTACATTTCTATTTTAAAATAATACCACTACATCTGATACCCCATAGTTGTCTGTGACAAATGTAATATGCAAACATCTTCCATTGCATAAATGGCATAGGAATGGCAATAACAATACGCTGAGTGTCTAACTCCCATTGTCTGGAGAGCAGTCTTAATGTTGCTGAGTTAATGAGTGAAATGAGTATTGTGGTCTAAGTGTCACATAAATAATGGTTTCCATTACAAAAAAACCTCTGCCACCACACCCCAGCCATCTCAAAAAGCAAAGCTCTAGAGGTTTCCCACAGACAAATACATAAACCAGTGCTGAATTTCTCCCCTTTCCTCCTCTCTGAGGCAGCTAGTTTAGTGGCCTCTTTCTTTTTTGCAACCTATTTTTGTGACAAAATGCAGCTAAAACACTATGTGGTTTTTCTACGAACGGGAGTAAAATGCACCCAGTGTAGACCAGACCCTTTCCTGGTGCGAAGGTCATCCACCAAAGCTGCTGAGTGGCAGCTCAAGCCATTCTCACAGAGATATAAATCTCTCTCTCTCTCTTCATCTTTTTAAACGTAGAAAGCCTGAGCCTTCCCTTACTAGTCCTGAGCTCTACTGTCACACCTTGACAGAAATGAGGAGTACGTGTGCAGAAGGGCATGCAGATCACACCAGCAAATGCTTGGATGCAATTCCATGCAGCCATGGTGCTGCTGCCAGAGACACACTACGGATAGCTTTTAAGCAGGCTGTGGAGTGGAAACAAGGCGTAGACAACCAAGCTACAAACTATAATACCAGCAGTCAGAGGGATATAAAAGGCTAAGCATTTCACAACTCTGCTAAGTATAGAAATATATAAGAAAGGCATACAGCCTTTCTACAGGCACTGAAGCCAAGGTGAAGAAGAGCTGACCAAACTAACCCTGGAATTCAGCCTCGCACGAGGCTCCCAAATTACCGTACAACTGTCTGTTCTCCTACTGCCACAAGCACAGAAGTAGTTTTTAATTTCCACCAAAATTAAAGAAGTGTGACAATTACACTGACAGTCTTTGGGGAAAAATATCTGCAATTCATCACGGACTTTCTACCTGACATTTGGCAAGATGCACAGTCAACCACTGAGTGTTTAATAAGCATTCAGGGGGATATCCTACAAAATGGTCAACAGTTTCAATTGTTTATCTGGGCTTCTGTCAATTTTCTGTAATTTCCTGGTGTGTTTTTTGTCATACAGGATCCACAGAACAATTTAAAGAGAGTCAGTTGTTCTAACTCCACTGAAACCAAAGAGGAGGTAGGTGCCCAAATGCCCTGAGCACAACAAAAGTTATGAGGCTTACTGCCTTCTGCTCACAGTGATGGCAGCCTGAATGATGTTGACTGTGGGCAGTCCTACTCTGCTACATTCACAGTGTCCATCTCAAACCAGGATGTACTTGCACAGAACCTGAGTCACTGCTTTCACCCCGTAACAAATATTTGCCTTTTGGTTTTGCTAGCACCAGTGACTTCTGGATTTACAGAAGGCTCAGATGAGACTCGAGTAATCCATTCCATCAAAACAGGAAAGGTTCAAGTAAATGAAAGTGACAATTTAGATTATGGATAAAAGGAGTAAACTTTTCCTTAATAGGACTCTCCACATTTTATCATGATGTTCCAGAACTATTTTAGGAGCACCTGGAATTAATAGCCCTTATTTAAACTGCAGTAGCAACTCTAGGAGCTTCAGCTGCAAGTCAAGACCCGGGTCAGTTTGCTGGTGTCTGTACCAGGAAACATCACAGCATCTTGTCCTTGTCTTGCTGTTTACAGTGTAAATCTTGAGTGAAAGACAGAAACAAATCCAGAGAGAGGGAGCGCAGAAAATGATGAGTGAAGATTGGTGTGTACAGTGCTGAACCATTCTCTTTCTTTTCATCAGCTGAAACATCTGGAGCTTTTTAAATGTTATTTTCTTTTTAGCTGTACAGCATACTGATCTGCAGGGTAGGATTCACTTTGTGCACATAGTTAGCTGGAGCAGTGTGATAAAGATTGTTTGAAAAGTCTTAGACATGCAGACTCCATCAAAGCTGGCTTCCCTCTCAAAGTGAAAAGTAAATGCTGGGTCTTTTCCAAGGTGAACTTATTCAGCACACAACTTATTTGAAAAGGTCCTTTACTCTGAGAAATAATTTTGTGACCCTGACAGTAAACCTGAGAGCAGAAACATCAGATTCTCCAAAGAGAAAGATGGACTTCTGTCTTCTCTAATTTAAAGGCAAACTTCCTTAATAAAGGACCGTATTTAAAATTTTTAGGACAGGGCTTATCTATTTAAGAAAAAAGGTGTCATTTCTAGGTACTATGTGTGCCATGTTGTTTAACACACAATTAAAAACCTCAAGTTTTTAGATAAGCATTCCTAGAGAAGATTTTAAGCAGATAAAGGGTATTCCAACAGCAAATTTGAAATTATCTTTATTCTGAAATAGTGTGGTTTCTGGAGTATTAGACTCAACAATAAGGACTTTAAGATCCCTTGTGGAACCAGAATGCATGTCCAGAACTTACTGAGATATGACTCGCCTATGGCCATGCTGTGACTCCAGCTATGGCGCTATGTATGGTGACACGACAGAAGTTACACTAACCAACACCAACAGCTAAACCTCAAACAACCATCACATTACTGCCAATATCCCAGCTAGTGTGGCATCTATGTGACTTGACTGCTACGTAAAAATGCAGCATTTTATAAGGCAGTGGCAAACCTGTTTGGTTTAAAGGGTAGTGTAGACACCTTGAAAAGATGGGAAGCACTTTGCATTTACCAAGTCCTGTCCCATGGGTATGATTAGGTGGCATGATGAGTCAGACTCTGAATACAGGTTATAAAACCATGCTGAGTATGAGTCATTAGCTCTTCACTTTATTTTTGGGCACATTTAATCACTTCTTTTGCCCATGCACCCATTTCCTGCTTTGCTATGTTTTGGCTGCACATCTCTGGGCTGAGATATTTTAGTGTGTCTTGGTATTGCACTGAAATGATTTCCAAATATTTCAACTGTTCAATACTTAAACAAGTTCAGTAGAGAAGATGCAGGCTTGTTTACTACTGACTTATGAAGATCAAAAATGGATTTTTTGATCTGCGTAAGTCCATGACTCTCAGAAAAGATCCCTGACGCTCAGAAAAGATCATGGAACTCCAGGCTCCACCCAACACATACTGTAGGACAATATCTTTGTTTCAGCTGGAGCTATCAAGCACACCACCAATGCCAATGCAATATTTTCAGTTGGGTTTAAAACATGCAACATGTTTTTCTGATTCGAAGTCTGCTCCCACTGGCGACTAACAGATTATCAGAAACTGATAAGCATGAAAACATGGAGAAGACAAACCGCTCAAAGAAACCAATGGCTCAATATTTCTTCCAAGCCAAGAACTGAAGGTGGGAAGAGTACCAGACAAGCCAAATGGGTGGCACAGTCCAAGCAGGCAAGGCAGTAACAATATGTCAGCACACAAAGCATAGCTAACCCAGGAACCTTTCACTGTGGGATGCTGTGAAAGTAAGGAGTTAAATGGATTCTACTGACTAATAAGACCCTCTTCATTCATCAAGTCTTTGAAGCACTCCATTTTTAGCAGGAGGGACATTAGGAGAGAGGAGGGGATTTACTGTCATTAATCCAGCCTGATGCACATCTCCGAATGTGAACTTTGTGATTTACACAAAGGTGTCATGATTTCCATTTGGAGGGCTGGTGGTTTCTGTGCCCCTGTATAACGAGTAGCAGCCCCCTTCTTCAAGCCACTATTTCCTACCTGCTGAAAGTCTGCATGGGATGCATTACCAGGAGACCTGATGTTTCAACATGTCAGCCCATGCAGCTGGATTCTCTCCCTCCCTCCCATCTGTCTCCTTCCTCCCATGTGGTATGCCACACATGCCAGCTCCCACGCTCTTGCTCCCAGCCTCTGGGCATCAGAGCAATGCTCTTGCCCTCTCCCCGCCTTTCCACCATCCTGTCCTCAGTTCAGGAGGAGTCAGGGACAAGGATAATTTCCAAATAGATCTTGGTACAAAGCAATAAGCTGGTACTGCCGACAAATGCCTCAATGGTCATCAGTCCAGGCAATGAGAGGCTTGGTGTGGCAAGCAGAAGGGGTATAAAAGTGATAGTGAGGGATTGTGGTGAGGAGGACAGGTTCTCTTCATGGTATCTTTCTGGAGGGCATTGCAGGTCTGGCAGCAGTTGTTGCCTGGGATTTGGACTTAGCATTTGGACAAGATCTGTGACAATTCAGCACTCTGCTCATCACATCCACCTCAGCTAATGCAGGTGTTTCACTGGAAACATACAGCCTGACCTTAAACAGGTTTCACCACACATTGACCTTCTTGTTGCAAAGCCCATTCTGTAGCTTTTTCTAGATATTATACCTTTCTGAATGCCTTTCTATTATTTGAGAATTAAAATGTACAAGTTAGATATTTCAGATTCACCTCATAAACTGCTGATGTTGCTGGTAAAATCTTTTTCTCTGATCCTAGGGTCTAGGTAGTATAGACTGCAGAATACTGTAGTTTGTTTGTGGGCATGGAAGTTAATTTTAATGCCAGTTTTTATACCTGAGATACTGTAAATGAGTATCTTCAACTTATATTGCCCATCGTAAACTTTTTTAACCTGTGAGTCATTTTCAAAATAATAAACGTAACTATTCCATAAAAATATCTCAACACAGAAGAGCCAGAAAAGTGAAGGACATGAACAGATGGCACATCAATCTTCTGCATTTATACAATTTGTTTTTTAATGCAAATAGTGTGGGTTGCCTGCTCTTGCCTTGGATATTGTTCCAAAGACGAGCACATTTTCTTATCTTTCTGGATCAATGTGACATTTGCAGTTATCATAAAGTGGGAGCCCATTTAATGATGTTAATGCTTCCTTAATGTAAAAATAAAATCACCTCCTTTATAAAAGCAAACAGATTAAAAGTCCCAAAGAGACCATTGAAATCTGTGACATTTGCTGTTACTGGTGGCTAGATGGCTTGATTATACACAGGTAAAAAATATCTTAAAAGCATTGCTTATACTCATTAATCAGAACATTAAATAGGAATGCTGGAGTCTCCCCAGCTAGAATCAGTTTTGAAAATGTATTAATAAAAAAATGGAGGCAACATTTCATGCAGCCTGTTTAGATAGTTCAAAAAAAACCCCAAAAACTGCAAACAACCAAACTTATGGCCTTATGGCAGCCTGGTAAATCTTCAGACCCCAGATGTAATATGTGGTCTGCATTTTTATTTGCACATATTGGAAAGTGACTCTGCCAGCAGTCCCTGATTCATGCCTGCACCATTCCCTCCACAGTGCCACCAAGCAAGTGGCACATCACTAATATTTCTGTTCTTGCCCCTGATGAAAATCTGAATCTTTAATTTTTGTACAAGCTTTTAGAGGGAAAAAAAAACCAAACAAAGCACTGTCAACTGAAACAACCTTCTCTTCTGTTCTGAATTCTTACAAAAAGAGAAATTAAAAATTATTGAAATATGTCACTTGAAACTATTCTGAGTACAATATATCTTACAAGTCACAGATTCTCAGACTCCCAGATTTGGCTGGGGCTACGCTGAATCTCTCTAGTTCTAACAAGAAAGAAGTAAATGGTATGAAGAACATAGTATATTTTTCATCAAAAACTATTTTAGGAAAAAAACAGATTTTTAAATAGCCCAGCATTTTTGGATTTGTGATTGTTTGAAAGTCAAAATGTGCTGACAGCTATTGTGGAAACATCATTTTTTGAGCAAAAAACCCAAAAACCAAGTGACCCCTTTGAACTCCGCTCATGATTTCGCTCAGGAAAAAGGTCACCACTCAGTGAAAACAAGAAAGATCCACATGCACTGGGAAGGCAGCAGCAATTGTCCAACAGCTCCATCAGGCTGGAGGCAACCAGCTGACCCTCAACACGGTCTGTGACAAATGACCTCTAAGCATTACTTCTTTTTTAAGATTTTTACAGTGAAGAATGAATGAATGAATGAATGCCATAATATGGATGGGGTGGAGGAAATAAGCACAGGATAAGTAAGAGTAAGCGGGTAATGCAGGCATTCCCCTGTGCATGCTGCTTTCTATCACCTCTCAGGCTTACTTTTCAGACCTGCAGCTTTGTAACCACCCCTTTCCCTTTGCTGCCCAAAGTCCTTCCCAACAGAGCCCAGCTGCAGGGGCATGGGAACAACAGAGATGCAGCCATTGCTTGCGCAGTTGCACACACAGGGTAGATCCTCACAGCTGCTGCCCGTACAGTACCTGCAAGGCAGGCTAGAGAAAGAAGCAAGGTGGTGGAAAGCCAAATTTATTGCGCATTTCGCAGATCAACACTTCTTTATTACTGTTTTAGAGATGCTGCCCTCAGACACAAAGACACAACACGGGGTTGGGTTGCCATGGGGAACAAACCCCCCTTTGAAATACCCCACTAACCAGGAAAGATAATGAAAAAATTGTCTTTTAATTCCCTGTCCCTATCCTTCTGAATGAGCTGTTAAAAGACCAAGAAAAACTGTTATAGCGATACCATAAAAAGAAAAAGCCCAAAAAAACAAAGAGCTCTCAGCTCCAGGCATGTCCGAGGGGCTGGCAGAGAGAGACAGCGCCCACATGGGAAAGTTCTGTCACCCCATCTGAGATATCACTTAGCGGTGGCAGCTCTCCAGAGGCAGAACGGGTCCCACCTGTTTGCAATGTGTTTAGCTATTAATATTTATATAGTAGTTCAAGTGGGTATAAAAAAAAAAAAAAGAAAAAAAAAAGATGAAATTCATCAAATTTTTTGTCATCTCTTGGTGGTGTAAAATAAAAACCGTTGCAGCAGGGGAAGAGGGGAACGGCTTGTTTTCTTGCCTTTCTGCAGAGCAAAATGTCGTTGCTCTCAAAATGTCTCAGCACAAAGCATTTGGCAATCACCTCGGTGTGATCCACACCTTGACATCCAGGCTAAATATCGAGGCCGTGGCCTGGCCCCAGAATCACAGGGCTTTGAATAGCACCAGACAAATAACACACTTATCAGCTCTGCGGCTTGACTTACGACATCAAAAAAAAAAAAAAAAAGAAAAAAGAAAAAAAGGTAAATAAGATGCACATTGATGTGGAAATACTTTTCTTAAGCTTCATTTACTGTGCTGAAAATAGCTCCCCAAAAGATTTCATTTTCAATTTTTCTAAGGTACTGACTCATGGGTTGCTGTGAGGGCGAGCAATGTCCAAGGAAAGGCCATCTTCCTATGCTGAGCTGAAGGAACATCCAACGGTATGTTACTTAACTGAGAAAATATGGGTATTCGAGACAAAATGCTGGCACTCAATCCTTTTGGACTTGTTCTGCTTTCCATAAAATACTTCAATAATCATTAGAACAAGGGAGAGGAGAGTGACTGACATCAGAATGGCTGACCACCCAGTAATAACTTTGCCTTCATCCCTGATATCTATTTGAGGTGAAAGTAAATATTATATATCAAGAGAATAATTTCAGCATGGGAAAGACAGAAACATCCACCCTAGGTGTCCTGTACCACAGAGCACGGAACACTTTCCAGGCAAGCAAGGCTGAGGATGCTGCTCTAATAATTTAAATCTTGCACATTCAACATTAATCTTTGCGACATAATTAAGATTTAAACCCCAGAAAATGAAAGGGTTTTAATAGGAAAAAAAAATTTAAAATCCATTCATGCCAAAATGAACACCCATCTTTGGGCAGTGCTCTGAGTATTCACATTTTCTTCGCATAAATGGAAGGTTGTTTCTCCCTAAGGGGTGTCCCCTAAAGAAGGAGCAAGCAAGGGAGGTAGGCATCCAAGCTGGATTTTTCTGTTTGATCTTGTGAACATTATTCCATCACTTTTTAAAACTGTCCACTCAGGAAATTCAAGTGAAATCTGTGAGCAATTTTGGGCCTTTTGAAATGTCTTTTGTGGATTAAGTATTTGCCAAAGCGAGAGCTGAAATTGCCCAGCATCTGCACTGAATACGAACAGCACCCAAGAGCCTCCTGAACAGTAGTGATGGTGATGGGATCTGCTGTGACCACCAAGGGGAGGACATGTGTACCCAACCAGCAATGAAGGGATGGGAAAGGGAGCTGGGAAAAGCCCAGGTGACAGGGGTTGGGCTGCTCTCCTTTCACCAGATATTTTTTACGCGCTCAATACAGAATGAAGAGGAGAACAGTTTCCTTCTCCTTGTCCACACTCATCCGTAGCCTCCTGTAAGCTGACCAATTCTCACACCTCTCTCACCTACACGGAGAATTTGCTCCCAATTAAAGGACCTGGGTGGAAAAGCTGAGCTACTGGGAGATCACAGCCCCAGCCAATGCCTCAGAACATCCCTGCAGTGTGACTGTGTCTAAGCATCAGAGCATCAGGACCCAAATCAGCCACTGTTACACTTCTCTCTTCCCTCGCACTCACACATGTACAAAACCCAAACCCACACAGCCTCTTTTGCACAATATCACGGTCCAGAGGGAGAAAATAAGATGAAGAAACATTAGAAAGAAGGAAATAATAAACCAGAATGACGTACAGCAACTGTAAAACGTTCTGGTCTAAACATGCCTGGAAACCTTGTCAAGGCAACTTAAACTACGATGTGTTTTGTATACCTAGCTCAAGTAACCAAAAAGCCACATGTGAAAAAGTCACCACGAGCCCTGAATCATTATATTTATCTCAGCTGTCTCTAGCAGGTACTGCTAGTTTCCATTTAATCTTAACCAATCTCTCCAAGAACTTTCATTCCCATCGGCCTAATCAAAGCCTTGTTACTTACTATCATAAATTTTCAGCATTAGATTTCATGAAGTTTCTATAAAGTTTTGTACACTCTTGTGGTAAATTAATTTTAATGCCATGCAGACTCATTGTACTACAGGCGTTTTGAAACCTGAGTGATTTCCTTCCTTTCAGAAATAAAATCAAACACTTTCCCTCTGTCTTCAGCTTCTATCCACTTAAACAATTTCACAGTGTGAAGTTGTAAAAAAGATTCTTTTTTTACTCTTTTTCACATACTATTGAGCAAACACTTTTAAAGATCAGGCTTTTTTAAAATTTCACTTTTCTCAAGGCCCTCTTGTTGGTCGAGAGGGCTAAGTAAATTTCTGTGTGTGTAAGTCACAGAGCACCTTGCTCTGGAAGCAGGGAGGGTGGGAGCGCACAGATGAGCCAGTCTGCTGTTGTAGTGCTGCATCAAGTAATACCCAACATGCAGAATATCCAAGAAATTGGATTAGTCTGCATAGAAATCCACTAGCAACTTAGCCAGCACAGAGACTGGACTACAAGGAACCCTTGTCCCTGCCTTGTCCAACCACGAGCTCCAAATTCATCAGAACTTTGGTTTATACAAGGAAAAATGTAATTTAGCTTTCTCTTTACCTGGTAAGTACGTCTGGATGGAGATGCAGACAACTGCAAGGCTCATCTCTACAGGCTTTTGCCTTAACCCAGGAGTATAAAAACTAAAAGAGTCACAGGAAGCATATTTCCTTTTAATGCTCCTACACAGATTTTGGAGATCTCTGGGAGCACAGTGCCATTAGCTGATTGTGGTTACATTGACTCTTCCTAACAATTCTGTGTCACTGATAAAGATGCTTTCTGTGTACAGAAGCCTTCAACAAAAGTTTACTGCAAAGAAATAAGCAAGTTTAAGAGAGGCAATCCCATGAAAACACAGATTCCAGTCCTTCTGCATTTCAGACACCGTGTTTACAAACTCTAACCAACGTAGATAGACAAAAGAGGAAGGGGTTGGCTTGCTCCTCTACAAATGCACCTTGGTTGATTTCCTCAGAACAAAGACCTACAGCAGACCAAGGCAGACATATTCCTCCTCCTTCCCATACTTGGTGTCAAGTGGCAAGTCTGAAGGAAAAAAGGAATCTGAGGAAGTCTCCAAGCTGTAGGGAAGGCAATCTCATTCCTTTCTCGTTCCTGCATGCACTCAAGCTTAAGGGACCAAGTATGTTTCTTTGGTTTTAACCTGAAAAAGAAAAAAAATCCCTAATTTTGTGGTCTACATATACTGGTTAATAGCCTTTCATATCTTCATGTTTTAGTCGTATATTCAGGTTTTGGTTTTTTATCTCCAGGTACCCTTTACAGTTTTGATTTTGGATCAAATCTAGAGCAAAAGAACCTATTTCTGGCATATGGGTGACAAAACTCCTCTCTAGATCTCAGGACAACTTGACCGAAAACACGTTGCTACTAGCCAGTCAAGGTCTGAGTGTCACCTTGATTTACCCCAGCTCTAAAGAATAAATCTCTGGCTGAACCAAATGCAGACAAAGATTTCACATGCCTCCTCCTTTAGTTTTAGCTTGTTATTTGTCCCTGTCAGAGAGATCAAGGAGACTGACTGCTGTTGGCATGTTTATCAGACAAAAGGAATGAGCTTTACCTCCATGGGCAGCTCTCATGCTTCACAAGACACTTTTATACTGATCTGAAATGATTTTTCATGAGACAAAAGAGAAAGAAGTCATTGTCATTATAGCAGAGGACAGACATAAGGAAAGCTGACTGTATGACATGTATTTTTAATGTTCATACTAATTTTCAGTTAAAATAATCTTCTCCACTCCAAATGATAGAATTGTGTAGAAAACAATCTCAGTAAGGAACATCCGACTCAAACCACTATGACCTTATCCCTGCCCACCTTAAGTTCAAGGAAAAGCAGGTCTGAATGTGGATTCAATTTATTATTTAGAAAAAAAAACCACTCTGAGCTTTTCATAAAACAGAAACTGGAAAAAGGAATACATCCAAAATGAGAGATCAAAGACACAAGAATGCAAAAGTGACACTGTAGGTCAAATCAAGGTCCACCTAGTCTGTCACTTCATCTCTCAGGGGAACTGGTAGTGGATACCAAGCCAAGTCAGTACCATATCTGTTTAAAGAAAATGAAAATTCTTCTGAGTGAACAAAAAGAGGGCTCAATTTGTACCACTGCCTGGCCACTGAGACACCATCAATTCTAACTCATGCCAGCAAAATGCCAAATCAGCCTCAAATTTGCCGCAATATTTTTTTTCACTAAACTGATCACTGCCTTAGGGAATCAGGAAATCAAATAAATGAAAGGAGCCGTTTCTCCAACAAGACTACAGCATGCATATCTGACACTGAGACGGGAAAGCCCAAGTGCTTCCCCACTGTGCCATCCACTCTGCTACCACCAGCACTGACTGCATGTCTCCTCCCCCCTTCCTTAGAGGACACAGAGAGGAGCAGGGCTGAGGGGAGGGAGCAGGATCATGGGTTTGGAAAGTCTCTACTTCTGCCCTCTGCCTCACCAGCTCTCAAGAGAAGAGGGCACCTGCACCCTCAGAGAGACAGTGATGCTGCCTGTCCTTCTGGGCTGACAGAGACGCTCCAGCAGCCATGCCGGGGAGCACTCAGCGCCTGTTTTGCTTGCCTCCTCTGTCTGCTCTGTGGTGCAGAAGAGACACCATTAACCAGCCACATATACTACCATTTTAACATGTTTAAATCAATTCCACCTCCATTCAGTTAAGTGTTGAAACCCCCGTGTGGCTGGCAATTCCTAGAAGAGGACGGATCTTTTCCAAAAGCTAGGCTGAACTTAAAGTAGATACAAAATAATACTATAGATTTTCTTTCTCTCTCTCGCTCATCACAGCCCTAAGATTAGCATAAAAATGTGCTATCCTAACTAAGCAGTCTGTTAACTGATAAGCTATCAAAAAATCATCTGTTATTTTTATAGCTCAAAGGCAGATGCCATTTCAAGAACCAGAGTTGATTGAGTAGGATTTTTAGTGCTTCATAGATTTATCATTGTAAACTTGAGGTATTTTAAAACAGAATGATTCAAGTCTTGAAATATTACCTCAAGAGCAATCAAGCATTAGGATTTTTGCTGGTCTTAAGTTTTATCTGGGATGAAATAATTTAATCTCATATCATAAAGAATTTGAGTTGTTTCTTAATGCGTGCACTAAAAAAAAAAAATCTTTCCTGCATTACGGTCCAAACCGATGTAATTACTCAAAAGCATGGATGTCAAAGCTTCCCAGCTCCTCCTGCAGGGCCCCCTTCTGCACATTCTGTTCATATCCCCCTTCTCGGGAGCATATTTGGTGAGGAACCTCAGACAGCCAGTTGCAATCAAGCTTACCGTATCAGGTTTAATGGTTTAATTGGCTTGGCATTGATGCGATGCCCTGCCAATATCTGTCCGATTACCCTGCTGTGTGTTACACAGACCCTTCACTGTAAAGCGGAAGCACACATGCCGCTGCAAGAAAGGAAAGACGCAACCAACAAGCGCGGTGCACACAGCAAATCAAGTGTGCTGAGTTTTTCAATAGTAGGCAGAATGGAACGGGGCCAACGTGCATCTCACAGGAAGAGAGAGGAAAATGTGGAACGACGCTAACCCCACATTACGTGTGATGTGGCTCCTGCATAGGGAAAGTATGTATCACTGTGGAAAAGCAATCAGAAATACCAGGGGATTGAAAAGCTCTAGTGAAGGGGCTTCTCCTTTCGTAATGGGAGACAGGTGCCAGCAGGAATTAAAAGTCTGCAACTAGTTATTGCGATTAATATTGAACTTTTGTGAGTCCTACAGGCTTTCACATCAAGGCGTGGGCAAGACTGGCTTTCCAGGGCAGCTCTTCCACATTTTATACCAGTCAAAACAATTAGACATACCTCCAAGCCGATGTCCTCTGAGAAAGAGGCATGACATTACCCCCAAAAGAGAAATAACAGGAGTGTCAAAACATGCACATCACCCATTTTCAGAGGAACTTGCCTCTGAAATACTTCAGTGCCTACGACAGCACAAGCTGCATAGTTGGCTGGGATGAACCTCCTTTCTCAATAGCTTTTACTCAGTTCAGGGTTCTCCACACAAGAAAATAAATCACTTCAGTCAGAAAACAGACTGGAAGATTTTTTTTTAATTCTTTGATCAAGAAATATTCATCCAGCCCAAAGAGACAGCAGAGAGCCACAAAGATACAGCCTGACAGACCAAGAATACTTTGTGTGTTGGTTCCATGCGACTGACATTTCAAAATGCCTCATAATTGCACTTATCGCCGGTTAATCCCAGTGCATGGGCTCTTGCACTAATGCTCTGCACAGTGACATGTATGCATGTGGCTGGAGTACACTGCTGGGAGCCTTCTGCAAATTTCCTGAAGGACTCCTGGTTCCACATGCTCCTGACTCCTCCTGCAGGCAATCGAGCTCCTCATTACACAATAAATATGCACCTTTCCCAAAGCACATTATGCTTTACTCCATCACTCCCTTAAGGGTAGAAGACCCAGCAAAAAGACTTAACGAGTACTAATCTATCTCCCTGAGTCTGTGGAGCATCCAACCTGCAGTACCTTCCCTCAGTCCACGTGCTGTCCCTGCTCATGTTATCACAGGGGGATTGTGCAGCCTTCAGCAGACAGCGAGGGCAGCGTGGTAGGTGGCTTTTCCATCTGACTGCTGCACGATGTGCTGAGCTTTCAGGCACTCTGCCTCCCTCTCCATCACACAGAGGGGATCTTGTGTATTTGAGGAATATCTATAGCTTTGGAAAGATCTCCAAACACCCTGATAATCATTGTCTCCCAGGAAAAGATGCATTTTAGCATGTGGAATCCCTGACTGCCTTTTGTTGCAGGCATAAGCTCAAACTGTCCTTGCTCCAGCCCAACCACCTCTCTCTTTCAGAAGCATGCTAGATTAATTGGTTTGGAAATGACACCACGAACTTTGATATGTGCTACCAAAGCTCTGAGTGAGCTACAGTGGCATCCTAGGGATTCATATGCCTCAAATAAATGAATTTTTAAAACCAAGCACAGCAAGGCACTGGAGCAGGTTAAAAGCTGCTTTATGTCAAAGCTGAAAAAGCATTAATGGTTCAGGGACACCTCATTTTGTGCATGAGTTTGCCCCACGGATTTTTAGCAGCCACTTCCCTAACAGACCTCAAACTTTTGCCAGCTATCTCCCAATGACACGGGCAGAGATGTTTTTCTTGCCCAAAATAGTTAAGTCATCAAACAGCTCTGTACTTACAAGGCCAACCTTTCCCGACCTTTCTGGCTAGACCAACTCCTGTTACATTAACCTCTGACCTCAAGTCTCCTTAATAGCAATATTCCTGGGCACTGTGATTTCCCTCCCACTGTGTTGGCTCAGGGATATATTTACTATCTTGGCTTCAGAATTTATTTTTCAACAGAAGTGGCAGGGACCACCCTATTCCACCCCCCTTCTCATGCAGTACAAGTGAAGTAATTCTCAAGATATTATTTTACCCGAACAAATGTGCTTCAGAGTCTCCTTAGCTTTTTACGAAGCCCTGACTTCCTATCAAAATCAAACAGGGACCTGGTCAGATTTGAGGTGGATATAAACAAGAAATGGGAGCCTATAATTGGTGATGGAAATCAGATAAGCCCCTTTTAAATACAACCATTGATAGAGCAATGGGAACTCAAATTACCTTTGATTAAGTCTCTTAAGAAAATAAAGTGAGGCAGAGGGAAAGGAGAGTCTGGCTTATTAAAACCACCCTCGTGGATGAAATCACTGGGACAGGAGTGGAAGGAGATGGGTGTAGCTTGTCAAATTCCCCAGAGCTGGATGAAGCAAGACTGCAGCCAAGGAGAAATTCCTCATCCACCACAGCCTAGTCAGTAGTTGAGAGAGAGGGTCCCAGAGAAAGAGGCACGATAGGCATTTTATCTCCAATGCTGTCATTGCTTTGGCCTCCGTAGCCAGAAACAGTGCAAAGGTTATGAACAGAATGTCAGCTGAAAGCAGATGGGAACACACAACACCAGCTTTCTGCAGGCTTTCTGAACTGTGGGGTTTGTCTCATTGCTTCTGCATTTAAGTAAAAGAAATTATTTCAAAACTGGACTGTGAAGACTGAGGAACTCAACTGATGACCTCAGGGCAAATCACCTGTGGATTTGGTTGAAAGCCTGCCCAGTGCACCCCTAAACAGGAGGAAAAAAGTTTTGTCAGGAGATCTGGCTGACCTCTTCTGCTAATTTGATTTTCTCACCCTTTAATTACAGCTAACTGTAGGAATGAGTGACTTGTAGATATTTTGTCCAAATAAGAATGAAATTAATTTCTTCTATGTACATCAGGCAGGGAAAAAAGAATTACTTCCAAAGTGAAACTGAAATATGCAAGAAGAAGGAACATCCACTATACAATGTACTATTTTTCAGTAGCCCTTTTTCCATTTTACATAATCACAGAATATGCTGAATTGCAAGGGACCCAGAAGGATCATCAAATCCAACCCTCAGCACTGCACAGGACTCTCCCCAAGAGTAACACCGTGTGCCTGAGAGATTCATCTAAATGCTTTTTGAACTCTGTCAGGCTTGGTGCTGTGACCACTTCCCTGGGGAGCCTGTTCCAGTGCCCAACCACCCTCTGGGGAAAGAACCTTTTTCTAGTATCTAATATCTTTTCTAATATCTAAACCTCCCCTGACACAACTTCAGGCCATTGGTCAGTGCCTGCCCCTCCTCTTCCCCTCATGAGGAAGTTGTACACTATAATGAGGTCTCCCCTCAGTCTCCTCTTCTCCAGGCAGAACAGACCAAGTCCCCTCAGCCGCTCCTCATACGGCTTCCCCTCAAGTCCCTTCACCATCTTCACTGCCCTCCTTCGGCTTAATATCCTTCTTATATTATAGTGTCCAAAACTGCACACAACATCCAAGGTGAGGCCATGCCAGTGCAGAGCAGAGCAGGACAATCCCCTCCCTTGACTGGCTGATGATGCTGTTCCTGATGCCCCCCAGGACACGGTTGGCTCTCCTGGCTGCCAGGGCACTGCTGACTCATGTTCAGCTTCTCATTGACCAGGACTCCCAGGTCCCTTTCCCAGCACTGCTTTCCAGCATCTCATTCCTCAGCCTGCATGAACATCCAGGGTTGCCCCACCCCACGTGCAGAATGCATTACTTTCCCTTGTTGAACTTCGTATGGTTGGTGATTGCCCAGTCTTCTAATTCGTCAGCTGGGAACTCTTCGGATTCCCAAGACTGCTAAAAAATCATTGAGAGGGGTTTTGTGATGACATCAACAGCTCTTCGAGGATTCTGTGATGAATCCCATCAGGCCACATAGATTTGTAGGAATTCAGCTGGAGCAGCTGATCCCACACAAATTCAGGGTCAGCTGGGAGTTGAGCATTCTCCCTGTCATGGTCTTCCAGCTCAGGGCACTGAGACCCCCTTGGTCCCTCATCCCTGTTGAAGACAGAGGCAAAGAAAGCATTGAACACCTCTGCCTTGTCTCTGTCCCTGTTTCAGAGGAGACCATCCTCATCCTGTAATAGGCTGATGATATTTCTATACTGCCTATTGCCATTGATATATTTAAAAAAACTCTTCTTATTGTCCTCATTTCTGTCCAGCTTCAACTGCAGTTGATCTTTAGCCACATGAATTTTCTCCCTACAGTGGCAAGCAGCATCTCTGAATTCTTTCCACATCACCTGACCTTGCTTCCACTGGGCATATACCTTCCTTTTTTGCCCTGTTTCCAAGATAAGATTCCTCTTCAGCCAAGCTGGCCTTCTGCCTCACCTGCTTGATTTCTGACATTCGGGAATTGGTGCTCCAGTGCCCTTAAGGAGATGATGTTTGAAAAGTAACTAGCACTGATGGACCCCAGAACCTGCAAAAATGTTTTCACAGGGGACCTTATTTATTAATTTCTTGAGCAGCTTGAAGTCTGCTCTTCTCATGTCTGGAGTTGAGGCTTTGCTGGAACTTTTCTTCCTGTCAACAGAGATTTTAAACTCTATTACTTTGTGGTTGCTGTGGCCATGATGACCACCAACCCCACTTTGCTCATATGATCCACTCTGTTGACAAGCAGCAGATCAAGGAAGGCATCTTCCCCAGTTGGGTCCCTTAGGACCTGTTCCATAAAGTTGTCATCCAGCTTTTTAAGGAATCTTCTGGGCTGGATTGTACCAGCTGTGTGATATTCCCAGTTAATTTCTGGCAAGTTAAAGTCCCCCATAGGGACAAGGACAGTTGACTTGGAAGTGTCCCTTGCTTCCTCAAAGCATAATTTGTCAGCATCAGCGTCCTGGATGGGAGGTCTACAGCAGATTCCCACGATGATATCTGCGTTATTTGTTTGCCCCTTGATTCTTACCCAGAGGTTCTCAACTGTGCCAGTGCCAATTACGAGCTTCATACATTCTACCCTTTCTATTACATACAGTGCCAGCCCTTCACCTCTTCTGCCCTGCCTATCCCTCCTAAACAACTTGTGACTGGAATGCCCTGTTGAACAGCTACGGGTCTCATCCCACCAGTTTCACTTATGCCAATGATGTCAAATCTCTGGGACTGGGCCAAAGCTTCAAGCTCCTGACTTGCTCCCTTTTCCTGCCTCTCCCCACCCCCAACATGACTTTTTACACACTTCAAAAAGCTTCTCCTAATTCAAAAGCTAACCTCAAGCTCAAAATATAAACATACTCCTAAAGAGGATAAGGAAGGACAAAACAGGTTTACTAGTACCTCCCAAGAAATGAGCAGCTCTGTCCACTTGATGACCAGTTGATGCTGAGCCCTGGTCACAATCCTGCCTAGAAGCTGCAGCCTGCACAGGACCACTGGCACGTGTGCTCAGCACCTTGCCCAGGAGAGCAGCGACTGCCTCTATCACACCAGCAAATGGGGATGGACTTACTCCTCAAAAATCCCTTCCCAAAAGCTGTTTTAGTGCCCTGCTAATGCTGAGCCTGTGAAAACCTGCAGCAGCCATGGCAATCACCACATGCATGTTAACTCCTCCACTCCCTACTGGACTGGGAAGGGCTTTGGAAAAGAAGTGGGTGTTCTACCAGTTACCACGCAGAGCACAGCTGATGGCTCCCACTAGACAGCACAAGACTGAGCCATGTGTATGAGGCCAAGTGTTCTTACCTGAGGATGTGTGCTGCCACGTGCTGTTTCTCCTCAGAGGATAAAGGGAGAACAGCACACCCAAGGGACCCAAGCACAGGTGGGCACCGCAGGGAAGCAGCAGAGGGAGAAGGGAAAGGCTGAGCACAAGTAGTACAGCAGCAGCAGACACCCCTGTGGGCAGTGCTAGGAGCTGTGCAGGGGAGGACCAGGCAGAAAAATGATGGGCTTGCATTTATATTCATTTAAGGATGCCAAACAGCAGTGGGTCTCACTTGAGTTAAGCGCCTTCTACTCCTATACAGACAGGCAAACTCTGCCTGGAGCTTCCTGGTGTGCCTGGCCACCCAAGGGAAAGCCATGGCAAGGTGCTCCCTGAACCCAGGCAGCCTCAGCCAGGTGTTCCCAGGGTGCCCAGGTGGCAACACAGCACACAGGAGCAGTTCAGCACACTGTGTTAGATGTCAAGAGCTGGTTTTCACACAGTACTCCTGGCTCTAAGCACAATCCAAAATCACGTCCTCTGTGCAAGCCTGCTGAAGTCAAGGTCATCTCCCAGCCCATCACTGAGGCACCTCACTCCAAGCCACAGGCCAGTTTGCTCCTGCACTCCTGAGTTTTAGATCAGGCAGACACAGCTCAGGACAGGTACAATTACTACGCTACTGTAAGTAATACCTTCAGCTTAATTACAGACCAAAACCCTATTTGCGGGTCAGTACTCTGTCAGGATAAATAAGCATTTTCACACAGTATTACATTTCTCTATTTCTTTTGGCTGATAATATTGGATACTGCCCAAGTCTGTCCCTAATGACCACAATAATCGTTCTTATCTGGACTCTAATCAGTGTCATATGTAACCTTATCACGCACACCTCTTTGTAAACATGCAATATTTAAGCAAGTGTAAGGTCATAAGGAACTCTAATATTTTGAGCAAGTTCGGGAAACATAAACTACTTATATTTTTTTAAGAATGTTTAAAATTAAAACTTCTGATTCTGGAAAATTGAGTATTTAGGGGCTATTAGATTGAAATACAGCTGCATGCAGAACTGATCTTTATAGTGATGGATGGGTCCCTCTGTGCAGATAAAACCCAGATTTAAAATATTTCTTTTAATTGTTATTGTCTTTGTGCTCAAGGACTGATTGTGGGAAAAATGCCATTCTCTGACCATAAAAATAAAAAGAAAATACAATAAAGCAGTAATTGGTCAATGATGATTGAACTAACGACTTTACAGTGCCAGTCAAACACATATAATAATTGCTCTTTGGACTCTTTATGAAGGTACACCACTGTTTCATAAGACTAATCCAGCATTATAAATTTTTCATTTTATGTCACTTTCCACCATTATCACATAAGCCTTATGATAAATTGCATACCTTATTAAAGTTTCCTAATTTAGACAACATAATGCATGATAAAAATGAAGGGTTATCTCCACTGAAAGTAAGTCAGATGCAAGTTGTCACCAAGATGGCAATTACTTCCCTTCATTTAAAAAGCTGAATGACAAGCCTTTGGAAGAATTGGGTGCTATGATCTGCCCCTTCTCCTGAGGCAGGAAGCAGAGAGATCATACCAAGCTCCAGGGACCTGTAAAAGCGAGGGGAGGAGGGAGGAAGCTCACCTGTGCCCCCCACCAGCATGAAAGCTGAATGCATCCATAGCCAGCTTCCTGGGATGCAGATATGGGCCCACCATGGCTCAGACACCTCAACCACTCCGAGTGTGGTGTGCCAATCCTCCCCCTTTGCTGTGGCAGCCGTGCTCTGAAACTTTGAAACCTGTAACTGCTCTCATGACAGCTGGCACTTCAGAGAGGAAAGGCACACCACCCGCCAGCAAGTGGGAGTGCCTGGCGACAGCCAAGGGCTTCAGAGCCCATCCTGTTTTCTTGATCCAGCTGTCACATGCTGTAGCAGATTGCTCAGTTGTCCAACTTCCACTCCAAGGAAGTGCAGAGGGTAGCTTGGCGGAACAAATAGTAGGGAGCGTTTCCAGGTATCCTCACCTGCTGGTGTCGTAGTTGTGCCACGTGTTGCCCGCTAGGATCAGGGCTTGCCTGTGGTGCCATTCGGGTGAGTCCCCATCCTTAAGTACTTCCAACAGACACAGTGGAGCAGAAGGAGGAGAACACCAAGTCTATGAGTGTCTGTGCAGAGAGCCGGTGTGACTGAGGAAAGGCAACAGACTGCTGAGACCCCTTTTCTGCAGGAGGGGAAAGAAGTCCCTCTTCTCCCTCGAGATCCCATTAAAGGCTTACAAACAGGCCATGAATCTTTGCGGTTGTTAAATGAAGTTGGAAAACCTTTCTGCTTTCCTTAATGCATATCTGGAGCCTAACAGTGCTCCCAGAACACATATTTTACTTTTCCTTTTTTTTTTTTTCTTAAATGTAATCTTGGAAATGTATCAGGAGAAGACCACAATTTAATTTATAACATTAGGATAAGCTCCTCTGGTAATTCTCCGTTCTGGTCACGCCCTCACTCCCAGTCCTGCTCTGTGGGATGTGCCGAGGAAGACAGTACCCCAGTCCAGTGAAGTTGCACAGGATCCTTGCCCTGTGTAGTCAATTTTGAGACTTCACAGTGTCTGTCAAGCATGCTAATAAAGTTCTCAGTAGCTGACCGTGTGACTGTCTATTAAACACCAGCACAAAGGAAAGCATTTGCTCTCCACAGCAGCACTCAATCATTGCTAGCTAGCAGGGGCCATCTCCGCCCTCCAACCGGACAGCCTTTTTGGCCCCTGATGGAAACAACTGGCCAAAGCACAGAGTGACACAGACTCTGACTCTACAAAAAACGTTGTGTGGTGGCACAGGCTAACATTAGTGGCACACCTCGCATTTTGCTACTACCCAGGAAGTTCTGCCAGCTTCGCCCAGCGTAGGCTCTGCTATGGTAAGAAGCCATGGCAGAAAATGCCAGGAGGTGAGAGAGAAGTAAGCATTGAACGAGGGGTGGACAGGGACCCAGGCAGGCCCCTTGTATGCTCCAAACTGTACATGGAAATTAATGAGAAATATCAAATATGTCCTCCATCGAGGAGACATAATCTGCTTGTATGTCAGTGAAATCTCTACACCAAATTCCACCATACACTTTGCATATCCACAAAAAAACACATAAGGGAAGAAATTAATACAATTCCTTGGGTCCCAGGTAAAGTACTGAAACAATATTGTTCCATCATATACTGTTAACATGCATTGGCACTGCAGGACTTAGAGCCCAGGTTGCAATCACATCTCCGGTGGAAAGGATGAAGATACAAGCTAAGAGAACAAGGAAAATTTGTGGTATAAAGACCCTCAGAGAGGAATTTTCACATTAGAACCACCACTGCATTCTAGGCAGTGAGGACACCCCACTATAGGATGCTGCATGGGACTGTGCTTCCTTGCCTGCCACAATCTGAGTCAGGGAGGCTGAGATTGTGGGGAGGGAAGATCTCAGTTCCCGAGTGCACTGGAGAGTCGGTGTCCACAACCTGCTTCTGCTTGGCACATGGTGCTGTTGTTGCATGCAGTCCTGCTGGCTCAGGGCAGAGGCAGGACAGCTGGCATTCGCAGGCTGCCTCCCCGAGAGCCATGGCAGGGAGCCGGAGGTGAGTCTTTGTAATTAAGCTTTTGTCCACTGTATGTTACCTTGAAGAATGCACCAGGATTACCAAGTGAAAAATATGTCTTAGCCATGGAGCTCTGAAAGGATGAAATTTTGGCTTTCCTTTGCATCAGAAACTTATCTACATACATTATCCAAATGAGATCTGGGTACATGTTAAAGCACTAGAATCAGCCCAGATTGTAGAAGACAAAGCCCTCCTTGTACTGCAACAGACTTGAGGCACACTTGAATGACAGCATTAAGAGTCGCAGCTTTGGCTCATGGGTCACAGCACAAAGTTCCTCGCACCTGACCTTGACCCACAGCTTCTGGAGAGGACAGCTTTGTAAACCCTCGGCCTCTGCAAGACTAAGAATAACTGCCCAGTAGGAGTTTAGAAACAGTAATTTCATCCTGAACTGCCATCAGACAACAATGCTATTTCGACACAGGGGACGTGGGCTGGGTCTGAGGCAGCACCCAGGAACGCACTGCAGCCTTTAACCATCCTGTGCCTGCGGCCCAGGCACAACACAGCCCGGCAGCTCTGGGGCAAGGGGACTGTTAGAGGATGGCCACTGGCATTTTAAATGGCAAACACTTACTATACTGATCAAAATTTATATTTGCTCTGTGCAGCCAGCAGTCTCAAGCATCAAAGCTTCTGTTTCAACACTGTGCCAAAACCCATAAAGTTTAAGGCTTGACCAAGCATTGATTCAGCACTAAAGCAGTAGCCTGGACTCTAGAGACTACTGAATAGCTGGATTAAATAAACACTTTAAAAATACCTCTAGCGCTGCTAATAAAAACTGGGACTAAAGAAATGCATAGATGAACCTTTGTTTGCTGACTAGAGCTTTTATTTTCATATATATAATAACTATATTCACAATGGGAATTTTTTTCCTAAAATAACTATAAAAATAAGAGCATTCACAGTGAGATCAAGATACTAAATACAGTTATTTTAAGGCACAAGAAAAATTAATTCTAGTTGACGCTCATTAATGGGGTTCAAGGGTCCTGCCAACACTTTCTATCTTTTTTACGGGGAAGGGAAACAGGGAAAGATCAGATGGAGGGAAAGAGCAGGGACAGAGAGAAGAATGTGACTTACAGCAGCATCTGTGGCAAAAAGCACAGCTTCAATGTTTCAAAGCTTCAAAAGACCAAAGAAAACTAGACATATAAATTTATCTGAGCTTTCTATCAGGCACACACAGACATTAGCTATGTGGTGCAATGGCACATCTACGAGTTTGAGCTGACCAGGGCACGTAGGGCACACGGCCTCCACCTGCTCCTTATGTAAGCACACTCCAATTAACAGCACACCTCCATGAACAAAAAGACCAGAAACAGAGCTGGAAATGCTCTCAACTTCATTTATGGTTTCACTGTACCATCCGTTTCTCTTAAACCTGCTACTCTGGAGTCACGTGATTCCCCGGAAATAAAAATTAGTTAATGGATAGCATTTAAAGCTCTGGAACCAATTCTACTGGGAGCAAAAGCATAGCAGAGAAGACAGCATGTGTGCTTCCAGACTTACAGTGAGGTTTAAAAAATTTCCTTGAGGCTAACAAAGAAAATCCCAACATTGTACACGTGGGATTGTGCAGGTGGTGGAGGAATGTGAAGACCCTTGCCGAGGTCCCAGCGCTCGGACCAGGGCAATCCAGAGACAGCACCCGGGGGATCTCCTCCGAGAGGGTAGCTTGGATTGGGAGGGGGAGGGCAGCTGTACACTGCACTGCTTGGGATCATCTGGCTGAGGAGCACGGTCTAGTCCATCTGGAAGGAATAACTAATTATACCCCACCTCTATTTATGTCTAATTTTAACAGCAAATTTCCTAGGATATAAAACATGATCTGTTACCAGTCAGACTCAGTGGTAACGAGTGTCAATGAGCACTGTGTTACCCTAGTGCTAAATGGTTTTGAACGTCTCCATTCAGTGCTTTGGCTTTAAAGAACAAATCAAATCAGATCTTCTTGACCAGGCCATTTTACAAAGAAAGATTTCAAAATATGCCTTTCTCAAAATTTTTCTCATCTTTCTAAAAAACACCACCATTAAACACCAACAGACTAAAAAAAAACCAACACAAACAACAAAAAAACCCAAAGATCTGATTAAAACAAGTTATAGTCTGACTAGAGTGAAATCCAAGTTTGAGACTGGGCCACAGAGGCTCTCTCATGGCTCCAGCACAGAAAAAAAAGGGTAATCAGAAGTGTATACTAATACACAGCTGAACAGAGCTACGTAAAAAACCATAACAAAGTTTCTTTTTCAAGTTTCTCTAGCTAATAAAGTAATTAACTTGATCTTTCTACCCATAGTACTTATTTATTGACAAAAAAACCCTGGTATCCCCTCGGTTAATATTTCCCAGTGATTCCCTGTGATGCCCTGCCAGGGCCACCTTGGGATGTGTATCATTTGTGTTATCTGTGATAACACAAATGGTAGATTTGGGTTGATTTTCTGTCAGCTGAGTACTGACAGAATCTACCTAAAATGTTTCCACTCCAACATTACTTATTTTCCTACTGTCGTCATGCTGAAAAATCAATTTTAACTCTTTCCTATGTTCTTTTGTCACTGGGTTTGACAACTTCTAGGGCTTGAACAAGTGATCTGCAAAGGAAGTCAATGGAAAACATACCAGAGGCAAATACATGTAAGGCCACAAAGATGGAACATAGTAAAAAATGCCAGCTACTCCTGCCCTTGTTGGTAAACAACTGGTTTCCTTACAGTCCAAGCAAACTGCAAGTTGTGGAGGTGCTGCACTAAACACCCTGCAGATTGGAAATTACAGTGATCAAGTCTCGTGGCCAAAATTCCAGGGCTGCTCCTAGTAGTTCACTGCGGAATACAAAAGGGCTCACCACAGTCTAAGCAAACTTCACAAAAAATCCCCTAACAAAACAACAAAAGACACTCAAACCCTTTGATACCACATCAACACATAGTAAATTTCCAGAAAAAGTGTAAGATGAAAAGCCTTAAGGCTGCCAGATCAGTGAACTACCTCCAAGTTTCCCTTCTCACTAGGAAAGGCAACAGTGGAAGAAGTGGCTTGGCTCTACAATACTCCTACTCCACGCAGAATTACCCTGGCTGAAGAGAAATATGCTCCAACATTTCTTGTGCTTAAAACTTCCAGAGCGTGTTTATATTACCCATAGCTTAAAAAATACTGATGTAGCACAGTCCAGAGTCACAAAATCCATCTTCTAAGTGACTGACCCACCTAGCTTCTCACATACTGTGAACACAGGGACTTGTGTGACTTCTTCCTACGTGCTGCATACCAGACCCTTTAATGGCACACAGGGATATCCTGAGACCCCTTATCTTCTAAAACAGCAGGAGCCAGGGATACACCAGCTAGGTCTGCTAGTCATCAGTACAGCCCTTGGTAGCACATGCTGCTGGGTGGTCAAAGAAGGCACCTGACAGTCTTACATAAAAGCAGGGAGAGGCCTTTTTCAGGATGAAATCCCTACCTCAAGGAATCCCTGGTACCTAGGTAGGGCTGAGGTAGCAGAGTAATGTGATTTTGGTAGAATAAGCAAATGAGGAAATATGTTTGAAAGAAGAAAGCTTGGGGTCAGCCCTTAGCAGAAAACCCTTTTCTTACATTAAACCTTAAGAATAATTTTGGGCAGAAATATCCCAGGGAAGACATTTAGTTCTTGTCTAGTGTGTCTCTCATTTATCTCCCTCAGGTGGCATGTAAGACTTCTCCTAATACACCTTTTAAATCTCACAAACCAGTAAAACCTGAGTATCTCACTGTTGAAGCCTACCATAAAGTCATTCCTGTTCTCCAAATATATTTTCCTGTTTCTGTAAAGTTCTAAGATACTGAAGGCAGCCTGGTGCAAATCAGCTGCTGACTTTGGTATCTGGATGGATAGATAGATAGATAGATAGATAGATAGATAGATAGATAGATAGATAGATAGATACATAGATACATAGATACATAGATACATACCAGCCTTCATTTTTCAGAGGACTGATTTTTCAGAATCTGCAAACCTGCAGCTTGGATTTGAGTTTTTCCATAGTCATTTGAGTGATGAAAGATGTCATATCCTTTTAATCTCAGAATTAAAGTGCCAAACTGCAGGAAAGTCACTTATTTGAACTGGAGGAACTACCTTTCTGCAAAAGACACAGGACAGCAAGATGAGAGGACTTCCTGAAGCAACAGTTATATGTTATGTGAGCATTGTTGCAGGTAGAGATTTAACCCCAGCCACAGGCATGAAGGTGTGATCCTTCTGCTGCAGAAACTTAATGCTGTGTTTCATATATATCACCGAATTTGTGAACTTCACTGCCTGTCACACGCAGCAGAAGGTTCTGATCAAGAACAGTTTCCTTCATGTCTACAAGAGCAGTACAGCTGGATGGAGAAATGCTGTTTTATGAAGCTGTGCAAGAAAAGAGTTAACTGCACAAAGAACAAAGTTAACACTCCTCCTAACTCCATGAGGTTAACACTCAATGAGAACTACTGCAGCTTGGACCACAAGGCTAGCAAACACACACAGGAGCCCTAAAAAGAAGAAAGATCAAAATTAGCCCTCTGGGGCATGTGGCTTGCTATGCTGTCTATTTAAATAAGCTTAAATTTTTTTAATTCAGTAAAAGGAGGCACCTTCTGCCAGCATTTAAAAGCATTTCATTCTAAGGGCTGAATTTCTCAGGCCCTGAAAGCTGTAATACAAGCATGTAGTGACTCAGAAAGAAAATCTGGGAGTTTGCTTCTCTACTCCAGCCTCTCCAGCTCCATGCCCAAGCCCACAGCAACCACATCCCCATGCAGACACAGACCTGCACTGAAACCATGCTTTACACAAGAAGACATTTACCGAACATCTGAAACTGTTGCTCATTAAACTCATTCTCATATGTCTGTTGTACATCTTTTCATGGCTGAGCTGCTCTTTCTCTCTCTTTATCATGGGTTTTATTACTCTAGAAAAATTTAGGGGTTGTATTCAATCAGTGAATCATCTGGGGGCTCTGTTCCTCTGAAACAAAGACTGATATTATTAAACCAAATTTTCTTTTCTGGTATAAAACTGCCCTGTAGTGCTGACACATTTGGGTATTTTTAAATCAGTTCATTTCTGATCTGTGAAATATCTCCTTGCACAAGGACCATGCTTCAGGGACTTCTCACTGCCACGGCACAGTGAGGTCAATGGCCCTTCATATAGACCCTGATCTTTTCTTTTCTCCATGAACCCCTCTCCCTGTCTGCTACCCACTTCAGCAGTGAAAGGGCCCACCAGAGCTTTTCCAGAGCCACATGCCCACACAGGGCACTTCAGTGGCTCTTCATTTCCATTTTCTTTCCCCACTTGGATTACACTCCACTGTTTTGAACAACTTGAAGGCATCTCATTTACCCACTTCTTGAACCAGCACAGACAAGGCCCCTTTCCCTGTCTGCCCCTGGAGCAGAGCCTGGAATTCAATTTCTGCAGGACTCAAGCACAGCTGGGGGATAATGCTGTCCTACATCAAGAAAAACCCATAGGGGAAAAAACCATATGAAAAGAGCTAAACCTTTGTGGCAATAGTCTCTGGGTGTTATCCTAGTGCCAAAGGCCCTCAGGAAGCTCTCAGCTCTACCCACACCAGGCTGCAGACAGCACAGACCACTTCTCCGATGGTGGGAGATGACAGCAAAAGCAAGGGAAGGTCTCTGCCCTTGCCTGGCTGCCCCCAGCATCCACCTCCAAAATACTTCAAAATCTATTCAGTTTCCATTGGCTTACTGAAACTTTTTAACACAACTTCCCAGAGCAGGGAGAAACAAGTTTCTTTTTAAAATGGAAACGTCACAGTACTTCTGACGTGCAGAAAAAACAACAAAAAATTACCATCAGATATGTTTGTGCAGCAAGCTCATTCTTCCCTTTTATAAAGCCACAGAAGATATAAAATATAGAACATCCAAAGACCACATGAAAAGGATGTCTGGATCTGTTAAAACATAAAGAAGGCCCTACCAGCCAAGGGCAAAAGTTTAGCAACAATAAAAGTGTCTTTAGGGTTTTGTTTTTTAAATGCATAGAGAGAGGAAAAGAGTTTGTGGTCATGTTTTCCAGCTTTATGTATATTTGTCTATCATTTTAATATAAACAGGGTGTATTTATAAAGCCTGAAGAAATGGGAAACAGATTCACTGGTTTCTAAATGCCAAGAAGTCTCTTCAAAGATGATAAGCAATTAAAGAGGAAAGTCAATCAAACTTTTATGACACTTCTGACCAAGGGTTTTATTTTTATTGCACAAAATCCAATGTGACAACAGATACATACAGTAGCTGCACCCACCCGTCCTTCTGTTGTGAGGGGCCTGCCAGCATTCCCAGTAAAATCCCACTTCTGAAAGGAAAACAATGCTTGAATTCACGTACCCTTTGACAGAAGAGTTCTCAGCGCTTCTGAATATACTAATAGACATAGGAAAGCGTATAGAAATGGATACACATGTACAATCTCCATATGCATCCACTAATACTCTCTTAGAGCAATTCTCCACACAGCAAATGCTCAGGGGAGTCCAGAAATCCTTCAGTAGCCCTGAAAAAATTAAGCAGAAATGGAATAAAGTAGGAAAACAGACAATGCAGCTGGTGCGCTATTTTACACCAGCCCCAAATATTCAGCTTGCATAGTGGTACAGACAATTTTATATTGACAAGGCAGAACTTCAGTTGTCAGGTTTTGACAGGCCATTTTGGTAGTGAAGAAGGTTTGGCTTTTTCCTGGGAGAGGGGGAAGGGGGAGAGGAACGAAGGTGCTAATTAAAGACATAGAGCATATTATGTGCCCGTGGAAAGAGAATCGTAAAGTCTCATTAATGGCTCTTTTGATAAAGGATATCCAAAACCAGTGACTAAAATACAATGCAGTGGACAGAACTGCGTATTTTACAGAAGAGGGATGCTGCATACTTCAAAATGTATGGTTCTTATCTAAAATAAGCAGCTATAGAAATTTTGAGTGCAATTCATGAAAATGTTTTGTGGGTTATAAGTTATCAAGCAACTGTAACTTACACATAAAGTAGCCTGAAAAGAAGAAGCAGGACAGGGCACGAGAAAACGAGTAACAAGTTTTTGAGCTAAAAATATGGTCTTTTCTTATTTTATTTTACTTTTTTAAAAAATTAAAATCTTGTGATAAAAGTTGCTGGTACTGACCTGGAGACCAGGATCGGCCCCATTGTACGATCTGTAGTTGTGACACAAACACACCGTCCCTGAATTTATCCTTTTGCTTTGAGCACAATTCTTTAGCTCAAGTCACAGAAGCCCAGCTACATCCCAGAGTACACAGGAACGAGGGGAAAGTTAGCAAAAGGCTGCTTTCAGCTAGAATAAGTTATACTATGCAACAGAGAATGTCTCTGTGTGACGAGTAAGAGCTGACTGTTAAGATTTTCATTTTTGTGACATTTCTCATGCTTGCTACAAACTAGATCAGAGAAGACTGTAAAACACTTGCTAGGGTGTTACACTCAAGTGAGGCTCCAGAGAGGTGGCACCTGGACCATCCCACAGTGCAGCTCACCTTCCAGCTGACTGAGCACTGCTTGTCCTGCCTACTGCTACAGCACACAGGCACCACATCTTACTGCCTCCTGGCTTTGTAGGGAAAGCGAGATCTGAATTTTCTGACCTTTTTTTAAAAACCATTTAAAATGGGTCAGTTCTAAAGTGCTTGCAATGGCTTGATTCACTGTGCACTTATTTTTTTCTCATCTCCTTCAGCTTATTAAGGTCTTGAGAGTTATCTGCCAGAATGCAAAGCTCCTTTTTTTTTTTCCATCATCACTTGGGGTGAGCGTCCTTGAGGGACTAAAGTGTTTACATTTTTTTTCAATTTTGGCACAGATGCTCTGAGCTCCATTTTTATCCATCAGATGAAATTCATCCTGGTGTAAATCCTGAGTAAATCCCAAGCAACTCTAGTAAATCCCTGAAATTTCTCCAAAATTGTAACACATGTAGGATTTGACCTTGAAATTGCAACAGGCTTTCCTTGCAGACAAGCTAAGCCCCAGTCCCTTCTCAGCCCGTCAGTTAGAGCAGCCACCTGTGCGTACCCACACAAACCCAGCAACTCACAGGCAGCAGAGCACTGAGCCTCTCTGACACAGTTTGCTAGAATGATCACAGCAAAAGGGCAACAAATAATTACACCTGAGGAACACAGGGTAGGGGGTGTCTTTTTTTGTCTTGGTTCTATTATTGTAAATTGCTTTATACAAGTGATTTCTGTTTGCTGGGGTTTTTTTATGCAACCTCACAGATTCGACTGCCCTAGAAGGGACATGTTCATGTGTGTTTGTGGACTAAAGGGTCCTCATGAACAGTAAAGTTATCAAATAGCTCATGTCTCATAGAGCTGTTCAAGCCAGAGCACTTCTACTCCCTCCCTTGGTGCTAGGTATGATTCAGGAAAGCAGAATAAGTTAAATATAATGTGACGTGAAAAATACAGGGAGGTAGCAGCAATGAACAGATAAAACAGACTGTCTTTCCTCTTAAACACCAGGAGACTGCTCAACATTAGTCAAGCAGAATTAATAATTCACATTGAGTAATCTGGAAAATTAGATCTCCTTCTGACTATGCCTGCAAGCAGCTTACAATTTGGTTTTATTCATTATTCTTGGAAACATCTATGAATAATTCTTGGTCCACTAGAATTTCTGTGGGAAGCAAATTCAAAAAGAGGAATGAGCACAGCTTTGGCCAGTAGAGTCCATTTCTAGTTCAGATGCATGTAGTGGTCAGCTGACTATCCTGTCAGTGCTAGAGTATTTGCTTGGCTCCCCAGCAACTGCTCCCTTTTGTTCACTGAGAAGGTAAAACATGTTACATTTTCATACTTGGTTTGAGGTACCACAACAATATATAGTTGTTTTCTATGCTTATTTCAAGTTGCATTTAGCAAGAAGAAGGTGGGAGAAGATGAAGGGAAAGTGATTTATTTTGTGGCAACCAAACCTGATATCATCTGACCTTTCTTAGTGTCCCTCTCCCAGGAAGGGTTTGCACAGATCAGAGCTGATCCCTGCCGCGTCCCACTTCGCAGCTCCACAGGCTGGAGCAGTCTGCACCAGCTGAAAGGAAGAGAAGAGCAGGGAGCCTGACAGCTCTTTCAGAGCACAAGGATGAGTATCTAAATGAATGGTCATACATGAAACTTCACCCTCTGCCTGAAGCCCAGCCTAGAAACAGTATTCTAGCTGGCCTGATGGGAATGACAGCATCTCCAACCTGTGCTCAGTTGGGCTGCCACTGCATTCTTGCCTCTCTTCTCTGAGGACTTGGTTCTCCCTCGCATACCAGAGGCACAGTGTTTTAATGCTGAAAATGAGACTGTGCTCAAAACCAGCCTGAAGGCCCCAGAACCAACATAGCAAGCAAAACGAATGAACCACCTCAAGTGTAAATATGATACAAGTTGTGTTTCTGGCCACAAAGTAAGAAATACTGGAGGGGACAAAACTGCAGGCTGTACTTCCCCAGAAGTTTTTGTAAAAACCTCAACAAGCATATGCCAGTGACGGGGACACATGTTCGACTCCATATTTTTGCAGAGGATGAGAAAACCTCTCAAGGGTCCTTCCTGCCCTATGTTTCAAGGACTTTAAAACCCATCAGCATAAATGTTGTGGGTGATACAGAGCTGGTGGCAAATTGCATCATCTGACATCCTGATTACAGTAATGAATACCAGCACATTCAACACTATAGATGGAATCAACTGAATTCTGATCTTCCTTGCTTTTCTGGAACTAGTGAGACCCATAATGGTCCTTTATACATTTTTTTTCTTTGTGGTTAAATTTTTTATATCATGCTTATCATCAGGGAGCTCCTAGAAATAATAGCAAATATGCATGCATGAGGGTCACACAACTGCTAAAATGTTAATGTAGTTTATTCTCTCTGGATTCTGCAGTTCTCCTGACCTAAGAAGTTTGTACTTCTGCAAACAACAATGAAGGAAGTTTTTTAGAACTCTACTAATTATTCTAAAATAAGGAGATTTTATTTTTTTTTATTAGCTGCAAAGATACAAAACTCTGGAGACACTGAAAGACAAACTACTGCAAATATGGAAATTCAAGTACAGACTAAATCTTTCCCTAAAATATTTTGCATTTCTACTGCTGAGCAGCTTTTGGGTTCATGTCATCTGAAGGCCACAGCTTCCCGTCAAGGTATGTTTCTGTTTGCAAGCAATGTCAGACAGATCAACAAACTGGAGCCTTCTGCTGGCTAGGAGGAACTTAGCTGACCACACCAGTGTGTTCCCTGAGCACAGACTTGCCTGAGCAGCCAAATACATCCCCCAGTGATAAGGCCCCTTCCCCTCTCCAATCATTTCTTGAGTGACAGCAATTAACTGGAAGTTCCGGGGAAGTCACTGAAAGTTTTTCCATTAGGGATCTTCTCTTCCACCCCTCTCCCTGTCCCATACTCTCTTTCTCTTCACCTTTTTTTCAAATCCACAGTCTCATTTTTAGTCTCTGCAGAAATCCCTGCACCATCCCTCTCTCAGCACCACCTCCTGATGGTGCTGTTTGCTCCTGATGCTCCCACCCGAACGTACGCACACCAAGCCAAACTTCTTGGACTACTGAGTACTCCTTATCCAGGCTCCAACGGCCCCACCTCCGGAATGACTGAGGCTTGCAAACTCTTCCTCAGGGATTGTCCTTTCTGCTTCCTTGCAGTACAACCCCTGTAAAACTGTCTGAAAGATGCGAGGCTGCATTCCCAGGAAGAACATGGCTGGACAGAGATGTGGTCCTGCCAAGGCAGAGCTGTCTGCTACCGTTCTGCTTTCTGCTGTGCTGATTTCAGCTGAAGTCACACAGGGAGGGAAATTGCAAAGGCAGCACAAACGCACAGCTCCCGTCTCAACCTCCTGACTTCATGCAACAAGGATCGAGTTAACTTTGTCAAATAAGCAGGTGGGCTAGACACAAGCAAGTAGGAGCTGCCACAGGGGACAGCTGGGCGCTGTCTGAATGCAGCATCCAGCCTCCAAAGTCTGCCAGTGCCCATCCCATGCCGCTCTCAGGGCAGCCATGGAGCACACAGAGCAACACCCACTGCTCTGAGGACCTGTGACCAGTGAAAAAGGAGGAGGGGGAAGAAACATAAAAAGAGGGAGGAAACAGCAGAAGTCACATTGTGCCAGAGAAGCAGAAGACAAGCTACTCACTGCCCCATGTTCCTGCTCACCACCCACAGTCACCTCAAAAGTACTTTTCAGATAAGTGTCCAAACAGGCAGGCAAGCGGCCACCAGTGGCACCATACAAGGGGAAGGGAGCACACTGAGGTACTGCACATCACGGGAGGAAACACAACCTTCACGTGGTGTCCTCCAGCCCTCACAACAGAAATAAAACTCAACACACAAGCAGTGCATCCTCCCAGTGCCAATCGTAACTTTATAGACATCACCTCCTCAGGACCTTTATCACAGGTTTTTATTAATTTCTCTCATTTTAACAATTAAAAACAGTCGGGGTCAAAACTCACCTCTAGTCATGTTTCTGTGAATACAACTAAGACATGAAGTTGGTTAAAAATTCCTCAATTATTCACAGTCATACAAAGGCACACAAAATGAACATTTAACAGTGTTTGTGCTGCCCAAATTGAAATTAGGCACCAGTCTGCCCAGGCTGCACCTTCAGGCAATGGGGAAGGCTGGGATCCACTGAGTGGAAACACGAAGTGCTTAAACCAGGCTCTCACTCTGAAATATTCATTGGGGAAGGTCTACACTTTCCTTCAGCCTCTTAAGAAATGTCTGAAGTCAGTCATTGTGAAGCTCCCCAAACTCACACACGCCCCCAAGGTTTTGTTTTTAATTTCTTACTTGCATCTTTACTAAACAAATGGAATGGAGAGGTCAATTTCTGAGGCCAAACAGCACAAAGATCACTATTCTCTTTCTATCCACATCCTTCCAATCCCTTGCCTTTTTTTTTTCCGGCTGATAAAAGTGAAATTATTTTGATTTTCTAACAGAAGGAAAACAGAGAAATTAAACCAAAGCAGAAGCTCACCACATAATTTTTTCCAGCAAATCAAAGCCATTTTTTTCAATTAAAAAAGATTTTGATGAAAAATTACAACCACTTTTCAGTGAAGTGGCTTTATAGCTTCCCTTAATCTTCCAGAGACACCCACATAGAGGCTGCATTGTTTAACCAGCTGTAGCATCTCCTATACAGTCCCACTTTGCAGAGCTCCTTGCTGAGCAGAGAATATATTTATAGCCTGGATTCCCAGAAGGGAAATCTCCAAGGTGCCGCTAATTAGTTCTCCTAATGCACTGTTAATAAAAAGGGGAAACACATCTTGTCGTGTGAACAACAGCTTTGTTGCCATTTGTCATAGGAGGTAGGATATTCCATGAGTGTTACTCAGAGAACGAATTCCATGGCCAACACATGGATCTCCTCCAGGGGTTTCCCTTCAGCAGGAGGATCCAACTGACACTGTTTGTGGAGAGCAGCAATGACCACATTCAGCCTGGAGCTGAGTTCCTGGCCCCATTCGCCTCCACCCCAGGGTAAGGACTCATTACTGCACCAGTGCCCTACATCTGGTTTCCACAAAGAGAAAATCTAAGATTTGGTCTAGAAAGGAGCCCTGTCGCACCCAGGGTAGATGCTCAGACACACTGACAAACAGTTCTCAGGAGAGAGTTGCAGTAAGTCCCACTACGATCTCCTTTAGCCTGGATACTTCCACAGGTATTTGCCCTGAGGAACTTATCATTGGAGCGAAATCCTGTCTTTAATAGCAGGTGACTTGTGACAGTCCCACAGTAACCAAAATTACATACACTTTCGCTGCGAAACAACTAGCAAACCAGAGTTACAACAAAATGTGTAGAAAACATCATCAAACAAACACAACTTATGTGCTCAGGGGCATTACACAGAGTAAGCAGTTACCTGCTGGAGAAACAGAGAATAAACAGTAAATAAATTCTTACACCTCAAATGCCACTACCTTCTGGGCAAAGGTAGGGGATGGACTGAAGTCTCTTCCTACCCTGATCCATAAAGACAGGAGCCCTAGCAAATTTCCCAGTTCCTACACTCAACTATTTTAGTACCAAACAGTCCCATTAAAACGCCCACCACAAATCAGCTTTGCTCGCCACCTTCTCTCAGCCCCTCACAGAATAAGTGGCTGTTATCCAGTTGACCCCCGCCCCCACAGCTACTATATATCTCACACTGTAAAAGATGTTATGCCTCCTTGTTGCCATGAAGGCAGTCATTAGCATGCTGCCACGGCTCAAACTGCTAGCCTGTGCCCATCTTTTTACATCAAGTACAAATTCACGTGGGTGAGCATCTGGACAAGTATGTTCACAAGAGCTGGGGAATAAGGAGTGAAAATTTCCAAAGAAAGCAAGATGCTGGCTAAACTCTTACAATCCTGTAATGTTATCGCTAAGAGTCATTAAAGATGGGTTTGAAAAAGCTTACCGGTGTCTACATGTACCTACAACCTTGTCCAAGTTAACTAGCTGCTAGCTAACAGTACTGGAAGCCTGGTGGAGGAGCACTCAAATTTGAAAAAACAGGCAACAGTACTAGAGAAGAGTCTTCACGAAGGAAAAATATTTCAGGGGGAAAAAATTCAGAATAGCTTTTAGAAAAACAAACATTGTGATGTCTCAGTGCAATGGTTTTCACCTGCCACATATTTTGGGTGGGGAGAGGAAGTTACTTGCATCACACAAATATAGAATGGTGAATAAAAGTAACAATGGTTCGTGATAAATTCAAGCCACATTCATGTTTGGCAGCTTTCTCATCATGCCAAGAATTTATCCAACGCCCCTTTTATTTATGATGAAACAAAAGTGACATAACACTTTGTTGTGAAAGAATGCTGTAAATGAAGATTTTTTTTATTATATACACTGTTGTTCTTTGAACAACTCTCCAGTAATTTATGTTTACAGTCCTACACATGCTGCAGAATAAAACGCAATTGTGGTCAACACCCACGTGATTTCAGTCTGATGCTAACTCAGCATTAAGCCTGGAAGAAGAAAGAGGGTTCAAACTCTCCAAGAAGTGCTTTTCAATTTTTGCAATGTTATTGAAGCACTGACCTACCAAAAGAGCAATGTTTACTGTCAGTCAGGCTACAGAAAAAGGAGAACATCCTTGGAGCCAAATCTGAACACCAATGGGTCTCTCCAGGAAATGAAGAACAAGAGCAGAAAAATCCTGATTTCTACTGAGAATTTGGAGAATACTTGTACATTATATTGTTTTTCCAGTATCTCAGAGCATCATTTACACTGATTGATCCCTCTTACCCAGAGAGGGACGTTCGGGTTGTCTCAAGAGACTGAACTGTCTAAAATACCAGCTAGATCTCTCTATGCTTCCCATCTCGTACTCATTTTTCCTAGCTCCTCAAACATTGTTAAAGCTAATATTCATAGACTTTCAAAAAATACTACTCTTACACTTAACTGCAGTCAGCATAAACAAGAACTGCTATCTGGGACCCTCAGAAACTATTTGGATTTGCGATGCTAATAAGAATGAATTCTAGCCCCCCTTTCTCCTGGTCATGCTTTCCAGTAAAGCCACTGAACTTTATTCCCTATGAATATAAGTGTCAAAGCAATGAATTGTCAAACCCCCAAGTTTTGGAAATAAAGGTATCAAGGATGTGATAATTCAGACATGCAAGATCTGTGAGATACCAGCATACCTTTCTACTGACCTCAGCCAATTCATATAAAAGAATTAACTCTGAGCAGAGCAAACAGAGACAGTTAACTACACAGCCCAGAAGCCAATGAAGGATCAGGGCAACTGTGAACTGTGTCCGTGTATGAATTGAAAGGTAAGATATCAAGGAGATACATAAATAGACACATAAACAGAAATTGATGTGTTACTTCAGAGAACAGTGATGACAGAACCACTGAGAACTGTTTGTACTTATATATGCTTAAAATGACATAAAAGACAAAGAAGATGATCAAAAAAGTTGTCTAAAAAAGGACAGATATGTATTCTGCTCTTTGTTTTTAACGGTACTTAACATACACATATTTTTCATTTTCTGGTTGGTATTTTACCCCTCCTGCAATCTATTTTTCACATTTATAAGCTCAATACCTCTATTCTTCCTGAAATTCAAAACCCTGCAGTGTCCAAAGTCCCCAGATTTACAGGCCAAATTCAGTTCTGGTCAAACACAGGCTGAGGATCAAGGATGAATCCACTGTGTCTTGCTAACAAAGCATGCATCCCATGAATGACGAACTTCTCTTTCCTCTGGGTTTCTTTCAACACACAAGTTTAGTCCACTCCTTAAGATTTCTGACTTTCAAATAAAATCATCCTTTGAGTTCAGATGATTAGGAGAGCCAAAAGGCATTGTTTTAGTTTTTGCTACATTTAAAACCAGTTTGTTTTCCTTGAACCAGTCTGTCAAAGTCTTTTTGCAGTTCAGGCGTTATGTGAGAAACAGATTTGCCATTAAAATGCACAGTCGTGCCATCTGTATAAAAATGTATAGCACAGTAATGACATAGCCTTGCAAAATCATTAATAAAAAGAAAAAAACAGGAATGACTGACACTACTCAACTCAGGGGAGGGGGGGGGGATAGAGGGGAGAGACATTGACACCTTTGACTGACAAAGGGGGGAAGAGACAGCCCTGTGAAGAGAAACAGATTGATGCTTCTCCCGGATTCTTTGTCTTCCTGACAGAGTATGGGCAGCAGCACAGACCACCTACTTGCTTCGCTAACGCCTGCAGCACATTAGGCCAAAAGCTTTGGTGAAGTTAACTAAGAAAGATTTCCCCTAGGTTTTCATTTATTTGGGGTATCCTTGCATGAACTCGTTAATAAATGCCTGCTCCGAGACCCCATTTCACCAGGAGCTGTTCCTCTGCACACCTGCACAGGCAAGTGGCCCCACATTTGGTCCCTCTGCAGCTCTGCCCAGCCACAATGCCACTGCCTCGTGCTGACCCGGGAGCCTCCCGCTGACAACGCATCCACTTTCAACACCTGATTCTGAACCTTTATACTGTCTGGGCCAAGCCCTGATGGTGCTGACAGCCCCTGAACCTCACTGCTTCCTAAATGGATCGCTACCGCTACTTCTCCAGAGTCATCCTGCTCGCACTGGAGCTTTTTGTTTAAATGCTGGCAGGCACCCAGCTCTTTTCACTTCCAGACAGAGCCGCCACCATAATGGCCACATCCTCTAGGTTCCCCCTTACAGAAACTGTACCATGAGCTGAGGGAACAAGCACCAGCACTTGCAGCAGTGATGCAGAGTTCCTTCAGTGGCCTGGTAAAGGAGCACTGGCTGCTGGCAGCCCTCACGTTACACCTATTAGAGATGATTTAGGTTCAGGGCTGACGTGTGTTGGTCCCACCTCACTCTGACAAGCCAGCAGGATACTGTGATTCACAGAGGGAGACGTGTGAGTCTTCCAAAAATATGCCCGGAAGGAAAGAACTGATGAGGGCATCTGAAAAAGATGCACATATGGTTTTTTTGATGGCTAAATAGCAACCAGTTCTCCAGACTTTAACTCAGGTCACACAGGTGAATGTTTTCCTTAGGCTGAAGCCTTCTAAAAATATCATGAAAAAGATTCATTTTTGGCTATGTGGAGTTTAACAAGTGTCCCTTAAGCTTTGTTTACCCGTCATCTTGTCAACGTGGCATATGCATCTCTTCGCTATCAACTACGTGCTCCACCCTTTGCGTCTGGCTGAGTGCTGAGAGCTGACTGCAACCCACAGCCTCTAAACAGTCCTGGGTTGCAGCCCAGGTCTCTTGATGAATCCAGTAACATGTGCTGAAATCGCAAAAGCATCAAAACAATAAAAGCCATAAGAGCATCTTTACAAGGTATTTGCTAGCATTCACCCCAGGGACTTCACTATCATTTGACAGAAAACATTGTAATTGTGGCAGGATTATAGATTACAGTTTTACTCGGACTTCCTAAAGTTAACCTCTACCATTACAGACCTAAATTTGGAGCAGTCCACCATGCCACTTGGAGGAAAGCCGCTAGTTCAGCACTAGCAACTTCAGCTGTATAAAAAAACCTTTTTTAATGATGATTCCTGTTTCATAAGCATCGCACTATTTTTAGCAATATGAGAAAGTAAAGTATGCCTCCTTTTAAATCTGGCTTTTACTGCACCCTGTAATTTATGGTGATATAATAAGTAATTTGAAAATAAAGATTTGAGACAACATTTTAGCATTAGTGTTTTTAAGACAAAACAAACATTCAAAATAAAACCTAAACCACAGCAATGAAATCTATCATTAAATGCCTACTTTCTGCTAAATTTGTAGCTATGGCAGCTTAAATCTCAAACATTTGTTGTGACCTCTTGCAAAGTAAAAATAATCATATTATTCATTGTGGTTCGAGACCAATATAGGGTATTATTTCATCCTAGCCTTAAATATTCATGGAATTGTATAGTGTATCTTTTAAAATTGTATTAATTGCTCTTTGTTGAGTCCAAGTGACTGCTGGTTTTTAGAAAGAAACGTATTTGCTTTATTTGTGAAGACTAGCACTTTTTAGGCTCATTTATGCATAATACATCAGATGTGACCTGTTTAATCAATGCCAAAGTTCTTCTGAATTAGTATCTCTGTATGAGTTTCAGGCACAAAGGCTTTTGACTGTTGATGGAAAAATTCAGACACACTTTTTCTCTTGTTCGCTGTGTAAAGTTGCTACTGTACTGTGGTGCCAAGACTCAAAGTTAGACTGCAGTGAATAAATAATACATGCCAGCAGTTCAACCCAGCCCATTAACTCTCTCAGACAGCATTTATGTCCCACCAAATAGCAACTCACATGTCCCCATTTATTGCACCGTCATTCTTCTGAGATAAGGAGAGTCCCCTCTGCATGGGAACCAGCCATGGATTGGGACAAAAGCATTTGGCAGTTCTTCCTATCAACACACTTACAAAAGCCACTTCTCTGCCACCGCTTCTATTTCCACCCAGCATTAATGTCAGCTGGGAATTGCATGACTTGATCATTAAAAGAAGAGTTCCCTTACCTGGACTTAAAGGAATTGAAATGTGATACTGTAAAGGTTTCTGCTACATAAGACTTCCAACTGCTATGTATTTTCAAGGCTAAGCACCACAGGAGATAGGCTGAACCATCCAAGTGCAGTACCATGTCTGTAGCCATGCATGAACTCCAACTTTAATTTGCATGTGCATCTCAATAGGAGAAGAAGATTTTTGCTGTTAGGAAGACAAACTACTCGATTTTGAGAAGCCTGAGACAGCTGATCATGTATTTTGGAGGGTAGCTAGAGTCTGATCTGCTCACCAGATCCAAAACCGGCAAGCAAACTCAAGTTTTAGAAGGGGCCAACAAAACAGAAATGGCTAGCTAAACACTGATACAATCAAATTTTACGCAAGTAGAAGATCACTTTAGGCTCAAAAATAATATGTAGCCATTGAAATCCCTCTCTAAATTCCAAAACATTCTGGGGCTCTTGTCAAACTCGGAGCTGCCAAGTGCTCACCCAATTTGACAGGACAGAGCATCTAGATCTAGAAAACTGGATTCAGACTTTTGTGGCTCTCTCAAGCAGCAAGTGTGAGCTCTACAGCAGAAAACCTAAAGATTGACATTCTCTCTGGGTTTACACCCATACCAGCTTGCTGACTTCTGTGTGGCTTGGCAGGTGCAAACGAGAAGAGAGTTTAGCTCTTGCTCTTTATTTCTTGAGTTCCTAAGGCTTTTAGTTGTTATTTTAGACCAAGAAAAACATGTACATTTAGATAAAGAAGAAACTTCAATAATCTCTACTCTCTTTTCAACCATTGTGCAAATTGCTCACGTAAATAATAAGCAGAAACTTTGCAATAGATAACTGATCTTTAGTATGGCTTTTTGTGCCACACAGAATAAAATTTGTACCCACTAGTAATATTTTGTCTGATTTTTAACTGATATCATTGATGCTGAGTCTGGGTAGTTTTTTCCTGGTGATAATTTTTCCATAATACAAATTTAAATTTGTGAGAATGGTATAGAAGGAGGAGTAAAAAAGGCAAAGAGAGAGAAAATCCATGTTAATGGCACCTGGCAAGTCCAAGCAAGATAAAACACAAATGTTGTTGTCTGCTCACTTGAATATGAGATTCTCTGCTTGTGATGGTTCCTCTCTGGAGAGCTGAACCCAGAAGGTGGGCAATTTGTGGATGGCAACTTAGGCAAATGCACAAATGGCACTTGCTGCACCTCTTCTTACCCTTGAGATGAGGTAAATTCATTCTGAAGGGTCAATTAGAGCTTGAAGTTTGTCGCCACTGAAGCCAAGCTAGTGCTCTCTACCTTCCTGGAAGAGCCATGCTCAGAGAAGAGTAGGTGCAATAAATGCTACACACAGACTGGCACGACTTATGGAGATGACAATGCTCGAGATTGCCAACCTGAACAAGCAGCCTCAACGGAGAGAGGGGCAGGAGCAGCAGAGCATTTCTCATTGAAGTAGCTGCACAAAAGTTTACAGGCACCTGTCCTCCCCTTTTCCAGGTATGTTAATAACTGTGGAACATTTAAGGTTTGGAAGCAAGAGGTTAAGAGCCTCTATTCCTTCTAGCTGTTCCCCTTCCCTCTTCTTGAAATCTGCGGCACTCTTCATATTTATAGATGTTTTTTTCCTTTTACTAAATACAGCCTTTGGGGGAAAAAAAGCCTTTACAGAAAATGGTAATGAACTTCACCAAAATATGGGTTTCATGGGGAAAATAAATGTTTCCTTTCATAAATCAAAAATCCTATTTAAACTGTCATTGTAGTAGTACTTGTTGAACTGGGAGAAGATACAGAAAATTCTCAAACATATTGATATCATTTAAAAACAAATAGGGTGAACAGACAGGGAACTGACTCATTTTTAACTTTCATAAAAAAACAACTTCAAAAACACTGTAGATGTTCATGAAAATAGATTTTCGTTTACTATCAGCTCTGGAGGCTAAAACCATACTTATTCTCTTTTGAGTCTCACGTAATCTACTAATCCACATTTCAAACAAAAAGAAACAGTAAAATGCATTCATAAACACAAGTGCCAATATGTACGTGTCTGAAAAAAGCTAACAATTTAAGACTCTTAAGACTCTTAAGTGTTCCCCAAAGAATGTTATTAAAAACTGTTGCAAGGAAAATAATGTTAGTAAACACCTTTATGATGAAATAATTGTGTGGAAGGCACTGTCACATAAGAACATGGACCTGCAGCCAAGGACAATTGCTCTACTTTGCTTAATTCATTTATGAAACATGAGGTGTCAGTTTTATGTGGTTTGGCTGGGATTGGTGTGGATTTTTTTAAAATCATTCCTACAAGGCTAATGGATTATAATATATTTTGCCAGAGGCTGCATTCCATAACACATATTTTATACAGAGAATGTATGATGTATTTAAAGCTTGCTTTCCCCATGAATCCATGAATCAACAAACATCCCCCTATTGTGTAGAGATACTATTGTTTGGTTGTATTTAAGAAAAGATTATTTGCTCAGAGCATTGTGAAGTTATGGGAGGAGGAGATGCACTAGCCAAGGAACCCTTTTGTGATGATTCGTGAAAACAATCAGCAGACCAAAGACTTGCCACGGCACAGACAAGTTCACAGGTCATTGGTTCAGACCCTGCAGTGCACTTCAAGCCATCTCCCTCACAATGCAGTGCAGAACGGGAGCATTTTCAAAGCACAGAGCACTCTGAAGGACAGAAGAGACCTTTCCTACTTTTTTGGATCAAACTCTGCTTAGGAACATAAGCCCTTGAATTAGTATTATTCAACGGCTAAAACGTGCTGTACTCGCCTTGGATTAGTAGGGAGACCCAAAAAGAGGGCTTGTAGCTCTTGTCCAAAATTCCTCATGCTATGCTGTTCTCAAGCCTCAGGGTGCTCTATCACACTAATCAAAGCTGAACCAGACATCATGCCAGGCTGCCAGCCCTTCCACTGCTGTGGCACAGATACTGGAAGCTCCTGGTTCTGTTCTGAACTGTAAAGCAGGGCTGACACCCTGGAAACCCAGCAGCCTGCAGGTGAGAGAGTAATGCCTGGGAGAAAATGCATTCATCCAAACCAGTGTGTACGTCCCCAGGCAAATCACTACAACTGACTCCTTCCACAAATGAATTTGGTACCTGCCAGATGTGCTCACTGGCTGTGATCAAGCACTTCATTCACCCTGCAGCTGCCAGTCACACAGGGTACAGATCAAAGTGACCACACAGGGAGGCTCAGGAACCCATTTCCTAATGCAGCCTCACCTCTGAAGGAGGCACCTTTCATGACCCAACCACTCACTTCTTCTCTGGCAGCACATTGCCCCTCCCTCCTTCCAGTGGCCTCTGTCTGCACTTGCTCCCTTAAGACAACCAAGGGACTGCATTGTCTTGAACTAGACATGCGGGGAAAATACTGCAGCAGACCCATCCAGCTACATTTGCTGTAAGCTTCTTGGCCCTCCCTATTTCAGCACTGCCCTGTTTTAGGCTTCAGCTCTTGGCTCAAAGGGAGCAGTGGAAGGAAGCGCAGGTCGTGTGATCTCGTGAGTCAGGGATGCAGAAAACCTGTGTGTTAAGTGAACAGTAACAAGCACGGACTGCCTGCAAAAGGGACCATGCCATGGCAGCAAGGTGCCCGGCAGTAACCCTCCTGTCTACAGGAGGGCAGACTTTCTGGGGGAGAGAAATACACAGACCTGCAAACCTGGCCATGCACAAGGAAGCGCAGAGTCCTGCTGACCCCAGGGAGCCCTCCTGCCAACTGTGGGCACCCCCTACTTCTGCACCAGCCAAGCTCCACGCGGATATCAGAGCAGGGAAAAGTACTCCATCCTGGGATAGTCTTTTAAAACTGTAAATCACTTTGCTCTCTCAGAATAATTTCAGTGCTATTGTGTAATACAGAGGGAGAAAAAGAAACCTTTTTCTTTTCCCCTAAACAGGCTTTCGCACCACCTACAACCCCGGATTAAACTTCAGAGGCAGTTACACAAAGAAAAGGATTCCTGTAAAGAAATCAATCAATCATTCGTCAAGTGTGGGTTCAGCACCTCTGAAAACCAGGCCGTTTCTCAGGTACATGAAGATATGAGATCTTTATTTAAACCACCCTCAAACTGTTTCACTCAAGTCTCAGAAAACTGTGACCTAAATGCCTTAAAAGAGCTCAGATTTCAATGCTAGCCTCTCTGGGGCTGAGACTACCACTCCTCAGCATCGCCAACTCACCTTTCCTTTCAAAGTTCGTGTGAAAAGGGAGAAACCACCATTCCTGCATGAGCCAGCCAGCTTTCATTGCATCAACTGCACCAGGGGCTAGGGGGGTTGCTGTTACTTACAGCCATTCTACAGCTCCGATATTGGAAGTTACACTTTTCAGAAATCTGAACACTCAGAAAGAGGGCCTTTGACATACTACCCTCTCCTTCACTTTCATTGACCTCCTCCTTTTTTTACACACGTTAAAGCCCTTTGTTATAATTAACTGCCTATAACAAAGTGATCCAAAGTAAGGGTGGTATTTATAAACTTCTAGGACTCTCCTGTTTTATAGGCACGGTCAGAACTCCTGAACAGTCAGATCGCACTTTTATCTATATTTTGCTAATTTTTTATTGTATGTACACAGGCAGAGTACACGGGACTGATCCATCAAGGCCTGCAGTACATTGAGTAACTGAAGGTAATATTACTGTACCTGGAATGACTTCAGTCCTTTGTAATAAAGACGTTCAAACTCTTAAATGCTTAATGGTACACAGAGGCCAACAATTCATGGAAATAATTTTATGGTTCAGACCAAAGGATCAAATCAAAGTATTTCACCAATTTCAACACATGTTATTTAGAAGTCTCTGCTGCACCAGATAGTCCCAAAGCAAAGAGAGAGGGGTGAACTAGTGCCATCATAGGCACTTTAGAATAAAGTGTAGTTTCAGCTCCTGGAGCTGCACAGGGTGAGGTCAGGCCAGGCCAGGAGTCCAAGCATGGGAAGCAGCATTAGGCTGTTCCCAGCGAGGGGAAGGTGCTCCACAGCTGCCCTCGCAGGGTTTGCCCCCATTCGCCTAACAGAGCAAAGGAACTGTGAGTTGGCTGCAAGACCAGCTCTGGAAAACACCTGCAAGTCCTCTTCCCATGGAAGCACAGACCCTTCAGGTGGCTCATCTGCTCTTCCAGCAACAACCAACTTCTGTATGTGAATTCTGCCTCAAACCTCCACACGAACACCCGTGGGAAAGCCCACACTGAGGGAGGGCACTGTCCTACCCTCCGGCTCTGTACCTGTTGTTTGACTGGGGCTGCATCCAGGAGAGACAGCCTTTCAGCAGGTGCTTGAGCTGCCCAACATCAGACAGCTCTGAGCAGATGGTGATTTGCTCTGTTCATCCCCATGCAGAAAAAACATTTTTATTATCAGGCATGAAGTGTTTGGAGGCTCAATATCTGCTTGCTCCTTGCTCAGGACTGCTGACAGAGGTATCACTGGAGGGCTGTGTTTTACCACCTTCATATTTATTTACATTTGTGTCTCAAGAAGAGTGGCAATTTGCCAGATTTGAAAGTGCTTAATCAGATCTGATGGGCAGATTAATTAGTGCAGGTCACAGCACTAGTTTCCTTTCAGAAACATTACCATTTTAATTTATTTTTTTGTCAAGGTAAAGCAGGAGGAGGTCAATGCCACCAGCATGTTTTACATTTTGCTAGTTTAAGTCTTCATGGGTTTATTTCATTTCCTCTGAGTAAATGAACTTTGCTTTTATTTCTGCCATGACAGTATGCTCTGAATAAAATGGTACAGGCACACACAAGGACTGGAATGCAGACAGACAAAAATCTTATTTATCTCCTCCTTCCATCCATACTGCTCATAATAATACTGTTCTCCTCCCTCTCTACCCCTGCCATGGTTACTGCCCCTCTGGTATGACCTTGGTATCTTTCCATCTTTGAAAAAAGGTGTTTTGGGTTATGGAGCATTTTCATTACACATACATACACATTTATACAGACATATATTTTTATATATACATAAATAGATAAGTACAGAAAGAGGAAGGCAGACACTTTATTTGGCTAAACATTATAGCATACTGAGCAGTAATAAACTCAGCTGGATTATTCTTAATTTTCACCGACCTGACCGAAATTTGAACATGGCCAATTATGTACAGACTGACAAACCAGAGAACATAGAGATTAATTTTTTATGGCTACAGAACCATTTGCACTCCATAACCTTGGGAGTGACACACTGCTGATAATCAGGGACAAACACGTTGTTGTCATGCCACCATGATAAACATGAAAGGACCTTTTGCATCTGTCACACCGCGGAAGGCAGGAGTGGCATATGGAGAGCCAAATCTCCCCAGGACACCACTGGGACCACATTACTTTTTGGACAAATGAGAAAGTATTTCCCCCATTTTTCCCTTTACAAAGAAGGTGCTATTTTGGACTTCAAAGAGCAAATGAGGGCCCAACTGGTAAAGGAATCAGCCCTCGGTCATTTCCCTAGTACAGAGTATACAGGGCACTGCCACACATAAAACATTCCTTCACAGCTTCTGGAGACTATTAGCAGCCAACAGGCCTAAGACACCTCCACACAACCAATCAAGATACTGTGAGGTGAGCAAATCCAGCAGTTTCCTATGAAGATTTTCTGACTTTCTCCATTCTAACTTTTTTTAACTGAGCTTATGTTCCTATCCTCTGGCACTCAGATTTATCATGGCACTGAGGGGAGAGAGATGTCTCCAGCATTGTCAAGCATCCAAGCCCATGCATCTGCACAGGGGTTTGCAGGTAGATGTGACCCTCATTCTCCTGCACTCACAGCCTTCTAGAAGTTGCCCTGCAATGAGGGGAAAAAACATTTACAATCTCTTGCCCAGTGAAGAGAGAGGCTGCGTAGGACATAAAACAATACAATTAGGCTGTTTAGGAAGTATATAAATGGATTGAGTTTCTTTCCTTCTTTTTTTTTCGTGTATCCTCACTCTCACACACATATCCTGAGAAAAAGGGGCGGAAAAAAAGGCTTCCACAATAAGAATGACCATAGCTCTAAAGCCAAACCCATATTCAATAAAATAAGCAGGGAATGTGTTTTTACATTTCCCTATTTACTCTGAGTCATTTTATTAAGTAAGTTGAAGATGATAATTTTTATGCCCATTTATGACCACGTTTCCAACACACGTGGCAGCCTATAAAACCTACCACTGCTGCACCCCGCCCAGGGCTGCGCTCCAGCTTCCCATGCTTTCTGCGATTACTGTAACGAGGCACTGCACTACCACTGCAGGTCAGGCTGTGTCAACGTTTCCATTCAAACCCTGCTCTGTGTCCTAGAGCATGGCTTTGGATTCAACTGGGCTTTGTTTCACACGCTGGGGCAAATTCACTTCCCTCCGCGTTATTAAAGGAAACAAACCCCTACGAAAACATATTGCCTGATTTTGATTAAATGAAGATGAAGGAGTAGAGAGGGAGAAGCCCTGCCTTTTGTTTGAATATATATTTGTCTTTAATTATCTCCAAGGATCCCAATGCAGTGGGACAGGTGGTTACAAGATGCTAACTTTTCTCCAGCAACATCCCTCATGCATGCTCAGCTTCCCACTGCTAAAGCGGATAGCACAGTTTTTTCCAGGGCCAGTTCCACTTTTTGCAACTGTAATTTATAACCACAAAGCTTGCACCTGTAATTTTAAACCCACGTTTGAACTGTGGGCAAAAGTCAAGTAACCTCTGTCTGTCATTGCCTTTGTGTGCAGCCAAGTCACAGAATAGGCCGCCACATCCTCTCAACAGAGGGAAAAAATATTGCAGTTACAGCTGGCAAGATGTGCCCTGCCCCACACAAAGGAAAGCAAGTTCTCAGCTATTTTCAGTGACAGTGAAGTTTCTTAGTTCTCTGGTTAGGAGGGAAACCATCCAAGAAGGGATGTAAGGACAGACTGCTGGCTCAAGTCGCTGGTATGCTCCAACAATAGTGAGGAGAGATTTAAGATGCTGCCTTTAATCAAAAGGGAGTGTTTAGGCTGCAGCTTAATGGTGACAATGTCAATGTCAACATTGTTAACAGTTTCACTGCTGATCTGATTAGCAGGAAAACCCAGCTAGTCCAAGCCTGTGGGCAATTTGAGTACTTTCCCACCCCTTCACACCCACTCCCATCACTTGACTCTAACTTAAAAGAACTGTTAACTTTTATATAAGCCAGATATTTCATAGCCTCATTCCTTCCCCTGGAATGGCAGCAGCTGTTATGTATTTATTTTCAAATAATAATAAAAAAAAATAGCTTAAGCAGTCACATCCATATTAAGTTTTTCTGGGCAGGGCCCATCTTTATGTTCCATGCTTGTACAGCATCTAATTCAATGTGGAAAATAATAATAAGTAACAACTGCGTAAAAGATTGCTCTAGCATGAACTGACACAATAGTCCACTTAAGATGAGCCTAAATGCATTTCCAGTCCCAAGCACCAGCTTCTTACCACTATGTGAGCACACCCCATGGCTGCTTGTCACTATTACAGATCTGACTCCCCAAGGCACAATCTTATGTGAATTTTTATTTAAAGAATGAATAACTGCTGGCACAAGCCATACTTCCAGACCAAGCTTCTGCCTACCAGAGGCTGCTCTTTACCAGGCCAAGCTGCCATTTTAAAATTCACTCTCCACAAACACATACTTACAACTTTCTAAATCAACAGTTGGGATTATATTGCTACGTTACACAGGACAGACCTTGCATCTCAAAGAGATCACTGTAACAGAGTTTTGGAAGCTGGGTCTCTGCCTCAGCTGTCAGAAGAAGCTGGGCTTGCAGTTGAGCAAATAATTTTTTTGTGGTTCACATCTAATCTAACTAGCATTTTTATTTTGACCACTGTGAAATAAGGCAGGAACAGCCCTTCTGACTGATGTCTTGCACAGGACAAACCATTTTCCTGCTTCAGGGTCCATGGTTTTGGTTTTCATTGTTCTATGATAGCAATTCCCACTGACTTCAGCACAAATCATGCATGAAAACTGAAGAATTAATCCCAAGAGGAAGTATTTTAAAAGCTACATTTTATTTTGGAGGCAATTCCTAGGTACAAGAAAATCACTGGTGCCTGATCAACAAGTAAAGTGCCTTAAATGCTTCAAGACATCATACATACATATGTATGATAAATAAGTTGAAAATGAAGAATGAAAGTACATGTCAGTGCTCTGTAGAAAAAAAAAACCTTTACAAGGATGTTACAAACTTCAGTCCAGAAAATGTAGTGGAGATCAGCAACTACAGCCTCCTGTTCCATCAGCTGTTCTCTATATTGCTATTACAAGGGGTTCTCCAACATCTCCACCTGCTGTTTGGTTGATCCCAAACCAGAAATTATTTTAGTACTCTAAGCATGTGAACATTAATTGAACACATGATACTGCTTTCAGGAGTACACAGATTCAGCAACAAGAGTTAAAAAGTAAATGAAAGTAAACCAGGTCTCCAAAACCTCTGGGTCTATCCTGCTCCAACCCATAACTCTAAAGCTGTACAATCCTCATGACAGGCAATAACCATATGATTAGTAGTTGTGATCTCTCAGTTAACAAATATCGATTTTAAAGATCTATTAGCTTAGTATTCATTGGGGGTTTATTGCTTAATTCCATCTTCCCCTTCATTTTTTGCCCTGAAGTAACCAGATTTGTCTCATTTTCATGCCTCTGTGTCTCAGAAAACATCTCTGAATCCTACACAGAAAAAGTTGGCAAAGATTTTAAATAAGGGGAGGGAAACACCCAAACAATGACAACCATACCTGCTCAGACCACAAATCTAAGGACAATCTCATAGCTGTAGGACTCTCACCTCACATGAAGTCTTCCACATATAACTAATCTCCAAAGACATTTTCTGAAAACCTTAGCAACTGGACAGACGTCCCTTAATAACTGTCTTGGAACCAAGAGTTTCATTCCAGACCCATATGAGTCAAACCATCAGCATAGCCAGGCTTCCAGGACGGGCAACCATTCCCGGTTCACTGCTGTGGATGATGCCTCATTTTACCGGCGTGCCTTGGGTCACGGCCTTTATCACTCTGATGCACGGCACACTGCATATCTAAGTACCCTTTTACCAGAGTGGCTTTGCCTTGTGAGCAAAGGCCAGAGGACACGTTAGAAACGTCATGGCTTCTCTAGAGCAGATATGCCCCTTCTTTTTCTGCTGCTGACAGGTTGCGTTAGCAAGGTTGGCATTGCCTGAGTTGAGAACACCAGCCAAAACCTCTACATGCAGTAGCTTTAGGGCTACCCTACTCCTTCCCATAATACTTTGCCATAGCCTGTGTCAAGGAAGCAAGTGGCATCCCTGCAAACCTTCTGGCAGCCACAGGCTACAAAGCATTTCAAGAACAAGAGGGTAAAAATCTCCCAACATAAGCCCTTCATACACATATGATGTCCCACTGTGCCTCTGTCTCCGTGCCAGTTCTATACTGAGTTCTACTGCCGGTTCTGCACTAGCTCCTGCAGTCCCAGTACCACAGCTCCTTTGTGCAACAGCTGAAGGGTTTGGAGGACACAATTTTTCTCAACAATTTCATAGCAGGAATTATGTAACAGTCATCAGTATACCATAGTCGTGAGAGTTTCTTCAATACAGCCAAGACCGACCACCTGACGATACAGACAGTTGAAACGTTTGCTCTGGTCCACTAATGTCAGAACAGAATGATGATCTGTGGTTTAGAAAGGAACCTGGTTTTGACTGGTTTTATCAAACTAACAGATTCACTTGTACAACTCACAAAATTCATCCTATATCCCAAGAAAAACAGCACATTTAGAAGCAGTCTCTATTTTCATCAAAAAAGGAAATTGATGCACGAAAGGGCTAAGGCTGTGCCAGGAATTAGCCTGGAGCCACTGCAGGCCCTTCAGCACCCACTGCAGCAGGTACCCCATGAAAAAGACTGCAAAGGAGAACTGTAATAATTAAGGAAGACAAGGACAGCTTCCACTGGTGTTAGAAAGCGTGTGTCCATTATCCACGTTACACTAACAGATCAGGAGATGAACTCAGGAAAACCTGCCTACCAAGCAACTCAGACAAACTTACCATGTTCCACGTGCATGGGACATTAATTTAATAGGTAATAAACTACAGTAAATTAAATACATAGTTTTCTTATTACTAGGTTTGCACTAAAGCATTACCCTCCCCATCACTATCAGCGTGAGGACATCTATCATTATTTAGTAGTAGCACAGCCTGCCTCAATGAAAAGGCAAACAGAAGCCAAAAGGTACATCTCTCATTTAATGGGAAGACTTACTGCTGTGGGAGGAACAGGACGCTTGAGATGCAGAAGTGATTAGACTGCCAAGAAGGTACCAGTGGGAATGGAAACAGCACTAGTAGGCAGGCACTGCTCCCATTGCCAACAAATGCTGTTTATGGAGTGGAGCTTCCTTTCAGGGAGTTCTGGTAAAATGGTTTTCCACTGGGAAATGGGATGACAGAATTTGCTCATCTTAAATACACTGAATAGTCATTAAATGGCACAATTGTTTCTGGTGACCTAGACCAGACTGGAACCAGTGTCCTGTAAACAAACTGATCTGTGCCACTTCACCAACCTCCAGAAATATCAATCATTCCTTACAAAGACATCACAAAATAAGGAGGAATTTAAGTGACAAAGCAGTGAGAAATGGACAGCACAGCAATTCAGACATTAGATGGCACAAGACAATAGAGACACTCAGGCTTTTCCAAATAGCTCTGCAAACGAAATTAATTTTTATCTAGGGTACATTTGCTATGAACTTGAGCAGCCACTTGCTGTTCTGCCTCGTTTGACTGCAATGTTCAACCAGACATACAAATCTGCCCAGGGACTACAGTGAACCGCCTCCCTACCTGTGATCTTCCAGAGGAACAGGTAGAAAATACACACACATACACACCGAGTCACAAACAGAGGTTCTGTGCATTGTAATGAAGATCAAGGACACCCTGATTACAGCAGCAAAGTGATAGCGAACATCTGTTAATGTGAGAGAAGGTACTTCAAAGAATGAGGACAGCTGGACTTCACATAAAATGAAATCGCTAAGTGCTTATGCATGAGGCTGCAAGTGGGGCACACGGGCTCCCAATAGCTGGACCAGAAATGGATCCACCCCGCCATGGACAAGGTGACTCCGCAGGGAGAGTGGCACAAGCCCTTCTCGCATCAGGCCTGTAAACCCCCAGCTGCTCTGCTCTACCCAGGGCAGCACTCCCTGGGGCATCAGAGCCCAGCTGGACAGTGTTTAAATTTTCTGTGCTGTAAGCTTGGTGTCCTCCCCTCCTTCTTCTCCACTTATGAAAAACTGTTCAGCCCAGGGATCAGCTGCATTTCTGTATTTGACACTGTATGTAGCTGGAAACTGCAATTCACACCTTCCTCTGTGCCCTTGCAAGCCTGAAAAAGATCTGGATTTTCTGATAGGTTAAAAACTATTTTCACTTCAGTGCAGCACTAACGAAATCATTCATAACTATACTGCTAAATCCTTTTCTTTCAGAAATATAGGGGGAAAAAACCCAAAAACCCTAAGGCAGACCAGACCTCAACATTTACATTTCATAAAAAAAATTCAGTCTGATTTTGGAATTTGGCTTTGTTGTCAGTCAGAAAATAAAATTTAAAAATAAAACCAATTTCTGTCTCTAACATTGCTGTTGATGATGTTTTCAAAATATTTTGTCTCAGAAGGGGCAAAACAAATACTAATTTTTCAGTGTTTCCTGTAAAAGTATAATAAATCTAAACTCTGTGTGCTTTCATGAATCAACCTTATTGAGGATGAACAGGTAGAGGAAGGGAGTTGTGAGATGAAAAAAACGGTGTGGGGAATTGCAAAAGATATTGGAAATCAGACAAAATTACTAAGAATTAAACACCCCCATTTAACTCCACTTTTTCTAGCAACTTTAGATCAAACATTTAATCAAGTGACAATTTCACACTGAAAAGAAACGGCTTTGTCAAAACCACTTTTTTGAGTTTTCTAAACAATTCTCTGAAAGCCTGTTATTTTGACGATGTCAAAACAAAATTGTTTTCTCAAGCACGGGAGAAAAATTTTAAAAATCAGCATTTTTTCACCTCACAAATACCAACAATTTACCTGCTTTCAGGAAATGTTTTGATTTCAATGAAAATATACTATGGAAAAGTCTAGGCCACCTTTAGTTGAAACTCTAAAATGTGCTGTTTGCACATGCTATGCAGCTAGAAGAGCGCAGTCAGCTCCCACCCCGGCCATCCTCCCTGACACACTATGGAAGCAAGTGTAACTCTGCACAACTGAGCTAGTTATCCACCTTCTCTGGGGCTGCTCATGGCACTGCTGTTGAGGCCAGCTGTTACTCGTGCACAAAACAACGCTGATTTCTCTAAAATCTTCCCCTTTTGTCTTAAATATTCATCCTGGGGGGGGGGGGTGGGTGAGAAAAAAAAGTATCTAACCGATCCTTACTCCACAGAAGATATAATGCTTTTTTTATTTAAGCCATTTTTTGTCAAACTGCAAGATGTTTTGTACATGGCAGTTCTGCACGCCTTCAAACACAGAAAAAAGCTGAAGCGGACTTACAGCGAGGGGAGAAGGAAAAAGAATTACACGTACTGAAAATAAGTCATTGATAAGAAGCCCCCGGAGCACTTGCAATTTTAAAGCAGGATGGAGTCAGATGGAAAAAAAACCCTGGCAAAGTTTGCTCTGCAAAAGGGCAACCCCCAGCATGCTTGCTGAGGCTGTCAGCGCTCCCTGGCCTGTGCACTCCGGCACAGCCGGCAGCTTGGGCTGGAGCGCGTGGCTGAGCCGCCGTGTTTGCCAGGAGGTTGCAGGGAGCTACCCTGCTCAGCACAGCCTTCCCTCGCACCGAGATACAGCTAACAGGGACGTGCTACAAACTGCACTACCAAGTCTTTTGTCTGGTTGCTCTCCTTCAGAGCAACTGTGGCTGCCTCCTCATTCCAGCTCAGGAGCTTGAAGTGATTATAACTTCCTCTAGAAACTTAGCTCTCTGACTTTCTGATTTTTAACACCCAAATGGAACACAAATTCATATTATAAGAGTAGCAGAGATTAAATAAGGCAGAATTCATTAATGTGCCAAAAATATGTGCCAATGTGTCTCCAACTAGTTAAAAGACAAATACACAGATTGATTTTTTTTTTCCTCCCAGTACATCCCACATTGCCTATTTCCTAAAACCTTCTGTCAAATGCATAATCGACTGCTATGTCTTCAAAAATAGCACTTTTTATAATCATTCATCTAGATATTTGGGAGTAGATGTTGCACTGTCTGTCATGCCCATGCAAGACTGGGGCACGGAAAGCATGGGCATCTCTGCTGACAGTGCGGGCAGGCACCTTGTGCTATCACACCCTGAGTGGGACAGGGCAGCGGGTGGGAAAAGCCTGCTGAGGGGACATGGCAGAAAGGGCAATGCAAGGCTGCCAAAGGCTATGCTGGCTGCAGAGTGGGCATCTGCAGCCTCCAGTTCCCCATTTCTCCGCTGGTGGGGAACCAAGTCACATGTCTTCTCAGGTCTGTGCCCTTATAAGCAACTCCCCAGAAGCCCTGGAGGGTGACAGGGCAGATACAAAGGAAAAGCATCCCACTTAGAATGACTTCTTTCCCAGAGGAGAAACCAAACAGAAGCAACTTTTCTTTATAGCTGCCAAAAGAGCATACTAACTTTCCTGCCGAATATTTTAACACACTATTTCACAAATCCAGTCAGGTTGTCATTACCAGACAAGGTTTCTCTGAATTGACAATCAGTACAGTACTATCCATCTTATAGCCAGTAAAACAATCCCATCTCTAAGGAAAAAACTGTTTTCAATTTTGCGCAGAAAAAAACCAACCCACACTAGCCTGTTTTACTTGTGAGCTGAGTAAAACAGAAATTACTCCTGTGCAAAGGGACCCACAGGAAGGCAGATCTAGAACAGGACCTCCCAGTACTCTTTTTACACCGTTTGGACAAGCCTAGCCTTGTCTTCCCCTGGGTACCGCTGCTTCCCAAAACTATCACCGCATGTTGTCTCTGAGACGGCAGACTCTGCTGATGCCTAAGCTGAGAGGTGATTTCCTACTCTGCTCTGTTGCACAGCATCCCCCCCGTCTTCTGGCAAGAAGACCTGACTCCAGCTCTTCAGAGAAGACACACTTCTGGACTGCACATTTTTACGCAAAACTGGCAAAGCTGCGTTTAACAACTACCTGCAAAGCAGAAGGGCCAGAAACGCAGAGAGACAACCCCAAGTAAGGTGAGCAGAAAACTCCTCCTAGTACAGTAGCTAGCAACCAGCAGTGATTTCTCTTCTGTAGTGCTGCAAGAATTTACTGTAGATTTTATACTGCTACCTCGGGGGAGCTGCTTATTGTATCTCATTTTCATTTTTACATTGAAAATGTGGATTGTAAAATTTACTGCATCATACGTGGAGTTTAAACTCACAGCCATTAGGCTCTTACAACTCTACTAATGCCACTTTTATAGGCGTTGGCCACAATCCTAGTTTACCATTTCATCAAAGAAACAGATGCAGCTCCCATAGTGACCAAGATTTGTGATTTAAATAAACAGGGCTTGGGAAATCTCCCAATGAGTTTTCTTCTCAAAAAAAAAAAAAAAAAAAAGAACAACAGTTAACAAAATGAGATCTTTCCAAAAAGGATTGGTAGGAACAATACCGCTAAAGCATAAATTACAAGGTGGTAGGAAGCAGGAAAAAATGGTTCCCACATGTTTTTAAGCAGCATCAAAGAAACACTTAGCTGAAAACAAAATAAATACATTGAAGGACAGAAAGATGACCTCGTGATTTCTTGAGTTTGGCTTACTAACACTGAGAGCAACTATAGAGCACTATTAAGGAGGTTTTGCATGTCTATGCTCAGAGATGAGGGCAAAATAATCATGACCCAGGGTCTGTTGGTCCTGTGGCACAAGACAGGTTGGTTTAATCCCTTTCCAAGCCGTAATCAGGCTAAGCCAGCTGGGGTCTGTCCACTGCCTCTTGACTTCACCCTGTTCACCTGCTGTTGGACACATGAGAGAAAGGAGACGTGTCAGCACATGGCAACCTGCCTTTGCTGGAGCTGGCTGCAAGGATCGTTTCAGGCCCTGCCTTGAGGTGCAGAGAATAGCCACCAAAAATGTCTCTTTTGGCAGAATTTTACTACAAAAGGGGAGGTGTGAAATGAAGTTGAGATGTTACCATGGTCCAGCTTTGTGTTCTAGCCCTCCCATGGTCCACACCAAGCATTTCCTGCAAATCCTCATCCCTGAAGCATCAAGGTCCTTTCCATTCCCACAGCACTTCCTCTGTGCCCAGTGTCAGTGATGGGGAATGGGAACCTCTCCCAGCTTGCTTATATTTGGAAGCAATTCTGTTTATTTTTCTCTCCTAAGTAGCCTACCTGCCATCAGCTAGGATTGACTGTCTGGGGGAATGGGCAGGCAGTATTAATGAGCTCTAGGCTGCAAATCCTCATGATCTCTAGTGACAGTGAAAGGGAGAAATTTGTTTCAAGGAGAAATTCTAAAGCACAAAAGAAAGCATATTTGAATCACCAAATCCATCAAAATAGAAGGATAAGTTGTCAGATCTACCAGTGGAGATGAAAATGTCTCACAAGTTAGCTTTACAGGCAGGAAGAGCGCAGAGGTGCCAAGAGATAATTAAGCTTACTTGATCTTTAAATGAATGAGTGTAGGAAGTAAGACCATGAGCATACTCTTGAAAACCACATAGGCATATACTGTTAAGTGATGCCATATAACCCCACACAGCCCTAAAATGCAAATAGTGTCATCGGAAAAGAGCAGAATCTAGTGCCACGTTGGAGCACAACTCTACTTCCAGTATGAATAAACAGGTCTGAACCACACTGCTTGCAGCACCCCTGCCTAAGAAAAAGAGCAATGAAGCAGCTGCAGACTCCTGAAAGAAGAGATTAAGAAAGGAAAAGAACAAATGCTTGGGCAACATCAAAGCCCAAGGCACAGCTTCAGTTCCAAATGCCACGTACAGTCAGGCAGCTGTGGCCGAGCTTGAGCACTCATTTCCTATTAGGGCTGCAGCCACACAATCTATTTACCTGTTCGGGCTGCATCTCCCTTTCCCTTGCACACAAGTGATAGGAAAGGAGCTGAACATCTTTTCCTTTTCTTTCATCCTTACAACAGAGTTCTACATCCAATCCCTGGCACAGGCATCTCCTTCCCAGGAGGGTTTTGGCAGAAAGAGCACAGCCTCCCAACCTGGCCACTCTGGGCTGGGTTTGGACAGTGCCTCATAGGCTTCTCCTGATGGAATCATGCTGCCTCACACCTCAGCTAGAGAGCAACAGGCTCCTGTGGGATACACCTGTATAGATTGGGTTTCTTTAGCCACCAAGCACAGCACAGCCTTTTGGCTCCCCTCAGAGTTGACCTGGCAGCATTTTACCTTGCCTGTAGGCAAGAAAGAAGGATAACACTATGCAGCTATAGGAAAGAGTGATAAAAATGAATAAGCCATTGTTTCCACCACTGTTACTTTCTCTGGAGCTGCACCAGCGCTAGAACAAAGATGAAAAACTGTCCAAGTTTTAAACAAAAGCCTGAGAAACAACTGGGGCCAGCAGTCCAGGAGCAGCTGCCAGTGGAGGAAAATGCTTGGCTTGGAGTCGAGAGCTATGACCCTGCAGTTAAGGTGAGCTCACGATGCAGTACAAGGCCACTGCTCCTCTGGGCAGCAGGGAAGGCAGCACCATGAGAGGGAAACACATGAAGAAGAAAGAAGATGCCTTGTGCTGAGAAGAGAGAGACTTGAGCCTCAGAGAATGAGAGAGATCTTTCTGCCAGTGCATTGTCCATTTCCCAGCTGAAATTGGGAATCCACTTTCAACAGCCAACACACGAGCAACCTATAACTCTGTTCAAAGCCCTTTCTTCCTAAGGGTAAGAGACGCACAGCAGAAAGGCAGGAGGTCTCTGCCCCAGGAAGAGCTGCTCCAGGCCTGGCCCACCCATCCCAGCAGCACCAGGCTTCATCTCCTGCCCAGTGAGTGTGGAGAGCAGTGACCCCACTCTGGTGCACTCTGAGGTAGGTCCTGTCAATTCTCAGTGCTTACAAGGCTGCAAACCAGTTACAAAGAAAACGTTTCATGAGAGACGTCAGAAGGGCTGTGATTACACTCCTGCCTTGAGGACACTGTCAGATTCTTAGTCAAAAAGTAATAAATGAGCTTTTTAGTATGTACCTTTTCTTTGAAAGAGGAGGGAGAGAAAGTAAAACAGCAAAGAATTAGGAGGGGGTTCTCTCATCAAAGCTAACAAGACCAGTAAAGCATTTCAACATTTTCACCTAAAAAAATTCCTAGTTTTCCCTTCCTCCTGCTTTGGGCAAAAAAATGTTTTCATGGGAAATTGTTGAGTTTACAAAAAAGTTGCAAAAAAAGTGCAAACATACTGATACTCAGGTTGATCCTGGCAGAGACTGCTGGTGTGATGTTCTGGGTGTTCCCAGCCCTCCTTTCTAACCAGTATCTGCCGCGTCCCTGAATCACCATGTTTTGTCCATTGATGTCTCTCCTCAGATCTCACTTTTGGTGTCTTTTGGATCCTCTGATTCACACCACTGCTGCTACCTCTTTCTTTGCTGACACTGTCCCAGTAATAGACCTCCTGAGGAGGAGTAGACACATTCAACTGCAGAAGATAAGGCTGTCCCTTGCCCGCGAAAGTAATTTGACAGATCTTGACCTTTCCTGTGCTGTCAAAAGCAGCATGCCTTGATTATGGCAACAGTTCTGAGACCCAGGAGCCAAAAAAACAGAAGCAGTTTCTGCTTCTGGTATGTGATGATGGGTAGACTGACAGAATGTATTCAAAAGTGGAAGAAACCCCTCTATTTCCACCCAGACAATTTTCTTCTGCATCTGTTTTTCTGCATAATTGATGTTGTTATTGGTTTGCTTTGGGTTTGGGTGGGTGGTTGGGGCTTTTTTTTTTGACAGCTTTTTCCGTTTTATTTGGTTCGTTCCCGCCCCCCTCAAACACCCTAGTGTAGTTCTCCTGTTTGATGCAGGAAAACAAGCCCCTAACACGGTTGAATCACTAGGCACAGGGGATCTGTCAAACACAGTCATTCATATGCCGTGTCCTCCACTAAGTGAGCCATTAAGGGGTCATCGAAGGTGCTGGAATGTGTGTTTAAGGCAAACAGCAAGGCACGCGCGAATGCCTCTCACCCCTGTACACCAGGCAGCTCAGGGAATTTCCCTCCAGCAACTCCTCTCGCCACAGGATGCTCAGTAGCCAGGAAACCCTCAAAAGGGCATCCCTCACACAGAGGAACTCCTCCAGATGCCATTGCTAACCCAGGGAGGAGGTAGTGCCCCATCCCTAAGGGCAGAGGAATGCGAGCTTAGCAAGGAAGCTGAGGACTCCAGGACTAGGGTGGGAGGCAGGTGAGATACAGCAAGTTTTTTCAAGAACGACTATTGGGAAATTCCATGAGCTACAAAAAAGGAAGGATTTGTCCTAAACATTTCAGTAAAAAGCTACTATATGCTAGAAATGTTCCTGAGAAGAACAAGGAAATTTTTTTAAAGTTTAATCCAGGCACTCTGAACACGGGAGAAATTAATGACCCCGTAATATTGTCACCCAGAGTGGTGAGCAAAAGGTCTCAGACCTTCCCAGTAGTTCATCTCCCTTCCCCTGAGTATAAACAGTCTCTTTGCATTATATCACACGAAAACAGTCCAGGGAGTACTCTTAGCTGTAAGTAGTTTACTTATCTGTGATAATTTGTAGTAAGGGTCACCAACAGATTTCCTGGGATTTTTCTCCTATGCAATTCAATTTACAAGTACAGCTTCTATTTGTGAGTCGTCTGAAGCTGGAGCATTACCCAGATGTGTCTGCCAAACAGTTTAAGGAAAGAATCTTTGACCCATAGGATGCTGTCTGATGGTGACAGCTCTTGCTATGCAGCACCGAAGAGCAGTCGGGTGGTTCTGATGGCTTCTGCTGGCACACTTGAACAGTTCCTGCTCTACCTGGGCTCCAGAGACAGGGATTTGGGGCTTCTTATTTTAAAGAGATAAATAAGAATTATGAAGTTGAACCAGCGTTATCTAATGCGTATGAAGTCACAAGCAGGTTGGAGGATTTCTAAATTTTCAGATTTTGAGTAGCTGTTCAAAACCTTGCAATCCCTACAAAACCCCAAATAAACTTATAAATACAGCAGAAATTGAATTCTAGTTGTTGGAGGTTTTTTAATTCAATCTAAGCTCCTTCAGAAATCCATAATCTTATGGACAGACAAATTCTATGTTTACCTATATACACACATATGAGTATAGACGTATGAACACTACTATGAAGTACACCAACCTGAGTGACACACTGGAGATCTTGTGTGTTGAAACATCCTAGAAATTTCAAAAAATTATAGCTGACAATCTCCTAACTCAATAAAGACCAAATCTAGCAAGAGGGAATTCTATACCACATCTCATTTTGACCGATAAAGAAGAACTGATCGCAGAACTGAAAATTAGTGGTAGCTTATGTACAAGTGATTGTGACTTGATTGCATTTATATGCAAACAGAATAAAATCCAAACTCGTAAATAATACACATAGCAATTTAAAAAGAGAGATTTACAAAGCTGAAAACAATTGTGGACCAAATCAGTTAGGAAAACGAATTTAAATATGAAAACATGAATGATAACTTGGAGCTACTTAAGAACTTATTACTGGATGCTCAAAAGCCACAATCAACAAAAAAGGGCCACACTGGTTAGGAACTCAACCTGGCTCAGGGGAAGTCAGAGCCACCAGGATAAACGAAACACAAGCACACACCAAAATATAAATCTAAAAGAAAGGCAGATAGTAATAAATACAAATAAAAACAGAAAATTGATAAATATACAAGAGAAAATACAAGGAGAACCATAAAGAGGTCTTGGTGTATTGCAAACAAACATTAAACATCACTATCTGGGAGCAATAAGCAAACTTGTCAAAATTAACACAGAAAATACTCAATTGGCAAATACATATTTAAATTTCATACTGGGGGGACAAAAGTCAAACAGCTGCTAAGGTTAAATTTTTTAAATCAAGTTGATCTCAGAAATTCTCTCTCATTAATTTTTAAAGTAAATATTAGGGCTCTCTGAATAACTAAATCTGATTTTTCAAGACCATTCTGGATATTGAGAGAGAACCAGGTTAATTAAGCAAAACTAATGCCAAGACAATGCTTTGGGAAGAGAAATGGAATGGCCCAAGCAAACACTAACTTACACAAAAAGAACCACCCCAGGTAGAATAATGGAAGAGCCGATACAGGATTCAATCAATTAAAAATTAAAGGAAGGTAATATAACTAATACTGAGCAGCAAAGGTTTATGGAAAACAGAGCACCTCAAACTAATTTGACATCTTTTCTCTAAATAAAATTAGTGTTGCCAATAAATGTAATAGTACTGAGGTAATAGATATCTATTTCTACAAAGGCAGTGGACTGCATGACAGTTTGATTAAAATACTAGCACAAAAAAAAAGTCCGCTTGGCAAATATTAATGCTTTAAGAATGATGAGCTGACAAATTACAATACATGGAAAAGAAGATCTCACTGAGCAGATGTGCCCCTTGCAGCATCCCAGCTTTTAACCCCACGCTATGCTTTTCAGTGACCTGGGAGAAAACCTACCATTACTGATAAAGGAGGTTGATGATACAAATGAAAGAGTGGTAAATAAGACAGAGACAGACTAACCTGGGTTGCTTTGTAAGTGGAGTGCAAATACCAACAAACAGGTGAGTTGTACTTTCTGGGCATGGGGAGAAGGCTATCTTCGACTCCAAGAGACTTACAGCATCTTGGCAGACAGTCACCTACATGGGAACTCTCACAATGAGGATGCAGACAGAAGGATAAACATCCCCCTCTATTCAGAAACCGTGGCATTGCCAGGAGAAGCAGGAACCTTGAGGTACCCACGGTTTTGCTGCAGCTGTAGCTGCTATTGGATTGCTGAGTGCTACCTGGTGTCCTGACTGAAGGTGCTGAGGAAATGAAACAGCTTTGCAGGAGCGTTATAAAAATGACCAAAAAGATTTGGAAAGTGTGAAATAGAAACAAATTCCTAATTGATGCAGTTAGGCAACAGCAAACAGAAAGGAATTAAGATGTGACTGTGTTTCTTGACGGTCTATCCCTCAAAGATCAGCTTTAATTCATCTGTAATTAATTCAGAGCAAATCACAGTAGATCACAGCAAGCATGTCCTCATACTGAACTGGAGTTGCAGGCATACCAGGAGTTGGGATTTGGTGGATTCCATGATGCTATCAAATATCTTGTGTGTCTACAAACCAGAGCAAAGCATGCCATCCACACACACACAGATTCAGATGCCCAAAACACTTTCCTTTAAAGCTGCTGGTTTAGGGCTGTCCCTTCTGCATGCATTCTCAGGTGAGCATTGTCCTTCCTGAAGAGAAAGGTAGCCTCACCAGCAGTGACATAAGAAAGACCAGTTGTGCCCACTCACCAAAGCTCCTTGTTCTGAAGCGGCAGGTGATGGACAGCAAGGAATTGCCTTTTCTGACAGGGGCCCAGCTGGGGATTCCAGCTCTAACTCCATGCCATCACGAGTATTTTCTTTGCACATAGATTGCAATTCTGTTAATAACTCGGGGTTTGCAGTCCTATGTATGCCACGCTGAATGAGCCAAACTCAGCTTGGGAGTGCTCCAGAGAACCTGAAGGAGTTGTACCAGACTATCACAGCTTACTTTAAAGCTGCCAATACCATGAAAGTACTCCTGTTAGCTTTGCAGCTAGTTTAGGCTTTATTTAAAATATTAACTAGTGTCTTCACATTCCAAGTTTGACTTGGCTTTGCTCAACATCATAAACATAGGCGTTAATCTCCCGAGTCTCCCTGCCTCAGTAGCATTAACTCTGTGTTTGAAATGACACTGAAACAAAGTCCCCCCAGGTGTCCAAGCTGTAGGTGAGTCATTGGAAAGGGTAGCAGATAACCCCTGTGTCCTGGACAACATCCCCTCTCAGCAAGCAGTCTCTGATGTCCAAGGTCGTACAAGACACAACCAAGTGCAAGTTGCAAACTACCACGTTTGCCTGCACAGCTGTTGCATTTGCACGTACTTAACACCTTGCTTTCTGAACAGACAGGAGGTGCTGAAAAGGAACCAGCAGAAAACAAAGATTTATTGCCCTGCACAGTGAACGCAGCTTACAGGCCTCAACATGAGTTGTATTGAGACTACAGTCCAGCTGTAACACACAGACACACACCCTCCACCTCCAGTGATTTTTTTAAAAATACATTAAAATTTTCCAATTACATTTTCCTTTGAATAGACAAACTGTTGATACAGTTTGATTTCATGCAAGTCCAGATGCAAAGAGGAGCAGAACTTAGCCCAGGTTATATTCACCATGAAGACAAGAAAAAGGAAAGGCCATTCAAAAAATTCTGTTATTTACTCATACCCTCCTCCCTGGGGATCAGAGGCAGATTTCATGCAGACATTTAGACATTTTTTCTTCTTCTGTGAGAAAATTAGATGGTTTAATTTAAGAACCCTTGCTGCATTCAAAGGCAGGTACAAGTCTAGCAACGGCAGTGTTAATACCTAAGTAGGTCAGTCTTCTGTGTGGTCCTCAAGGGTTTCATCACAGGAGTAGTCCATTGATATTAATGGGAGGTGCTCCTCCCCAATCCCCACACACCACAATGACAATTCAGCTCAGCATGGTAATTAATGCTGCTTCTGAGACGGCTTCGAGTCAAACGATTCTCTCTTTCATGATGCTTGGAAAACATAGTTGTGGGACAAAGTGGCAAAAGCACAGACCTAAGATGAGCAGACCAAGCCCATCCCAACAGTTGTTTTTTGTGTAACACAATACATGTACATTGATCCCCTGTAGATAGATCTGTGTCTACAGAGACGTGGCTAGACAGGTGCCTGGTGACCTGGCCTGACCTAGTCTAGCTCTGGACTGGAAGCTGAACAGCCCTCCCAAGGGAGTGTCACAGGGTGCAGGAGCACCCAGGGCCCACAGAAAAAAGCTGACTCTCATCCAGCCAGCTCCAAGTCAGCACCAGGGCCACCTCTACACACAGGCATTTGTTGCAGTTGCTTAGGATGGTTAACTGAGCTGGACTTCTCCAAAAATAACATTCCCTCCGTTCCCTCAACCCTCACTTTTTTCCTCATCCAAAGACATTACTTGTGAGTACAAATGGCAAAGACCTTAATAAAATACTAACTAAATCGCATAATTATTTTTTAAATACAGGCACACATTCTTCATTACCAAACTTTAGCGCTGATTCCTCAGTTTCCTAGTTCCTATTAAATGCATTATCTGGGATACAGCTTTGGCATAATTCCTATTAAAGACAGCAATGTTTTTTCCTGAGTGTGAAATAAAATCTTGACATCAATCTTTCAAATATTTTCTACAAGGAGAAATTATAAAGTAGAGAACAGCTACTGGGATTATGAAAGCCATGACTGAAGGTCCTTAAGGAAGAAGAATTGATCCAGAAAAGGTCTTGATCCAAGAAACAGTTTTAATCACTTTGCACAATCTCAGAGACTGAGGCACGCTATACTGACCTGTAACACTGCCACCATCTTGTCAAAATATTTTCAAACTGGATCAAGCTGGAGCATGCTATTTTACAGTGATACCACATATTTCTTCCCTCCAAAGGAATACAGCAAACTGTATAGTATCTCTGAGACAGGCAAATCTTCTGACCTTTTTTTCTTTAGAATTCCTATCTTAGTGACCCAGGAATAAATGTATTTCTGAAATGTCAAATTTGTTTCCATGGTAACATGAAATGTCACTCCTGAAGATGATGTTCAATACAAATGTGAAGAGTTGAAGGCTACTTAACATGTTTTCAGTTGCACCTATTCAACAATGGCTGTTATACTTTAAAACTCAATAAAGAAATTAAAATATATTTATCAAAAGTTGATCTCTGGCAAAGTGACTTTTACACCTCACATTATTGCCTGCAACAACACTCACTAATGAGAAGCCCCTATAAGTACTTGCCTGCTGGTGGAGCATGGAAACATTTTCTATTATACTGACAGCCATTGCCAAGTTTTGTTCCCTAATTTCCCAAGGAAAAGGAGAGGTTTCATCTACCATTTCTACCCAAATCTCCTCTGCATGAATAGACTATGGGAGGTGAAGGAGGGGGCGGAGAGAAAGAAAAAAAAAAAAGATTACCAGGGCAGCTGAAAGGGGGAAATGGCTTTTTATGCATCCACAAGAAGAGAAGGAACATACTTACAGTGCAACCCACTCATATGTATAACATCTACTACACACAGAGTGCCTCTATGCATACACAGAGACATAAACCCAGTCAATCATGGATTAAGAGTCTTCCAGAAGATTTTGCGATTTACCTCATCTGCAACAAAAAGGCCTCCCATCAGGCCATTTACCTCCTGCAAAAAGGGCCAAAGGGACACTGAACGGTTGTGCATGAAGGCAGAAGAGGCAGCTGGGTCCACTGACACCAGGGCTGACCTCTGGCCTGATGTCTGACCTGTGCCAGAGCCTTTGCCAAGGACACCAAGAGCAGGTCTGCAGTGGAAAAGGGGAGCTCTGAAAGTATCAGAGGGCTTCGTTCCCTGCCCATGGTTGACTAAGGAGAAAACAAGCCCCTAGGAGGAAGACATGCTAGCCCTTCCTACTTCAGGAAGTGTGTCTGCACCACAGCTCTCAGGGGCTGTTCTAAAAGGTAAAAACAAGAAAAATTGTTGCCCAAAGTTAATAAATAATATATAAGCAATTAAGTCTCTTTTATGGATGCATAATAAAATATTAATCCATTTTTATTTTCATAAATTTTACAATTTACAAGTTGTTGTTGTTGTCTTAATTTTATGTTAACAAGGCATCCGAAGCTGACAAATTTGGTTTCAGGTAAAAAAACAATCAACTTCAAAAAAACTGAGAAGGAAAATGAGCAGGACTTCTCAGCTGAAGTCTCAAATATCACAGGTTCTTGCTGTTACTTCTTAAAAAGGAAAGAAGGAAAGAGCTAGTCCTCTTTGCTAAAAAAATAATTTTCAAATATCAGTTTTATTTCAAGAGCATTATTAAAGACTAACTGCATTCATCCTGTCCATTCTGATAGACATTCAGGCCAGGTACATGGTCTGCCATATGTAAATACATCCACTGTGTAACTAATAAAAAAAAATTAAAAAAAAAATAAAAAAGAAAAGCACAATTGTGAATAAGCAGTAGAGATTACTGTCTTAAAGAACTGGAAAACTGGGCTTTGCTTCCATCCCTACAAGATCCTAGGTAGTTAAGGTAGATGCTCTAAAGGGAAAATTTAAGAACATTTAGATTTATAACATTTAGGGCTACGCATACAGAAGTATAAGTGGTGAACATACTCACAGCCACCCAGGATGCTGAGGAAAAAGGCCACGGCATTTAACTTTGGTCTTGTTATTACCTTAACACCAGAGGCTGAGCTTACAGCCAGGCCTTTCTGAAAAGGTGCAAAGGAATCAAGGAGGGGTAAGAAATGAAGCAAATAAAGGCTTCAAAAGTAAGAGGAATATCCTAGAAATGTTACAGGGATAAAGGAACTAGAGATTTCTGGAAGACAACTATGGGTGTTTCTGTAGGGTTTAAGACACCAAATTTTTTTTATCTGATGTGATTATTGCAGAGCTACAGTACATAGACCAGGTTTATAAATACCAGAACATCTGGAGAAATGCAGTGCAAAATAGTGTGGTAAAGGGGCATCCGCCAGAGAAAGAGAGCAAAAGCAGTTACGAAATAGCTGTTCAACACCAACAGTTCTAGACGGTCCATTTGGGTGGACCCTTTATCTAAACACTGATCTCCTCATATGTGACCATTTAAAAGAATTTCATTTCTAAAACCTTGTTATTTTGGTGTTCTTCTATATTTCCAACATCTTAAAGCTTCACAGATTCCAAGCCAGTTCTGCTAGTGAGGAAATGGAGGAAGAAAATCCTGTGCATTAGAGTAAGATAACAGATGCCAGGCATCCCAACAGAACGTATTCGGGGTCACTTTGACTGTTCTAGCATGAGTTAAAATTAATGTCCCAAGAAATTTTTCTTAGGTAACTCAGTTACACAGCTCCAAATTTTGCCTCTTGGTTCAATTTAGGTAGTTCCACATTATGGTGTGGATGCAGCAGTGACAACAGCAAGAAATCTCCAAAGGCATTAATGCAATCCCCATCACAGCAGAAATACTGTTTCAGCACCATGCATCTTGATGACTGATTTCCTCTGAGCTTCACTGACCAGTGTCATTATAACAACAAAAATAGACTGTGGAAGTAAGATGAAGCCAGGGGAAATAGTTCATTAAAAAGTAAAAGCATGTGCTGTCATACACATACTTGTACGCCCTCAAAGCAGCCGGCTGTCTTGGAACAGAATAATTTTTCTAAATGCAATAAAAGGGACATATTATATTTTTCAGTGATAAAAGGCTCAAGGATGACTGAAACGGTCACTGGTTTCCAGAAATCCACGTCAACCATGGCAGCAGAGCCCTGTGGAGGATGAGAAGGCTCTCATCTACAAGGATTTTAGTGAGCAGTTTTGAGCTTGAGGGGAAACCCATTACACTTTCCTGAAGTCACTGGTACAGCAGGAACCAGCCTCCCTAGGCTTCTCCAGGAGAGGCTGGTAGCTACAAGGAAGCTCTTCACTGTGTTGGTATCTCAGCTGCAGCAGTTAATTTCAATTCCGAAGTTACACTTTACAAATGCTCTCACACAAGTCAAGCCCTTCTCCATCCTCCAAGCCATTCAGTGTGGGTACCTGAAGGGAGTATGGGTTGTATCATGTTTGAAGCCTTCCTAAGCCAAGAGACATAACCCAGAACAAACTCCCTGCTGGTCTGACGTATATTGGGTTTAATAACCCTGTAGTGATTTCCACGAGCTGCAGATTCCGAGGCAGCGCAGCCGACACTGAGCGGTACCTGCATCCTTTTAGAGAATTATCAGGACAAGCCGCTCTTTTATGGACAGACAGTTTTGCATGGCCAAACTGCAGTGTTATACATCTTGTTCACTTAGATAGTAAGTTCGGTCTCAGTTTATGAGTCTCAGCAGAGTCCCTGAGGACCAAAGTAACTGGCTGGAGGGGAGGATTGTTTATTGTGAAAGCCTGCTAATGCTTGCACGGCTGCTGCGAGGGACACAGCGCCCAAGGCTCTCAGCCTGGCACCTCTAGCAAGCACTGCAAGGAAGTTACCATCACACAAGGCAAACATCATTTCAGAACTTCCAGAAACCACAAACAGTGCTCCTTTATTTACTTATATTTAGAAAAACACCAAGTCAAATTCTTCTCTAACTTGTGTCTGTGCAGACAGACTACAGTCAGTGTTGTACAGGGTGAAAATCAGGTCAGAGTCTGACCTAAAGCCTTGCTGGGGAGCGGATGGCAGGTGACATCTCTACAGCTCAGAGGCACTTGGCAGATGGGGATAATTCTACTCTCCATCACACCATCACCTACTTCCTCCTCACAAATCCGTGAGAAGACTTCAGTTTTCTCATTCTCTTTCAGTTTTCTTCCACTTCAGTCACAGTCTTAACTTACTTCACAAGCTTATTTTAAAGAGGGGTACTGATGTTCTTGTTTAATTTGCCCTTGTTTTTGTCTCTTGCACAGGCCAGGACCTCAGATAAAAATCAGACTTGAGCCTTAGTGAGTAATATCCTGGTGCACTTCGTGAATAAATAAAAACAAGATCATTCAATAAATGCCACTCAATTTTGTTAAACTTCTTGCACATGTAGAAATGCCATTTAATCCTTCAGTAAGTGAAGTGACTCCAAAATAAGGAACCAAGTGCAATGAACACATTGCTTTAAAATAAAAATAATTAAAAGAAATTCCATTTTAAAAAAAATTATCCTAAGAGGAGAAAACCTCAAGCAAACAAGAAGGCTTAAGCCAACTATAATATGCAGAAACCTAATATCCCCAAAACTGAAAATAACTCCAAAATCCAATAATATAAAAATGCTTTATAAGGTTTTCCTTTCAAGTTGTGGTGGGTTCCAAAAAGGTTCTGCAATGCAGAACCAATGAAATAACACACAGACGTGGCTTTGCTTTGTCTTTGCGTCTTCACTCCAAGTGACAGCTTTCATTGTAAACTTTTGTTTAGAAACAACAGATAATATGATAAGGCTCTTCCAAAGGAGGTTATGAAAAAGACATTGAGCAATTGCTCTCCAACAATATTAGGACTAGCACAGAAAGAAATTGCTTTGATTAACAGCAAATGTCATCTTGATTATGATTAGCAAGAAAAAAACCCAGAAACTTAGCTCAGTACTTGAAGCTCTGTGGGAAGTTAAGGGACCTGTTTCCTTGGAGCTAACATGACAAAACTTCCTTCAAAAACAGACTAGGGATTCTTGGCATGGGCTCAGAGTGGGTGCAGCCACATGCTTTTCCTTAAATTTTGGTGATTCTTGCACCCCTTATCTGAGGAACACTATTGCATCCTGTCTTGGGAAAGATGCATTAATGGGAAATCCAGTCAGACTTATTTATCCAAGCTGCAGGCTTTTTAGTAACTTCTGCAGGTATCTGTAGGTCCCACAGGAACACCACTTACATTCACACGCTGCTCCCCAGCTATGTTTGTGCTTCCCCATCACCACACTGCTATCTCTGTCTCAATTCAATTATTAATTCTGTCATTTCCCAGCTTTGAAAGCCTTATTTTTCGACCCTAACACTTCCCTACCACATTTACAGAGTGTAAATGTCATTTGCAGTCACTCGCAACTTTACGATACGTTCTGAATCCAACACCTACTAGATGACTCCCTGCCAAAAGGCAATATTTTTGTATGTAAAATGTGATCAAAAAAACATTCAGCTATATAAATATATACATCCACAAGGCTTTTTTTAAGCAGCTTAGTGTGGAAAGAAGGAATTTGGCAAGAAAAGAGTCTTCAAATAAGAAGAACAGCCTCTGAGCATTTGTGGTGAAAACTGGGTTTGATTTGATCCAGTTCTAAATGTTTTAATATCACACATTGGGCATGCAGCGTTCACACTGTGCCATTTTGAAGTAATTTTCGGAGTCCTACCAAGCAAGGGCTGCTGCACAGCACATGCCTTAGTTGTGCAGTGAACACACATCTTTCTCCCCAAAAGCGATACTGAAGGCAGAAGTCTTTTCCTCCAGTGCACGCTGCAAACTGTGCAGCTGAAAACTTCATGCTCTCAGCAAAGGAAGAGGTTTTGGCATGTGTGTCCCAGAATTCAAGAAGAACAGTTAAAGTGGGAGGAGAAATGATCAAAGATGTGAGAGACACCAAGAGCTGCCTGTTGATCATTTTTTAAGTTTGAAGGAAGGTTGAGATGTGCCTCTCTCTGAAAGTTTCTCTCACTGAGAACACTGTAGTTACCAGTTTACAGTGCAGGAAGATACAGATGTTGCCTATAGCAAAACATACCTGAAGCTCCAACCCCAGGGCCACCATTTACCCACTAGGGGCAGAAGCAGCTTGAGCATTCCCTGTATCTGTGGGCGGCACGAGCCACAGAGCAGTGGCTCCCCAGGTGCAAGGGGCTCTGTCCCACACCAGCACCCCCTTCTTGGCCCTGCCAAAGGGAGGTGGGCAGCTCGTTGGGTGCATCTCCCATCAGGCCTGGTCCTCCCATGGGCAGCAGCACCTTCCATTCCCAAGTACCTGTTACTCAACGTACCTGTAAGCCCAAGAGCCAGAGTTCACCAGACAGCTCTGAGCCTAAACACCACACCATTTAACACCTGGAGGATGTATTCCTGCTTGTTAGCACTGAGCTTACACCCTTAACTGGGAGGGTCGGAAGTTTTCCTGGTTTTTCGAACAAACACCAGGGACATCAAGAAAACTAGCTTGGAGGATCCAAATATTTAGCAGAAGCTGGCATTCCTGACCACTACACCCAGGCTCGGGGCCCTTCTAACAAGCAGGGCCAAACAAGAAAAATTCTCTGCACCAATCAGTCACTCCAGAAAAGCTCCCACAGTCCTTCCTTGGACTGCCCCACCAGCTCTGACTGTGCTGCCAAGCAGGGAGCCCACAGAGCCTCTGGTTCACCACATCCTGCTCTCTGCAGCGTGTTCACAGCTGAATCCATGCTGCAGGTCCTAGGGGAATAAATAAGCTCAGGCAACAGAGGCAACATCACTGAACTTCCAGGGACTACATGTCTTGGCTTTCAAAGAAATGGTCCCTCTGTCTGTCTTTTTCTCTTTCCAGAAGAAATGCTTCCCAAAATGTTAAACTTTTCTGTGTTATTTTTTTTCCCCCGTAGTTAATGAAATTCTATTGTTTTCTTGTCAATTATTTGATCATTAAAACAAGGCTTGCATGACATGCAGGAAGCCCGGCAGGCCTGCAGAGGCTGCTGCACAGCACGGCAGTACAAGAGGCATGACTACAATAGGACAAGGACCTCGTCTCCAGCACCAACACAGGGGTGTCCAGCAAGGAGGACACCTCTGGGCAGGATGGCCAGAGCAGGGCCAGGGCAGGCTGAGAGGCTGCTCCACAGCAGCTGGTGGCTGGGGGATTGTCAGCACTACCAGGCGTGGCCACGGGCCAAGTCCACCCAAGGAAAGGCAGGCACAAAGGAAAGACCTCTATAAGCACAAGTTCAGTTTCTCCTCCCTGAAGTCTGAAGGGATAGTAGCAACCACATTATATTTTATTTCATTTCTGTTGCATGAGCTTTATTAAGCACCAGTTGATAAATCTTGTGGAGTTATGAGTTTAATCCTGCTCCTGCAGGAGCCTGAGGTAAAGGTGATGGACGTAAGGTAAAAGCTGCTTGGACAAGGGGCAGGGGCCCACAACAGGCCAAGTGCTGCACGCCAGGGCAAGCAGCCTTCAAGAGTGTGGAACAACATGGAAGATGGGGGGGGGGGGAAGAGATGTGTTATTAATCCCTTCTGCAAACGTAAGCCATGGAAATTTGCTGTCTGTTCAAAGTCAGTCTGTTGAACAGCTGGGAACTGATCTCTTATCTCAAGTGCCAGTCTAGTGCCTAAACCACAAAAGCGCTTTTTCCTCCACTCCTTCGACATGCAAATGGCGTATAATTGTATAGGCATGCTTACCATAAACAACTAGCAGGACTTGGCATCGTGCTAATGGGATTTTTATTAGCCAAATATTTCTTTGGTAACCAGGTCAAACAATCACGTTCTCTTTTGTTTCCTGTTATGAAATGAAACTGAAAAAATATGCCACTTAAAAAAATAAAATAAGAAGAAGCCCAACCAGTTCTTTTTTCATAAAGAAAACAATATGCTTAATGCAGAATAAACCACATTTTATGAAAAGAGGTCATCTTTGGGGGGAGGGAGAGAAACAATTGAAAAGAAAAAATGTAGCACAAGAGGGAATTATGAATCTTTTTTTTTTCTTATGGAAAGTATTTACATGTTTATTTTAAGCCTAACATAAATGTAAATATTTTAAACAAACAAAAACACACCAGGGTAACAATAGAGTATTGTTTTTTTTATGTTGAATAAAAACTGCCAGGACAGTGCATGTATATTTTTAAACATGCTGCTTCAAAAAGCAGGATGCAAGGGATGTTGCATCTTTAATTTTTCTGTTAATTATGGATTGAGCATTGTTGTGAGTCTTGTCCTCAAAACCCAGCTCAGAAAATAAGAGCAGATGCTCATACCCAGGTTTGGCTCATGTGGGAATTGAACAGAACATATTGGTTTATAATTAATGTAATTTGTTGGATTATCTTTTGTGAAGGAGCTAAGGTAAACAACCTTGCAGCATTGTAGTGAAATTCTTCTGCGCTCAGAGCCTCTATACTTGATGGAAGATGACAAAAAACCTACCCTTCCTCCTGGATTGCGGGAAGATTTGGAAATGTCTGTCACATTCAAACATATTTTAATTAACTCAAAGGAAAGAATTAGGCTACAGACCCTACAGCAAATTACAAATAGTGTTTAAAATCAGAGCTAATGATTCCCCAATTGACTATTCTGATTAACAAAATTCTCTTTTCTAGTTTGCTGTAATTTTATTATGGGACAAGGAAGGAGAAGAAACATACTTTTCTGCCCTGAAAATGGTAGTTGCTCTTCAGACCAAATTTACTGATCCAAAAGGCTCCTCCCCTGGCTGGCATTCCTGTTTGGCCACACGACACTCAAGCAAGCATGGCACTACATGGCAACTTAAAGAAGAAGGAAAAAAAAGTATGATTATATAATGTGACATTTTCCAAAAAACTTCTCCAAGAACACTCAGAGTCTTGGTAAGCACTAATGAACAACACTTTAGTCTCCAGGGGAAAAAAGAAAAAAAAAAAGGAAGGGAATAAAAAAGAAACAACCCCAAAACAATCCCAAGCACTGTGTTCTTAGGGATAGTAATTGCAGAATACGGGCCAGAACCTTGGCTGTGTATTCCAGGATGATGGCACTCATCCTGACTCCAAATTATCACCGTAAGCCTTAGCTCTACTTCTCCATGTTTCACAGAAAAAAATACCATCTGAAAGCAGCAGCTTGAGGAGTCAGTTCAGGCTTGCTGTCTCTTCAGGCCTCCATGGAATCACGTGGTTAAGTTTTTAATTCTTTGTGCATTTAAGTTCTCCTTTCTTCAAAGCACTCGTGAGTTCCCCCTGTCATACCAGGGATACCAGCATGGTGTGCCCCCTCCGGCCCTGCTGCCAGGTGCCAAGGAGGGCGGGGGAGGCCGTGCTGGCCAGAACCACAACAGGGAACTGGCCCAGAGCCAGCAAGAGACATCATTTTGGGCTAAACCCACATGCCATGCACCCTTTGCCTCTCAGGGCTTCCTTCAACAGCAAGCATCTGTCTCACTTCGGCCTCGCAGCTTATATAGGTAACAAGACACCTTGGAATCATGTCTTCTGGAACAGACAGAACAAGGAAGGACAGGAAACCAAAGATCTTGTCTCAGGCCACTGCTGCAACCTCTTCTAATTGGCCATCAGCACACAGGGGACACTGATCAGTGAGCCATTTCAGCACTGCCTTGGGACCTGTAGTTTGCAACAGGGTGAGCACCTCAAGCACCCTCAGCTGTCTGAAAACACAGCATCTCCCTAGGGCATCTGCCAGCATCCCACAGACAGTGCCTTTGGGCACAGCTAGGCTGCTGGCATCACACAAGACCTTCACCTCATAGAAGCTATAGCTTACATTTCACCTGACAGATGGGCAGGGAGGCAGGGTTTTAAACAAAAGCAGGAACACCAAACATTCGGTCTGCTTATAAAAACAAATAAAATAAAAGTGGATTTTAGATGGATGTTGTTTCCTTGGTCAGGACCACCAGGAGTTAGTGCTGCTATTGTTCATTAAGACAGTCGTTCTCTTCGTGTGGGCGAGGGGGGAGGGAAATCTTTAAACCCAGGAATTTATTCTTGCATCAGCAATATTTGTTTTCAGGTTCTATCAAGACCTGGGGAGCTTTTCCCAGCTGAGCTGCAAATTAGTACTGACCATCCCAGAGATAGCCTGTTGCTTTTCCAACTCTGCTCTCCCAGAGAAATAGCACTCCAGAAAGCACATTCACACACCAGGCATGCAACAGTTCATCTGCCAAAGGTTCTGACTCTTAAAATAAGAAGTCAGCTGTTCATCAAACTGCACATATGGAATATTTTTAGAGAACAGTCTTCCCTGGATATGTAGCACTTCTGCAGCTTTATAAGAGTGGCAGCAGCAGAGAGTTTGGGACACTCATACACCAAGTTTCAAGTCATAAATGAAGTAGACTTTCAGCTCAGAAATGTACATTGCTAATGAGCTACAGGCACAGCTGATACAGTAATAGTTCCATTCCATATTCACAAGAACAATGCTCACTCATGGGGAACGACAGTCTTATCAGGTTGGTAACTTTATCTCGAATATCATGTTCAAATTTTCATATCCTTATAAATTAAGAAATACTAGAATGAAGTGACCAGATGTTCAAGTCTCCTCCGCAGCACATTCATTACCAGGCACACATTTAAGATGCATGCAAGTCCACCAGGACTCTTCTCTGAAGAGGCTCACTCCTCTCAGTGTCATCTGGTTTTGCTAGCACAAAGACTTCAGCACCTCAACCCAGAGGAAACTTCTGCCTTCACCATTACCACATCCCAGGACTACTAACGCTCTGCACTGCTTTCAGTGGGCTCAGGAAAGAGAATATACTCTTTCTCCTCTCAAGCCAAAGGAAGAGGGAGCAGAGGGACAACACAAAGCAGAGGCTGGGTAAAGTTCTGGCTTCATGCAAAAGGGTTGCTGGTTTGTTCACAGTCTCCCATCTTCTTCATCTCTGCATAGCACCACGTTCAATGGGTCAAAAGATTCTTACAACTTCATTTTTCATTTAACACAAGTTTTTGTTCGACATTAACCAAGGACCTCATCTCCCCAGGGACTGCCAGTCCTAGCTGCTGGGCCTTGGATCTCTGCCTTTACAATGCTAACAGTTACATCCCTGCTTTTCAGCCCTATAGTGTAAACCCATAGCATGGTAAGTTTTAATGGTCTGAACAGCAGCAAAATGTCTATGTATAGACAAATGCATTCCCTTTGATGGATTACTGTTGTTTCTGAAAGATATGGAATGTAACTCTAATATGATTATAATTATTCAGAAATTTAAGCATAAATGTACTGGTCCATGTAAGTCAGAATTGCTGAGGACCAGCCTATGCAGCCTCTTAAATCACTTACTACGCTTTTCCTTTGCTGTTGTAATGCCAACAGAACAACATTTTCTTTTCAGATTTTGTAAAAGAAAAAAATATAAACCAAACAGACTGTTCTCTGGCTGAGACCTTGGATTCTTTGGCACCTAATATAACAACAAAAAAATTAATTTCACATCACACTGGCAATAGCTTATATTAAAATTGCATTCTTGCTGCTTTGACTTTACTGTACATGGATCTTTTTGTTCTATGTAAGTACTCTATAGGTGGGCTTTTTTTATCTAGCTAGTATTCCCTCTGTCAATTCAACAGGCATTTTCCTACTTGTTGACATATCCATGAAAACTGTCCCTCTTCCTAGGTTCAGTTTTGTTGTTGTAAGCAAACAGGCATCACACAATCCCAGTGGACAGCCCAAGCGTGACCCTGGCCCAGTGTTTGTCTAGGGAGCACATTTTATTGTGCAGAAGCCTTACAGTTAGAGACAAACCTTCAGCTGGAGGTCCACAGGATGTACAATTCACCCATAATCACTCATAATAAAAGCCTGCCCCTTCTTGTTTCAGGCACAACTAAAGGATAACATAACTCCACAGAAGACCAAAGAAAGGAGCGCTTCTGCTGACAAGCATTGCTATGAAATGGCAAGTCAGATTCCCTTCAAGGTACAGACACCCAGGGTGGCTGCTCCACTCTTTGTCCTACAGCTCACCTGCCTTCACCACTCACAGGAGAATTAGCATAGATCTTGATACAACCTGTAGTGGCCCTCCTCTCTCTGGTCACCTTTGATGCAGAAAACTCGTATTGCTGCAAGAATTTGCAATGCCAAAACCCAAAAGGAACCAGGACCAGATTTCTAGTATAGACACTATGTCTATATACAAGATTTTACTGTCTCAGCAGATACCAAAAGCATTAATTGCTCACACTGTTTATTATTGGTTTTTGTCAGCATTTGACCCACTGTCGGTTTGCCTTTTCTCCTGAGAGTGGGTGGATAGTCTTTTTATTACAACACTAATAAGATAATTTCATATTTACTGAAAATGTAATTATGTCATTTTTAAGTATCACTTATTTGCTGTCTCCATACATTCCACAACGGCACAATTAGAATTTGGGAAAGCAAAAAACATCTATATGAAAGGGTCATGTCCTCAAAACAAGGGGGAAATAAAGAAAACAAAAACCTAACTGGTTCCTTTCTGTTCTTTAACCCCTGTATCTTGGATCTTACTCCCATGTTAGTAAATAAAGCAGGGGGAAAGAGTGAGGGTGAATCATAGGAACCATTTACTCAGCAGAACTAAAGAGATGAAAGCAGCTGGCCAGGCCAAATGGGTTTGTGGTTTTTCACCATAAGGGTTGCCTCTTTGAGAGGATACCGAGTTTTTACTGGAAATTTAACATTTGTTGACTGCAATGTTTTTAGTGGTCTTCAAAACTGAAAAATTGCAAGGCAGAAGCTTTGCACCTTGATGTGGTAAATTAGCTAAGAAAATTTAGACTTGAGGAGGAAGGAGTATAAAAAAAAACACCAAAAAACCAAAAAACCAAAACCCCAAAAATATCTCAATGACCATAGTCACTGCAGTTTCTCCTCATCATCAGAAAGTCACATGAATTAGCTGCAGCCATCCAACAGTTTATGGCCAGTCACCTCCATTTGGAGGAGCATGTGTGTCTGAGGCCAGGCAGGAGATGCTCTTTGATTTGCAACTGGCACCCTTGAGCAAAAACTTTTGAAAGCTGGGCATATCACCCACCAGCAAAAAAAAGCCCTGCCCTCAACCCTGGACTCAAAATCAGTGGTCTACTAAGTTGTGTGTGCCGGAAAAATAGCAAACACTATTGCTCTCAAGCTTTTTCTAAGATTAGATCTGATGTAGAGAGTAATGAAAGGTCAAAAAACCATCGTCTCCACTTTACAGAAAGGAAAAAATTACATTTGAAAGTGAAAATATCTTCTTTGACGAATAAGCCTCTTTGAATACAGCATCTTCTCTCACTGAGTATCTGCATTACAGGCATATTTAAAGTGGCACTATATTGGAGTACTGAAGAATGTTGTCTCATTAAAATGGCTGTCCCAGGTTGCACAGAAACCTTCTAGACATCTTATGCTCATGAGACCCAGAGATGGGAACACACAGGGTTCTCTGTGGTTTGGAGCATAAAGGAAGAGAGGGAAAAATCTTACAGATTACGATGAGTGGCCCATTTGATTTCCTGAAGATTAAAGTCACTGCCTTGACCTTGGTACAAGCCTACAGCAAAATGCACCACTCAATAGACAGGCTGTGCTGCTTCTAGTAGCCTGCCTTCCTGGGTTAAATTGCTGGTCTTGTCCAATGCATAGCATAAATTTACTTCCAAACAGGCTTCATCATGATCTCACTTTGCATGCACACATCCCAAAGACCAGCCTTATGCGTTCTGTCACTATGCACACAGGAGAAAAACACTTTTGAATTCAAAGAATACATGTTCTCTGCTCCTGCTTTCAGGAGGTAGCAGTAGTTCAAATGAGAAGTGCCGTGTACTCTTAAGCAGCAAAACGCACACAATTATATATTTTCTTAAGGTGTCCTGCATTATTAAAGCCTCTTTAAAGAAAACAAAACTGAACACAGTTTAAGTACATGACTGCACAACTAAGCTACATACCGGAACAGAAATGGACAATGACTCTGCTCTTTTGCTCATACCATGTTAACCAGCACTAGACATTCAGAAACAACAGCAAAGTATCTGCGGATGCATTTGTCATCATCTTTCAGCTGTATTTCCCCAAGGAGCTAACAAAACTACACAGTGTTTACAACACTTATTTGCTGCAATTTGGTTTCTGATAACCTTCTAGACAAGGCTTCATAATCAAAATATGGACATGAGATCCCAAATTGGGGGTTTGCTTCTAAAAAAGCAAGGAAGATGAGAAGACACATAAGATGTTCAGCTAGTGTAAGAGAAAGCAGTTCAACCCAACTGAAGATTTGGCCACATGTTTTTCTTAGAAAAGACCACAAAGAATTACTTAGTACAATCAATTACCCACATCTAGCAAGGAAGATTAACGTTGCTGTTTGATTATAACCCAAGAGTTTGTTCCTGAAATACAAACTTTGACTGCCAGAGAATACAGAAATATAATAGACTCTTGGCTTTGTTTTAACAGTAAGATTCCTGAAAGGGAATAATGTGATATGTACTTGCCACACCATAGAGAGTCTGGAACATGCCCAAGTCTATTTTAGGGCCTTGCCTCAGGCTACATCTTTGAGGAAACAGGAAACTTTGTTTTAATACCAAAGCTAAACCTAGACAACAGTTCCCAAAGAACTTTCCTCCCCCTCTTCCACCTCTTTTCTGAGATTTCTCCCCAAATTTCAGATTCCCAGACCACCTTTTGTCTTGCTGCACTTTTTACTCGTGATGTACCCTCAACACCCTAGGTATCCTATTATCACCTCCTCCAGGAGCCCTTGGACTGGCCATACATCCCTTCCAGCACTCTCTTGCTCTAGACACCCCAGTGTGGAGTCCCTGACAAAAATTGATTTCTCTTCAGGTCATGCAAAGCCACAAGCTGCTCCAGTCATCTCTTCCATGGCCAGCCACTCTGGGTCATGGGTATAAAAGCTAGTCCACAGACTCTGTTTAAAAGCTCTCAGAAGCTCAGAAGGGGAAGCATCTGCCCTGAGGAGCACAGGTTGTTTTAGTGCTCCCTATCACAGAAATAACATGAATCTAATTGTGCTAAGGGCTGGGCCCTATACGGACAAGATCTTCAAACTACTTTTTCCAGTTTCTGAGTCCTCATGCCGTATTCCTCATACTTAGGCAACAGGAAGAGAGGTCTAGGCATCAGATTAAAGGTGGCTGGGAGACGGGTTACTGCCACAACACAACTGATCCACATGCGTGAGCTGAGCCTGATGCATCAGTTCTTCACATGCACCACGAGTCCAGGGCTATCAGCACACAGCCCCAGGTCTGCACAGAGCTAGGGCACACCACCATTTTAAAATAATCCAGGCTCTTTTTTCCTTCCATTCCTGCATCATCATGAGCATCCAAATTGAATAGTTTGATGTCTTATAGACATTAGAGACTAAACTGGCCAATAAAAGCCTGACTTCAGGCATGCCTGGGAAATAGGTCACTGAAGTCCTAAGGGACAACCTGTGAATGCAGCAGACACAAGCCAGTTTATCTGGAGAATCACCATACAACTCCTTTACGCCTCCACACCCATGCAAAAAAAAATAAAGATACACCAGCTAGCTAGAGATGCTCTTCCTCCATGGGACCAACTCCTGCCCATAATGGGCAGATGCAGTAACATGAAAGAAAATTCCCCTGGAACCAGACTTTCACTTGCTTCTGTGGCAATTGTGCTCCTAGTACTCTGTCCAATCAGTAATTCCTTGGTTATACATGTAGACTATTAACTATCAGATGTTACAACCTTCTGCAGCATGTAAATCATTTTAGTACGTTCCCCCCCACCATGGCCACTTACAGATCTCTGAGCTTACTTTAAACAAATCTGCAGCTGTAACAGGAAAAAAAAGTATGAATTATTGAAGGTTTAGAAGAAATGTTAATTACTTCCAACCAAGGTCCAAAAGATTTAGTTAAAGACTCCTTAGAGTGTATGGAGCACATTCAAGAATACTGGCTATTCTCCAACGGTTTGTATCTGCTAAACTTAAAAATTCATGTAAGTCTTTAAAATTAATGTAGCATAACCATGTGTATCCTCTAGAACCATAGCAATTGCAATAAAAGTGTTTTAATCTGCTATCAAGTGATTTTCATCATAATGTGACATTAAATACCAAAACATTTAATAATTATCCCATTACTATAATGTATTAACGATATTTCCAAATATTTACTTTAGAAGATAAGGTGGTTTTCAGTTCTCACTTCTCTTACAAAC